>VYYJ01000017.1:0-184563 GCA_021029165.1 Cyphoderus albinus | reverse complement strand
GGATATTTGATGCAATCTGGCGTAGGCTCCTTGCATTCTCGCATGAGATTAGGCTATTACAGGTCGATACAGCATAGCCCTAACAACTGTAGTTTGGTTTGTTTGTTTGTGGTCAGAAACAGAAAAAATCGTTGAGACTCTCAACTTGAGAGTGAGACTGTACTATGACTTGGAACAAAGACAACTTCAATTCAAGTTAGATTAAAAGTGCATATCGTTTGAAACCTCCGATGGATGAAATCTGAGTTAGACTTTCAGTAAAGGAGGTTACTTTACCATTAGCCGTGCCAAAATCTAGAACCCTAATGACAATGAGTTATATATATAGCATTTGAAAGTGCCTTACTTCTGAGTTTGGTGCTCGTTTGATTGAACTTCGGGTATTAAGGTGTAAGGGGTTTTCTAAGCACCATGATGTTGCCACTTGCAATTTCCCAATTTTGAGGTTTGTTTGCCTTTGAAGTTGAGCACAACTTTTGTCACAATGAATGCCAAGTGCTGAAAATTGGCACACTTAATGATTCCATTATCTAGTAAATTCGTGCAGCTTTTCAGCCAACACCCCCTTACATTTCTCTGAATAAACGATTACTTTTTACCTAAGAAAAAATACAAACTACTAGTAATTATTAAAGTTCCTGCGAGAAATCAACCTAACGCAAAGACTCATACATACATCATAGAACAAAACCAAAGTCATCATCATCATCATCTTCACCCTTGTGACGTCAGTCAGCAACAGGACAGATTTTTCAATTCATTTTGCATTTTAGCGTTGACATTGCACAAAAAGTCAATGCATTTAAATGGGATGATCGAAAACATTTAAAAAATACTTTCGCGTTGTAATTAAGGGATGATTTTTTTAAAGTGCCAAGTTTAAGTTCCCTACTTTTGAACCATACCAATTAAATTTTTGTTTTAATTAATTTAAACCTTTAAAAAATGTTTACGGCAACAATCAATACTATGCTAGTGGGGAAAAAGTTAGTTTGTCCTGTTGTTAACGTCAGCTCCATAGAGTAAAAGTGCGCGCAGATCAAAAGCCTCATCTGTGCGCCACCTAATATTATTCTAGTCACCTTGCGAGAAATGAGAATTCATTACGTCCATCACAGACATGGAATTATAAATGTAAATCCTAGCCCAACCCAGCCGAAAATAACTATGCTTGTAACTGTTTTATTTTTATTTATTTCCAACCTAACACAGCAAAAACAGAGAGTTTTCGGATGATATGCACCTTGCGCTTACACTGGGATGGGAATCATTAGGTGACTCAGACTGTGATTCCTGAATAATCTACTATCTTTAAGAGGAAAGAACCGGAAATTAAATTATTAATTAAAGCGTAAACAATTACCATGTCTGACTCCGTATTAGTCGTAATGGACTCCGCTGAAAAGTCGAAAAATATCGATGAAAACATCGGACAGCTAGTGTGCAACAGATATCGGCTTGATAAGAAAATCGGGAGAGGCACATACGGGGTCGTTTACTCGGCTATAAATACTGAGAATAACAAAGTACATAAATGAACTTTTTATTATTGTTCATGCTGTCAAACTTTTCTTTCGAATATTTGCAGGTCAATTTTTATAAAGTGTAGTGTAGAACGTATTTACCTATTAAATTATTGTTTTGTTTTTATAACCAGTGGGTGGCGGTGAAAGTGTCGCCTTTTGCAACAAGTAAGCAGCTCCATGCGGAGTATAAGCTCTACAAGAGAATAATAAATCCAACTCCAGGTGAAGGTTTCCCCAATTGCATGTAAGTTAGCTGCAAGAAATTAAAGTAATGTAATCCACTTTAACCATGCAATCCATCGAAGTGTGGAGAAATTTCACTATCCGTTCAAACCCGTTTTATAGACACTTTGGAAAATTTGGGACTGGACAAGTAGCATTAGTAATGGAACACCTTGGGCCTTCTTTGGCACACCTGATGGACTACTGTTCAGGAAAATTTTCTTTGGAAACGGTCGTGTTGCTGGCATGTCAAATGATTAAACGGGTCGAGTTCTTGCATGTAAATAATATAATTCATCGGGACTTGAAGCCGGCTAATTTTGTGATGGGATTAGGGAGAAACAGTACAACCGTGAGTAAAATCTTGTTCTTTTCTTATGCCTACAATTATACATAACCTTGGATTTTATGTGGCGTCGTCCGTGTATAATGTTATCGAATAGTGTTACATCATTGACTTCGGGGCATCGTGTTGTATTCGCGACCCAATGACACTTTGTCATATACCATTTCGTAACAATCGGATTTTATATGGAACAGATCGCTATGCTTCTCTCAATGGCCTCCAAGAAAACACTGTGAGGTACTTAGGTGTTGTATTGAATTTGTTAAAGTATTTCAAATTCTTCTTATTTACAAATTGCAACATTTTATTTATAGTCGACGAGATGACATGGAGACACTCGGAATAATATTTATATTCATGGCGAAAGGGAGTCTACCCTGGGATGGTGTTAGGGGCAGTACAAACAAACAAACTAAAGAGAAATTATCCGAATTGAAGCTACGAACTTCAATAGAAGAATTGTGCCAGGTAAACTTGGTTGATTTTAAATTCGTGCTAAGCGTTTTATTTCTCAACTTTCCATGTTTAATGCGTACAATTAAGGAAAATATTTTGATCTTGCTGTCCAGGGCCTGCCCGAGGAATTTGTTTGGTACTTGCAATACTGCAAAAAATTAAAATTTGAAGAGGCACCAAATCACAGTTATCTGAGGAGCATTTTCCAGTCGCTCGCCAGGAAAATTCATGGGTCGTCTGATCACACTTACGATTGGATAAAAAATCAAAATAAAAGGCAACTCGAATCCGGAACTGATCCGAATACTGCAAAAAAAGGAAAACATGAACATTTAGACAGCGGTTCATCAAAATTTGAGGACCCTTCTAGACGTAATCTCGAACACTAACATGATGTTAGTAACATCTATCTCGAACAGAAAATATCCTGTCGTAAGTTACATGTCTGACATTATGTAAAAATAATTTGATCAACGGGGAAATTGAATACACGTTTCATTGAGATATAACCTGTTCTGTTTAAGATAAACCCAACTGTTCATTATAACAAAGATAAGTTTATCTTTATTCCATGAACCTGTTTCTACAAATAAGTACGTATTTTTATAAACAACAACGAAGAATGATTTTGCTAGCTTACAATTAGTTACTCAGTTTCATAATGGCTGTAGACTAACTAACAGATATGTCTGGGTAGTTGTGTAGTCACATACAATTTATAAGGGAATGATTACAAATTGCATCAGATAATTCTTATAATCCTGCCAATGCCATTAATTGTAATAAGAATGACATATTCTATGCAAAAATTAAATGACTGTCATTCATCAATGCTTTGCACAAGTCGGTAAATCATGAAACTGTAACTGACACGAGATAATATTCATTCGTATGAGTGCAAAGGTTTTTACCATGTGAGCGCATCTCATGACGTTGAAATGTAGACTTTATTCTTGGTATTTATTAATCATAATATACGACAATATTTAGTTCATTTGACAGTCGTCGTGTATTGTCAGGTGATGAGTTGATTCGCTGAAACTTCGTAGGTTTCAAAAAATACCCCAATATAATATAGTGGTTTTAGACCATTTTAGTTGTTCGAAATTGTCGGTGTAACTAGTATAATCAAGTGGCAAAATGAGTGAATCGTCAAATTTCTTTGTCAGGAATGACAGGAAATGTGTTACAAAAATTATAATCGTGGCATTATTTTTGTTTACTGTACAAATTACGAAATCTGAAGATGTGTTTCAAATCGGTGTGTGAAGAGCTTATTTTTACAATGTAAATATTTTTAGAAGGTTGTTTGTTTTTTAGTGGGTTTTTTAAATTACTGTTAAGTGTACATTTTCAGGCCCGATGAACATCTTTAACAATGAAATAACATTGTCCGGATTTTCTGCCGGTGCTTCCATGGCCATTCAGACACATCTTTCACACTCATCATTGTTCAGCGGTTTAGCAATATTTTCTCAAGGTCAAGCCTAGTTCCTTACTTTATGAAAATGCAGACAAATAACAACTTTAAAAGACCTTATAAAAAGTTATTGCTCTCTTAATATAGTCTTTTATCATTGTGGACCTGGAAGCCTCATCGAATTTGGAATCCGATGCAGTACAACAGGTCTCGGTTTGTTTCCATATCCCGTTAGAACCTCCGTGAGAAATGCCAAGAAGTATGAAAAACAAGGTCTGATTGACCCACTAAGCAATCTTGCCGAACAACGAATATTCATTTGGACCGGCACTCTAGATGCTTACATTCCTCCTGGTGATTAATATTATTTTTAAAAGGAATTTATACCATATATCTAACGAAAAAGGAACTGCATTTTTTAATTCTTTTTTCTTTAACTTCCCACAGATATGGTAGAAAAAAATGTCAGGTTTTATCATTCTGTCGGGGCAACCCCTGAGAATGTTCGCTTTACGCTATTCGAAAATGCTTCACATTTAATAGTATGTAAAATTATTTTGTATTAACATTTTCTTCAAACACGATGATTTTCTAAAATTTAAATTTAAATTATATCTTGAAATCTTTTTTTCGTTTGTTTGAATAGCCTACGGTGAATTACGGACCGGCATGCAATGAAGATGCAGATAATTTTACATATTTGGGTAAATGTGATTACCCCGGAGCTTACCATGGATTGAGTTATATTCTAAACAACAACTCATTAGTCGAAGGTAGGGAAATTTAGAGTATTCGCGTCATTTTAAAATTACTTTGAATAATTGGCATTACAGTATGTTTAAAAAGCAACTACCTTCCTAGGATTACCCGACCAGTCTCGACTGAAGCAGTACAACCAAAGTGCATTTTATCCAGCCGGAAATATTCGCGACATCGCGATGGGCAACACCGGCTTCATTTATATTCCAGAAGCGTGCAAGTCACAAACGTGTCATCTTCATCTCAATTTTCATGGCTGCAACGAATGGCCGTAAGCGAGGCAAAAAACAATCTTATAATGTTAAATAAAATACACACTTAAAAAATACTGAATACATGATAATTATAAACGTGACTGTTTAGACCGGCCATTGGACATGAGTACATTATAAACAGTGGATTTCTAGAAGTTGCTGAAGGAAATAATATAATAATGATATTTCCACTAACAACAAAGGTGCCACACAATCACAATGGTTGTTGGGACTTTTTCTCTTACAATGGCCCCTTGTTTGGTAGATAAATGATCAAAAGATTGAAAAGTCTTTGTTTTTTCGTTTGACTCTCAATGACATTTTTCTGATTTCAGCTACAAAACGAGGTGCTCAAATCCAAGTTATTGAACGAATGCTGCGGAAGATTCTGAACGAACAATGACGCTAAAAGTTAAATGTTAATAAACTAATTTTTTTGTGTCGCCGCTATCTGATTATTTGTAGGAGTTGAAAATGCAACTTTTTTCTAATTCTTCTCATGGATTGTGAAAATAAATTTATGCCTACATGAAGTCATTTTTTTTTCAGTTGAATATTTTGCCAGTTTCACGTTCTATTTATTTATTTCGAATTTCTTTGAATTTTATCAGAATAGTATCAGTGGAATTTTCTAGTCCTTCATCCTCGAAGGAATGCATTTGATATCTCTTCTTTTGTACAAACAACTCTATCATTTTCCTTTACTATAATTAATTACTTTCTCGTAAATGAAGCACCTTTTGTTTTTCAACACCTTGTGACGTGATATCGTCATCTCACCAGTACACACTGCAAAATAGCGACTTTGGTGGTTAAACGAATTAAAGTATTTTAATATGATATATATATTTTAAATATACATTTTGCTTTCAATTGTTATCTACTAAATTTTATAATGGCTTGATCTCAAAGATTTTTGCTAGTTAGTTCTTTAGTATTTGTGATCCTTCACGAAAAGATCTTTTGCGGCGGCAGCACCAACCACGGTTCCTGCGATGTATTTTCCGTAGGTTGCTTCGCTATTTGCCTGTGAAAATACATAAAAAGTGATGTTCAAATTATTTTTAAAGCCCAGTTAAAGCTCATTTCATTTACAGTCGTTCAACAAAGGAAGAGGTGGCATTACAATCGCCGTAGAGTTTAAAAGTTTTGAATGAAGGAAAGTTTTAAGGAAACTGAAAAAATAAGCTGGCAAGAAGATTTAGCATAATATAGTTATTGCAAAGTTGGTTACATTGCATTGAAATGCAAAATGCAGATCAATCAAGCAGAAATTACACTACCTATGTAAATTAATAGTGAAAAACAAAAGCCATTCACATAAACAATAATTAAATAATAATTCAAAATACCAACCGGAAACAATAAGGTAGTAATTTACAAAAGGAGTTTTTGGGTAAAGGTAGTGGTATCGGTGATGGTGTTGGAGGTGGATTTAGAATTTTAATAGCTGTGAGCCTGAACGAAATTGCTTTTGGCACCAGCCAAACTAGGAATGCTGCCAGGCTGGTATTTTCCTTGGACGGCCAAACTGTTAGCCTATTTACAGTACAAGGTCAATGTTCCGAAGTGACCAAACGTAGAAGGGTCAAGTAACCAAATAATAAAAAGTAGTTGATTAGCATAAAAATATAAACCGCAAAATATATTATGCATGTTGCATGTAGCTACTAGTACCAAACTAGTTATTGTGCCCAAGTACACTATGGTTTGTACCAACCAAAACCAAAGGAAATTATTAAAGGAATTTTTAAACGATTAATTAATACATACCAAATAAATCATTAATGCAAATCCTAACGCCAATTGCATTTTGTTTTTATAACTTTGACATAGGAATTATTATGTTTGGATAAGGAACATAAACATTCATGATAAATAATAAAACCAAAAATAAAAAATAAATACGATACACCCAAATTATTTTTATCGCTATACAAGTTGACTGACCTTTGCTCTCTTCAAGAGTTCATCTTGTCCAGCCTTTACGTTCTCTTTCTTTCCACCCCATGCTTTCAAAACGGATGCCTAAAAAGAAAGAAAGGACAAAGGTAAAAAAGTAACAAACACACAAACAAATGGATGGCAAAGTCCAGTTTAGTTTTAGCTTATTTTTTATTTCAAGTTTGCATTTTGGGTATGTACCTGAAGAGCACGACCGTAGCTGAAGGTGAGAGCCCATGGTTTCTTAATATTCACTTTGTTGATTTCACACAAGTTGACAGATGCGTCTTCCTCAGATTGTCCACCAGACAAGAAAGTAATTCCTACATTCAAATAAGCAATGCATACATAATTAACATGTAATGAAAACTGAATGGTCCCTGGCTCCACTCATTGTTGAGGCCATAATTTTTAAAGAGATTTTTCTTCTCTTTACTTACCAGGAACAGCGACCGGTACAGTTCTTGAAAGAGCAGTGACAGTAGCCTTGGCATTTTGTTGAGGAGTAAACTGAGTCTTGCATGATTGTCCAGCAGTGACCATGTTTGGCTTAAGAAGGGTCCCCTCCAGGAAAACATGATGATCCTGAAGTGCCTTGTATGTGAAAGCTAACACTGTCTCGGTGACCTTCTGGGCGCGATCCAAATCGTGATCACCATCAGGAAGAATCTATCAATCAGACCAGAGCATTCATTCATGTAATGATAAGTCGCATCACATGAACCATAAATTGGTTACGCAACCATAGTCGAAAGACATGGAGTATGTTTCATAATCACAAGAAACTAAATGCATACGTATATAATAAAATGTGTATATTTATATGCTTGCATACCTCTGGTTCAACAATTGGGACCAGTCCGTTCATCTGGCAAATGGATGCGTAGCGGGCGAGAACGTTGGCGTTCTCAACCATGGCTTGGTAGCTAGGAGTGTTCTGACCAATTTTCAGCACACATCTCCACTTGGCAAACTGACAGCCGTCCTTTTTGTACTGGGCACAGCGCTCACCCAACTTGTCCAAACCCTGTGTGGTGCCTTCGCCCTCGGACCCCATGAGTTCGACGACTCCAGTGTCAACTTTGATTCCGGGAAGGATGCCCAAATCCTGAATCAACTTCACAAGTGGAGTGCCGTCATCCGCCTTTTGGTAGAGAGTCTCGTGGTAAAGGATCACACCAGAAACGTAGTTGCCAATCTCCTTGTCAGTCGTGAAGAGAAGTTGGCGGTAGAGCCGACGATTCTCTTCAGTGTTCTCCACCCCAATGTCCGACAAACGCTTGCCCATGGTGCCCGTGGACTCGTCAGCGGCGAGGATACCTTTTCCTGGGGCCACAATCTGATTCGCGATTTTGCGGAGCTCATCTTGGAGTTCCTGAGATGGGTAGTTGAAGTAGGTGGTCATGATGAAGGGATTGTTAATTGGTGACTTTAAAAAAATAAATCAGAAATTTGCGATAATTTCGTGGAGAAATAAAGGTGCACGTAGCCTGATTAAAAATGCGTGGAAAGTTTCAGACTGGAGAAAAATGAGTAGAGAGTCCGCACAAGAAGAAGGGCAAGGAAGGAATGGAGGCTTTTCTCTTTCTCATGGAAGGTACATACGTGTAGCTTAAGAGCAACTTAGAGCTATGACTATGTCATGTGTCAGAATATTCCGAAGATTGGCGTAGTCAGTGCCGAGTGCCACACCGAAGCTTGGTGTAACGCACACTTTCATTGGCTATGCAACTCCCAAGATCAGAGTAGGGGCTACGGAACACTAGTCACCATATTCCAATCTGCGACACTGTTCTCCCTGCTTATTGGCAACTACGTCGCTCTAACGAAGTTTGTCTGTGCGGCCGGCTGTCTCTTTCCTCCATGTGCTCTTGAACAGTTTCCAAATATTTCATGTCCATGAAAAATGCTGCCTAGTAAGCTTCTGCCACCAGAGAAAACGAATAAGTAATGAAAGGTCATCTCCTTTACCCTTTTGGGGTAATGTGGGTGATAGATGGGGGTCATGCAATTGCAAATTCAGGTATGCGGAAGCCTGGGGCAAGGTGAGATCATCTCATTTTATAAGATTTGTGTCATGTCATTCATGTTACTTCACTTCTACATGTGGCACTCATCCATGCTTTGCTTCACAGTCGACTCTTTCTTGGGTTTCACTTTTATTCCACTATATCAGATTCTTATACTAATGGCACCTGGCGCTTATACATGTATCAATTATACTATATAAATTCAATTCTATAAAGATGCAACGTTTAACAGCTGCAAGCATATTTTTTGTCATGTGCTGCCTTTGAACCTTGCCAACTTCCATTTAAACTTGACAGTCACTGGATGCATGCACCATGCATGAGTTTAGCTGTTTACGCATACAAGGCCGAGATATTTTCTCAATTCTCAATTATCTTTAGTTATCACAACTCTTCGCCTTTTCAGTTTTCCATTCTCTCGTCATCATTTAAAAAATACCTGTTCTGTTGGCAAAGGAAATGTACAGAGCTGTTCGTTATGTTATACATATTGGGTATTATAATAACTGATGAACATGAAACCTCAGATCATCGCCAAGCCCATTTAAGTGTGGAGCAGTGGAACAATTGCTGTATTTAGTACCATTACACACATTTGCTTACAAGCCTCCATGGTCATGGGGGGCCGGTTGGTAGATGTGCATGAAAATAAGATGATGACATTTGATGTGCCGGTATTAAAAGTATGCATGTTATTTTTTTCGACTGGTCACGTTGTACCAAAAAAAATCCCAAACCTAAGCAATGCAATCCCAAAATTAGTATTCATTTACAACTTCTCCGCAGAAAAGTGACTTTTATGTGTACTGGGCTTGGGCTTGTGAGTGAACTGAACTTAATTTATGCTGGGTTCGTTTGGTTTCCACGTGCTTTCATACTAATGGAGACAGGCTGAAACTTCACTCACGTTCATAAAGTGAGCATGATGCCACTCCATCACATTGCATCGATCGACGGCCGGTTTTTAAAAGTTGTTTTCAAGTCAAGTTTATTTATCAGGTTTAACTTTAGAGCACGTTCACATTTTTCGCATGCATCCAGACTAAGTGAGTCGGATGATGGTTTCTGTTTCTATGCTGAGCGAGGCTTTAACACAGGAAGCTTTAATAAAGATGAATGGGAATTGTCTACTGCTGAAGTAGAAGAGTCCAGTAAATTCTTGAGATATAATATTAAATCCTCATATTACATGAATAAATAAATAAATATTATGTTTGCATCCATGAAGCATGTATGTATGTACATTTTGCGGGTGAGTGAGTATTCCAGAAGGAAATGCAAGATTCAATGTTAAATTGAAGTGGGTTCACTTTATCTGGCTTGATTTTGATTTCGACTGTTTCTCTGTCCTTGAAGAGTCTTTTTGAGCGTATTTGGATGAAGATGAAACTGGAAAGGAGAGAAGAAGAAAAGAATGTAAATGATGATGGCGACGAAGATGAGACAACAACATGAAGAATAAATTGGGTAATAAAAGTTTATATAAGGAGAATAACTCAGCTTTTCAACGTAATGTTGCAATGGGAGAATGAGAAGAATGAACGTACCAATTGCATTCAAGGCTGTTTCAACTAGAGTCTCTGACCTCCAATCGAACCCTGGTTGAAGCATTTCGTCAGTCCAGTTATCAAAAAATGAACGGAAGTTGCCTCCGACCCCGATTTGCTTGAAAAATCCGACTCGTAGGAAAACCCATGTTATGCCGATCATGAAGAATCCAAAGAGAACGAGAACGGGGATTATCTTGAATTTTTGTACTTTCTTGTGTGGATGGGGTACAGTGACCTGGTAGGTGGATGATGCTACCGGGGAAGAATATGAGTCTGGACTTTGGGGGCTAAGTGATTCATATGAATGCGAGGGAGGCATAACGACATCGTAAGAATTGGATGGTGGCGGCGAGTAGGAATTTTGTTGGGGAGGGACTGAGTAAGAGCTTGTTGGAGGGGATGAGTAAAAATTTGAAGTTGGAGGAGCTGCTGGTATCTGATAAGAAGTGTCAGGAGATTCAGGGAATGAAAACGTACTCGATGGTGACACTTTGGAATCTAAAAATAAGATTTTATGCCATTTTCATATAAATTCATACATGCAGAGTTAGTAATAATTTTTAGTGTAATTTACCCAGGTATTGAGGCGAATCGAATGAGTTCAATGTGCGTTGTTTTAGAACTTCTTCTTGTTGAGTATTTGATTTTTCTGCTTTGAAAATTCTAGGTTCTTTCAAATTATCTGTAGTAAATGGCACTGCGTAGCTTAAAATTGGCGAGTTGGCAGAAGTATCAGATTCTCCAGTAGACCCGGGCGCTTGGACATTGTTATGCTGTGACAAACTCGTGGTATATTGGATCATCAACATTGAACACGCCAAAGATGTGATTAAACTACTCTTCATTGTTGATAATGCCAGTTTATTTAGCTTGTATAAGTTGCTCATTGTACAGCGTGTACATACCTATCTTTGAAATCTAAAGAAGTGATTCTCTTCAGGAACTAGAAGAAACTGAGCTATAAAGTGTGTCAAGAGAAGACGTCCAACCAAAATCGAAAAAGGAATCCATTTCTAGTTAATAAGACAAGATGAGTAAGATGCAGACATAACGGTTCTTGACTAGTTTACATTCATGAAAAATTAAATTGCGCATTTGAAAATGAATTACTGCGTTTCTAATGCTTAACAAATAACAAATTCCGTTTTCCATTGCTACTTTTTCAACTAGTTGCTAACTAGCTAGCATTAAATTGCTAAAATTCTGCAACTGCAACAGTCGACACAGGTCATTTTACAAATGCATTTTCCAATTACAATGTAACGAAACTGTTACCAATACCACAAAATGAGCATTATGAAGCAAAGAACTATTTTTGGCAAGGCATGAATAATATTTCCATGATTATAATTATGCCTACTTTGTCAATGCGCGTATGTTTTGTATCGCATGAAATTGGGTGTATGTATGTGTATAGCGACAACGTAAAAAAGTAAATGTTCAACACCTCGAAAGGAATAATTTTATTTTAAGCATGAAGCGTTTTGAATTTTAATTTAACTTCTTTTAGCACGTATGTACACAAGCTGTAAATCTAAGTTTATACTTGCATTTGCAAGAATAAATTACATGACTGTTTTTGAGAAATGCTTTTCAACCTGATCAATTTAATTTATAGTATATAGTACGACTGCTATGTGTTCATTAACCATTACCTCTGCAATTATTACGCATAATATTTTACATACTAATTAATAATTATTATTGTAGACTGTAAATGTAGTACTACTAAATACAGAACTTATGGAGATTTGGTCCCATTTGTTCCAGCTGATTTGGTCCTCTTGGTTGATTGTTGTGTCATGATTAACTGAGTAATCACGGTTTTTAACTATTTTAATAATAAATAGTAACGAAGAGGTTTTCGGTTTTGTTTCATCTAAACTGCACTACTCTATGTAATGTGTACCCATCAAACTTGTTAAATACATACATACATTTATTAAATATACTTATATACATATAACATGAATAAAAATCTATTCCATTTTCAACCAGCAATAAAGGCTGGATTAAATAAACACGACTGAAATATCAATCACACCATAAATAATTGTAACTTTTCTCGGCCAATTTTACTCCCATTCAGTACATAAATTACACACCTACGTATTTATTATCGACTCTATATCTTATCTGACAAGTCATGATTCATGATAATTTGTAATTGTTATTAATTCAAAATCGTACGTTACTAAACTAACATTAAGAAGATAAGATAAAAATGGTCCGATTCAGACGACAACATATTTTATAACCCACTTCAATAGCGCTGCTGTGCTTCTGCTACTACTACTGCTGCCTAATTTATGCTACAGTAACTACAATGTTGTTTTCAAGTCTTTAACAACTAATTTCAGAAACTGACGCCGGATAAAGTAGAGCCAACCTACTTATTGTTAATTAAATTGTCATTGACTTATTTATGCATAAGGAAAAGCTTGGCTAAAACATTGCATTATTAAATCACAGCGAATTTACAGAGCGAGCACCTAATCATTTCTACATATTATTGTACAGTTTCGATGTTGCAATTAATTTGCTGCATGAATGGTCTATCTCTAACTAAAGTGTCCACTATCGACAAATCGTACTACGCCAAGCTAAAATTCCGTTTCTTTTAGCAGAAGTTGAATTTAAAGATTGTAACACGCAATATGTAGATTTCTACATGTATCATGTATGTTTCTTTGCAGGAACCTCTCATTTCCCATTAATAATCGAATGTAAATATAATTAGTATATCAGACAAAATGTATTTATCCTCTACTGATATTTCAACGGTAATGATTTTTTGACTATATTTTCAAATTATTCAAGATAACTGAAATTGAGATCCGCTAATCTTTTCTACTGTTGTTTAACTGTTGACACTATTACCTACGCAACATGTTTTTTGTATACTTATCCTATAATTTCCCAAAGGTCTGTGTCGTTTTAATATTTTGATGTGATACTATTTAAGAGATAGGGCATGACAGACATACGTACCTCTTAGAAAATTTAGTTAATGAATCCAGTTATATTTAGCGAAATTGTAAGTGAGAGACTGCATTGCTTAGGTAATTGACCTCCAGCTGCAGTTGCATGACCGCCCTATCCAATTTTTCAGCAGAGTCTAGAATCTCAATGCTTTGAGTGAACGGGTCGTAGCGGATTTCATACGGTCTCGACATGCATTCCGCAACCCAGCGTCTAGACCAAAATTATGTACAAAGCTCAGTTTTGAACCTAAATTTATAACACGCCACGACCACTGACCATGGCTTGTTCTAAAAATCAATACTAAAAATATGAGCAAAATTTTATTACCTAAATTTTTCTTTCGCGTCCGTAAAGCTTTCCGCAACAAAGTAGACATCTTGGTAGTCTTGATCTTGGTATGGCTGCACCGCCGTCGACTTTGGCTCAAAAATTTTATGCTCTGGCTTATCAGAGAGGGCATGCTCCAGTTCTCCGTAGCTACTCAGAAGCCCAGCGCCGTACGCCTTGGTCACACCATTCTCCTTGCATAATCCAAATTCCACGGTGAACCAGTATAACTACAAAATAAGGTACACTAGTTAGACTTCAAGAGAATTGTTTTCATTTTCGATAATAAATGCAAAAAATAATTAGGTACGGTTGAAAACTTCTCAATCTCTTCATCGGTGGCCCCCAAAGAAGCTAGTCCGAGTTCTTGAGAAAACTGTGCGAAAGTTGGGTCAACCAGCATAGGAACATGGCCAAGCAATTCATGGATGCAATCACTGAAATAATGTTTGACAGCTTTTTAAATGGTTTACTAACTAAGAAAATGTTAATAATTATGTATGTTCTTTCTTACGGCTCTGGAGAATGATCTGGTGAAGAACTGTGACGCACGTATTGTGTGCACTGAAACACTCGAAATGCTAAACTTGCTAGAAAATCTCGAGCAGTTAGAAGACCGGCTGCAGGCCGTAGAGTAAATCCAGTACGGCCTAAACCAAAATGCGGACCTTTTAAGTAGATGCATTATTCTCAAGAGAAGAAAAATTGTAATTACAAAACTCACGTCTCAGAAAGTTGGAAACATCTTCCAACTGTGGAATAGCGTGAGGTCCAAAGCCCACCTCTTTCTGTAGAAGAGTGATGGCATCGACGAACTGCTTGCACGCATGTGTCTTTAGAAGCGATTCCACTTTACTGTACACATGGGCCCAAGTCGCAATTTCATTCTCTTGGTAGACAACTCTTGGAATTGCGTCGCCACTTGAGAGTTTGCAATAGCAGAGCATTTTGTTAACTTGTAATCATGGCTATTTTTTAATTCACTGTGGCAACTAATATTTTATTGTAATTACTGTTTGTAGTCAAAAGCAATATCTGCAATCATTTTCCTCCTGGCTCGATAGTTCTTGTCAGCAAATCCTGGGTGGTCCATATCCAAATCCGGCTCAAATTTCGTCATCAAATGGTTACACTGGTCCAGTTCAGATATATACCGAGGATACCAAGGCTCTGCATATTTTTATCGAATATTTTTTAAATTCATAAGTGTTGACTGCCACTTTTTCAAGTTATTGGAAATCTCATACAATGGAAATTTTAGAATGCCTTTGCTACCTTTTACGATGTGTCCCTTGGTTGAGATTACATTTACCAGATAAATATCGGTATTCTGTCGTAGCGAGCGGAGCAACCCGACAAGGTTTGACCATGGAATTTGCATTTTTAGTAAAATATCATATTGACAATTTTGCTCGCGAGAGGGCCGTGATTCCATATGCAGTACTTGGCCTTTATTTTCCTAGTGAATGATTAAGTCAATGCTTGCTTAACTTTCCTGCAACTTAACCAAATGTAAAAAAAAACGTTTTTCTACTTACATCAATTGTTTTCAAAATGGCCGCCAAAGACACCATTCCATCCTTCAGTGTTAGTACAATAGTCGCTTCTTCCGGTTCCTTCTCCTCCACAGACTTGGCTCGGAGTTGCTTGAGTATGACCGGTTCATTGGGTGATTCCACTACTGAAGGTTTGCTGCCTGACGATGAAGTTGCAGCCGCTGCCTCTGCCTCTTCACATGGATGTTCCACGAGTGTCGGAGAAACGAGAATCGCGTCATCATCCACCAAGATCAGGTCATCCTCGGACAAGTCTGAATCTCGGGATAACTGTTTAATCTCCTGTAACCAAGTTCTCTTATTTTCCTTGTTTAGCTGCGTCTCGAATCGGGCATCGCCAACGAGAGAGCGCCTCCGTGATGGATAGCCATTCTGAAGAAATTAAAGAAAATGCAACCAAAAGTTATTTCAATGGGATAAATTCATTGTAGAAGGTTTTCACCGTTGTTACAATGTGACTGAGGAAAATGCGAGAAAATTTATGGAAGACGTCTGCGAGTATAGAAAAGTGAAACCGGAAGGGTTGCAAAATGGTACATGGGGCAAGTTGAAACTACACTTGTTCGACTGAGTTTTCTACCTCGATGCTGTATGACTTTTTAATAGCAAACCGCTCCCGATTCTTCCTGCTCCCTACAATCATGTTGGAACTGTCTTCGCGCTTAATGGTGGAGGAGGGTGAGGCGCTTCCGCCCGCAATTAACCCCAAATTTTCACAATCACTCCCGTGAAAATGAAGGGGCAGCTGCGTGGACGGCTTCAGTGCGGCGGACACACAAACAAACCTGTCCAACTGAGTTTTCAGGACTTCCGAGGGATTGATCAGGGGCCTGGGACTGTAGGAATAGTTGATCAAGCCGAACTTAAACTCCAGTTTTATCAATTTAATTTGAAATTTAAAGATTAAGAGAATAAAAGAAGAAGAAATGTTTTCGAGATTGTAGAGAAAAAGGAACTACGTCCTCTGTGACACACTGTTTCACTGCTACCAACCTAATCACTACTCTGATCCCAATGATGCAGTATCCACTTCTCCACCCTTTTTCAGGTAAGAATTTGAATTGGGAGGAAATTCAATATTAAAAACTAATCCTTAGTGTATTATTATATTTATCCCCAGCGGAGCATTACGATGAAATTATTGCTCCTCTCCCACTCAACTCATCGACGGTGCTGTGAAAGCATTTTCCAGTTGTATCTCGTGGAGTATGAAAGTGAACTGAATCGTTTTGTCTTGGAATAAAAAAGAAGAAAGGAAATCATGGTGATCGTCTGAAATTCCCCTGGACCTGGTTGCTAAAGGTAAAGTAAGTAATAGAATGTTGCGTTATGCAAGTCTTATAATGCAACACCACCACCACCACATCACATCGCTCATAGCACACTACAAGTTGAGTTGGAATGTGCTCTAGATAGAGCGTCTCATTGGTGTTATAATGTAAGTAAAGTTACATTATGTCTTCCTTTAGTCCTTTTCTAGATAGGGTGAATAAGTGAGTGACTGAGAGAAAAAAGTGAAACTGCTGAGTTAAGTGAGGGGAAGACATCTCTTTCTAACCCTGCTATTGTCATGTCGCTCTGGTCTTGCTCTCACTTAAGAAATCAGTACAAAAATGTGTGGGCTGACCTTTCTCCACTGTGATTTTCCAGAGAAGGTGAAAAGAGGCATAAGACAAGGGCTCCTTCCTTCCTCGCTCTAACTCTAACCTCTTTTTCATTTTGGTGCTCATGCTACATTTTACACGTTATGTTACTCTGACTTACTACTACGTATGTAGCAGTCAAAAATAACTCGGTGTCCTCAGCCACTCACCTTCACACATTGAAACGATCCCTTTCTCAGAAAGCTAAGCAATCCTCTGATGATATCAAAAGGATGACGCATTTTCTCTAGTCCTACTCTTATTTATTTACCTACTTATCTACCTCCGTCACTTCATTGCTTTTATTGTTCGAAGAATTTTGTCACGATACGATACAAGAAGAATGTACATGTTTTTATGTAACAGGTTTGATTAGTAGTAAACTAGCAATTATCGTGCTTGGTTATACAACACTTAAATTTTCCAATATTTAGATTTCTTATTAGTGTGTAACGATGTTTAATCTACGTTAAAAGTCAAAGTTGCATCAGAATGCACATGATTTAGGAATGTTATGAAAACATTTGTAAACTCATCCTGAACGTTATCTGTGGCATTATCATTATGATTACTAACGATAAGTAGATCAAAGGAAATTTTGTCTGCAGATTGCAGAGTTAGTACAAACACATCAAGTGTGTAGGTTAAGAAGGAATTTTTATGATGATTTCAGGATATTTACGTGGAGCCATTCAAGCAATTCAGCCACTTTGTTTTATTTGCCTTAGGCATAGGCATCTCCATGAAAGAAAGAGATTAGAATTGGCTATTAGCTTGGAAGAAGCTGGAAGGATTTAGTAATTACGGGACTAGTCAAGTCTTGGAGTCTATTTAAAGTTTACTGCAGTTTTTTTCAGTTCCGAAATAAACTTACATTGATTTTACTTACCGGCTCTTTTTAGATGAGATTCGTTGTATGCATAAAATAATGGTTAAAAATGGCTCAGTGACTGGCCATAAAATGGTAAAATATCCATGAGCAGCTAGTATCATACTTGTGATTTTAAATGGGAAAAAGATGTTTGAAGGAAGAAAGTCAGGGAATGTTTCACGATTACCGTTTTTCATCTTGGTAGCTTTCAACCCCCTTTTACTCTTGCTGTGCTATGTTAGGAAAGAGGGTATGATATGATACAGTAATGGCCATTTTTAGGCTTTGCTCCAACCTGCATTGACGCAGGTATATCATCTATGAAGTGGTTCTAACTAACAACCTAGGAGTTGCTACTTTCTATGAACTAAGATCATTTTCGTGTAGCCAGGTTTAAGCTGCTCCAGACTTGCATTTCAATGAATCCAATGATCCTTACGATATTATTTCATCAGCTCTTCCGCTCCTTTGTAAAAAAACAATGAAGTAGTCTTGGTAAGTGTTTAGCGTTACTTGAAACTCAATAATAAAGTGTAGGAACGAAAAAACTCAAAGCTTTTCACGTCGTTGAAGATTTGAATTGACGGGAGTTTTAATTCAATTAAAAGATATTTAAAGACCACTTTAATAAATGCAACTGGTGAATGTCGAAAATTATACAAGCCTTCCGTATGGAAACAACGTTACCGGTTATACAATATTTACCTTATTGATTCACGAAGCTCAGATTCACTTAAATACATATTTTTAATAAAAGTTTACGTTCACGATCAAATTAGCTATCAAATGCTAATGTATTTTTCAAAAGCGGTTTCTAATTGCATAATTCTGAAACTCACCTCAATGCTGTAAGATTTTGTGATGGCAAATCGTTCACGATTTTTTCTGCTAGAGACGAACATTGCTTACTAGTTCGTACCAAAACTTGGGACACTGAAACGTGTGTTCTGAAAGTTATTGTTAGAATTATTGCTTATATCAACCAAACTGGTTTAAATAAATAACTTCTCGTTTGCCGCTCGAGGAACTTCCTCTAATATGAGCAAACTGCAGAACAAATATTTGTCAGGAAGTTTCCGAGTCCGGTTAAGAAAATTTCTGAAGAAGCAACCAAGTTAAGAAACAGAACTTTACTGCAACCATGATTGGTTGAATGTGAAAGAAAAGAAAAGAATTTGATGCGACCTGTACAAAAAAGGCATGCAAAATATTTGAGTTGTGAACACGCTGGCCTGAGTCTGTAAACTCGACTCTTTGCCTGCCACTTGATGATTTAAGAAGGAGGGAAGAAACCCGAAATCGGGGAAGCTGTTGCTTTTTTCTCTGACTTAACTGCTTTCTGGTGAGTGATGGTTGTTGGTTATGTGTTGTGTTGTATTGTGTGGCGGACCGATCTGTTCCAGGAGGAAGAAAGTTCCAAAAGAGAATGGGAAGGAGGTTGAGTGCATCCTCTTTGGAAAATGTTTCCCCTAATTCATGCTCATCTATTCATGTCACCTCTGGCTAAAGCATTCTCGGCACTGACTGAGTAATGCCCAGCAAGAAAATAATGGCAAATGCTTACGTTACGGATCACGACTTACGTATCTTACTCAATATTTACCTTTTTTCACAAGATTCATATTCAATTTTGCTTGCTCTTTCCAAGTACAACGATACATGTTCCAAGTAGTGTAGTTTATTCATACAATTATCTTCATTACTGCCATGCTGCTGCTGAAACTGAAAATGAACCTTAACAGACGAAGGTAACCCAATTATTAAACCTGTAAACAAGTCATGGTAAACAAAGTAAAAAACTTATTTGAAAAATAAAAATTGCATGAAGGATGCAACAATATGAAACTTGATACAAGAACTTGCAATTAGATAATTAGGCAGAATGCAAAAATAGAAACCGGTCAGACTACTTTAAGTCATAATTCTTTGTAAATATATCGATTGAGAAAAATTGATTGGTTGGTTTCTCGCGCTACCTAGAAAATTCAAAAGAGACAGGAGATATCTGGATGAGCCAGATTATATAATTTGGCTCAGGTTTTAAACTGTAACTGCGAAATAAATTGACATGGTTGTGAATGATGGAAAGTGAATTGATACTTTAGCAAGAAACATTCCACTTCCTATTTGTCCTCAGGGTTTGATTGGACTCGAATCAAGGAAAACTAATTATTAATATTGTTGTAGCTCGGCTGAATAACAAATATTTACTTGACTTGAGATAACAATTGTGTACTTGTCTTGCTTCCTCTTTTGGAAATTGTTGCCTGGGGGAATTTCTAGAACATATTTTCTATTTACTCTTCTTATCTAGACGGCTTGTCGTCTTATCTAGACTCAGAGAAGGTCATATGTAACATGTAAAATTGTATCAATTTATTGCCAGCCGCCTTCCTTTATACTTGCAACTTTATCATTGAATCACATCACAAATGAAGATTCAATTTTCCAAAAATTATTCTTGTCTCCTTTTGTAAGGTAATTGCAATTGAAATCAACTGAGAATAACTTTTGAACGATTAGCTGATTTCGTTTTTACTCTAATTGAATCAATGAGCCATTCTTGAATTTAAAGTACAATTGTTGGTCATTTTGACCAACCGTCTACGTATACAATGTCACCACCACGAATGGTTTTTTTTGGAAATCAAGATTGATGAATTGAGCAAGGTAATGCATTTTAGCAGTTGATCTTGCTACAAGCACGTCTGTCCTGTCATAAGAAAGAAGTGGGAAGTCACCAGTGTAAAAACCATTTCCATGTTATACAGGCTTAATACCTGGTGCCGACATGCATTTCAATGAGTTTCTGCTGGGTCCTACGTCAACATGTCATCTTAGAAGCAGAAAAATTATACCCTCTGCTTCGATGCTGGATTGTAAAAGTGGTCACAAATGTATGCCTATGAACCGTATGTGTACATACGAAAATGGACACATTGTACTGTAACAATGCCTTTTATTTATAACATTGAATAAAAAATCAATAATATTGCTCAAGTCAAAAACCTAAATACGACTAAGGAAAGTGTGACAATTTCTCGCTACCAAGACTAGAATATTTCCAGATTGTTAGTCAGAAGCAATAAAATAAATACTCGGATAAAGACAGAAGCGAATCGAACGTTTTACTTACTTGACTTTTTATACAGACTTTTATACATCCTGGAATGATTGTCATCGCAAGATCTTTTATCTCAATTTATTAAAGGGAAATCAAAACGCTGTAGCTAAAGAAATAAGTAGTACAAAACAGTAAATCGTATCTGTAATGGAATGAGAATTGGGGAAAGCATTTTGCATAAAACTGTAGAGCTGAGACATTGGACTTGTTGGATGCCACATGACAAAATAAAATGAGTCGGTAGAGCGGTAGGTATCATCTTGGCTTCTGCTTTGGATTGTAGAAAATGGGGGAAGAAGAAGTGAGCGAGAGAAAAAGGTTGGTTACTTTGCTCGCTGGGTAGCGGATGGAGTTGGTGAACCACTTAGCGGACTCTTAACAACTTCCGATGCTCGCTCTCCTCGCAAAAACATAATAGATCTTTGGTGAGAGAAAAGCCTTTCATCACATCTCCACTCACTCACTCACTCACTTATTTGCGTCTTTATTGTACCTCTGGTGTAATGGAAAAAGAAATAACACGACGGCAACACCATTGATCACTCTCAATGTGCAAAAATCAAAGACACTGTGACTTCTGTCGTGCCCTTTTCATGCTCTACAATTAAGCTAGAAATGCGTAAAATGTGAAAACGCATAGCTTAGACACAGCGTGAATTTAACTACTACTTGTATTAAATTTACGAGCAGTGCTACTACTACTAATTGTAAGTAAAATATCATCAAACGGTAGTGCACTGTTACATGTACCAGGGTAAAATGAGATTCGTTATTATTGTTCTATTGTACTATTGTGAGGTAAATTGTGAAACAAAAAGGATAAAAAATGTTTTGCGTCATTTACATAGAAATTCACTTGTGAACGGACTGAAAGATTTACATGAGGACAACAACAAGAGCAGCACTCTTATAAGGACATACAATTGGTATAGTTGTTGCTGATCCTGTGAATATTTTGCAATCGCAACACTTTATTTATGGAGTCATAGACAATCAGTAAGGTTCGATCCCAACTTGTAAGGTACACGAATTTTATACCACAATGAATATTTTCATTATCCTCATCAAGTCATCTACAGAAGGGCATAGTTGTAAATAGGAAATAGAGAGTGAATAGGACACACTGCAGTGGAGCAGGCTGACTGATGTGAGTTGGTCTGAAGTGAACCGAAATGGATTGATCATTTTGGAGGAATGAAATTGGTGAACCATTTAAAAGACTCTTAACGACTTCCGTTTCTCCCTCTCCGTGTGTCTAAAAGGGGCATAATGGATCCGCACGTACTACACCCACTGGCACAACGGTGGTGCATGGATGGAGTTCCAACAATCCAGAACAAATGAGGAAATTCTTTGCTGTTTCTATTTTCGTCTCAAATTGTACCAACTAAAAGATGTACATTGCCCTACGTTACATGAATATGTCAAAAGCATTCGACTCGTCTTTCCTCTCCTACTCAAACCCAAATAAATTGCATTTTCCATTTTCTTTTCCTCCTTGTTCACATTGCTATAGATTACAATTTTGCTCCAATACAATACAACAGGACAACGTATGTGGTCTACTTTTTGTGCTGAAAGAAAGGAAAAGCGCAGACAGACAAGCAGATACAATTTATGGATGAAGTCAATACACGTCTATCTACTTAAACCTTATTTTTTCAGGCTGGGCGTGTATCCAAGATGAGCAATAAAAATTAGAAACTACAGAATTTCCCATTTTGTAGTGTGTGCAAAACAAATTTTATTATATCATTTGGAAAGGAACAATGTACACAGCAAATTCATCAAGTATTTACATATTTTACCATAAACTGGTCATTACTAAAAAATCCGGTCATTGGAAAACATGAATAAAAACCTAGTCACCGAAAAAGTTAAGAAAAAATATATTATGATGTGATAAAAATTATACACGATCTACGATACGATAATGTGCACTTACACAGCTAAAGCCAAAAAACTGGTCATTTTTCAGTAGCCCTACCGCAAAACTTTAAAACGTTTACAAAGTGTGATGTAAGTACCTTAAATAATGTCATGTTATATTATTTTATGTTATTAGGATATGTTACTAGATATGTATAAAGGCTGGAAATATTTTCGTTACACAAAATTATTCTGGAACTATCCGCAATTACGTCTTAGGTTCGTACTCTAAATCACTATTATTACCCTTACCAGTAATAACCATTTACTTAAGATTACATTGTAGAACCGATAACACAAAATATTCTGTAGATAAAATTACATTATCACTCAGTATTAGTACAAAAAATGCTACGGGAATGCTGGGAATTATACAAGGTAGGCTGGAAGTTGATTAGCGCAACTTCATGTGCGACACTGCATTACTCAGATAATTGACTTCAAGTTGAAGTTGCTGCACGGCTTTGTCCAGTTTATCTGCCGAGTCAAGTATCTCAACACTCTGAGTGAATGGATCGTATCTGATCTCGTAAGGCCGTGACATATTTTCAGCTGCCCAGCGTCTGTAAGAACGATTTTTACAAATATTTTATAAATATAATGATAGCCATATAAACCATAACACATAAAACATAATTTAGCATCATCGCTTAAACCTTTTCACCTTCGACAATTAGAACAAAGCAAAGAATTATAATTTTGGAGGAAAAAGTGGAACTGCCACACATAACTCGTGATTTGAAAGCATGGAACGTGATGAATGTCAGATCAGATCATTTGCGGGATTAATTTCCTACTAATACTTGGAAGCCTTGCTCTTACCTAAACTTATCCGTGGCATCAGTGAAACTCTCGGAGACAAAATACACTGCTTGGTAAGTTTGATCTTGATATGGTTGAATGGAACAAGTCTTTGGTTCAAAATTCCGATGCTCTGGTTTGTCAGATAAGGCATGCTCCAACTCTCCAAAACTGCTCATCAGACCAGCTCCGTAGGCCTTCGTGATTCCGCTCTCCTTGCAAAGGCCAAACTCAACCGTAAACCAGTAGAGCTGCAACATGATAATGTCAAATGTAAACTCATTGAATGCATTTTTTCTGCGTGGAATTCTCATTCATAACTCATTTAATTAATAGAGCGGCCTCATTTGAGTGTACTCTGATATGAACAGAATGGAATAATAAATATGAACGTACAGTAGAGAATCGTTCAATTTCCTCATCGGAAGCTCCCAAAGATGCAAGTCCAAGTTCCTGAGAGAACTGAGCAAATACCGGGTCAGCAAGCATAGGAACGTGGCCCAAGAGTTCGTGAATGCAGTCTCTGAAATCACGGGAAATTTTTCTTTTGTGTATTGTAGTTTCGCTCGCGCTTTATCGCAATTCAATGAGGGCTTGAATGAATTTCTTGCAAAAAATAATTATGATGGTTGCGGACTTACGGCTCAGGAGAATGGAAAGGGGATGAAGTGTGCCGCACGTATTGTGTGCATTGGAACACGCGGAAAGCAAGACTCGCGAGGAAATCCCGGGCTGAAAGGAGACCGGCTGCTGGTCGTAATAAGAATCCGGTTCGTCCTGATATTAAAACGCAAATCGATCACATCATCATCATCATGATAAAATTCATCCTCAAATCTATTGTTTAAACTACTTAAACACAGAGCCATCACCGTCCTCTTTTCTGCGAACGAGAATATTATGACATTTCCTCTCTTTTATTTGGCAGATGGTCAAAGAAGAAAAGAAAGGAAAGACGGAGAAAGCGCTTCGTTCGTTCGTAATAGTAACGGTGGGATTGTAGTAAGAATTTATCCTCTTTTGAACTTGCTCTGCGTCTTATTCCAGCTAGAAAAATTAAGTAATAAAACTTACGTTTCAGGAAATTGGATACATCTTCCAGCTGTGGAATGTTGTCTGGACCGAAGCCCACTTCCCTTTGAAGAAGTGTGAAAGCGTCGATATATTGCTTGCAGGCAAAGGATGGCAACAAAGAAGCCATCTTGTTGAAAACAAAACCCCAAGTTGCGATCTCGCGTTCCGTGTACTCAATACGAGGAATTGGATCTCCGCTGTGTGAGTGAGAGAAAAGGGAACGATCGAGTTGAAACGAAGGTGAGTTGAAAGACAAAAGTAAAAATGGATAGAAAGTACACGAGTATAAAGCACACGTTGCGACAAAAACAGCAATCACATTACAGAAAAATTCCATTGAGTAATTATAGTTCTCGGTTTACTCCAGGGATGGATAGAAAAAAGAAGCTGAGTCATTTTGCAATATGCTACAATACGTACAATTTGTAGTCAAAGGCGATGTCCGCGATCATCTTTCTCCTAGCACGGTACTCTTTGTCAGCAAATCCAGGATGGTTCATGTCCAAGTCGGGCTCGAATTTGGTCATCAAGTGATTGCATTTATCCAGGTCGGAGATGTGTCGTGGAAACCAGGAATCTAAAAAGTTTTTATTGTCTTGTTTAGATCAATTAGTAAAATTATGACCGCTATGTCATAGATAATTGACCACATTTGTGTGGTCCCTGTTATTTAATGAACGACCCATAAAACTGACTCAAGTGCACATGTGCCACTAACCTTTCGCACTAGTTCCTTGAGTAGCAATGACGTTGACCGCCTGCACAGAAGGAGTATCGCGAATCACTTTGAGCAGCGCTGCCAAGTCTGACCAATTGATTTGCATTTTGACCAGAACATCGAACTGGCAATTTTCCTGTCGTGAAGGTCGTGACTCCATGTGGACAACAACTCCTTTACCTTCCTGGTTATTGGAGTAGAAGATCAAGAGAAGAAGCAAAAGAAAAGGCAAAAGGCAATGAAAATGTCAGAAAAACATGCGTGGTTGTTTATTTGTACTCCTATAATGATACACTAAACTTGTCAAACACAGTGTGACCTGATTTCAGAGAGTTTAAAAATGAGATTTTTATCGTTTGGTTCCGTCTGGATTTAAATCGCGATATCACAGGTACATATGAATGAACTCTGAACTGGGAAGTTTGCAACGAGTTGTTGCTTTTCGCATAGTAGTTTTTGGCAATGACAGACAGGCATTTAAAGTGATCTCTAGTAAAACTCAGGATGCTTTCTGGAATTGTTTTTGCCATATAGGCTGGAGAAGATTGGTATAGTAAATTCCAACTTACGTCAATGGCTTTTAGAATGTTCCCAAGAGCCATCATGCTGTTTTGCAAGGTGAAGACAAGCGTTGCCTCTTCCTGCTCCGACTCTTCAATTTTAGACTTGACATTTGCATGAGTTTTGCTCTTTGGAGCAGCGGATTTCTCCTCAGTTGGCAGCTTTTCAAATCCAGAGTTATCCATCAACAAGTTTTGTTTGTTCTCCAGAGCAGTGCGACGCTCCGAAGAATAGCTATTCTCAATCATATCCGTCCAACAAAGGTTGTCCTTCTGCCGTACCAAACAAACACACATTTTCATATGGTTCAGTCCCAAAAGCGAGAATGTTTTATAGTGTGCTTTTGTTTTATTATTATATAATCGTTGCATGATTTTCAATTGTTACATGATGCTTCTTGTGGAGACATGTCATTTACAATTCTAACGTAGCCTTGAAACTTTATTGTAATTCTAAATGAGATGCAAGCTTCTACAAAACCTATAAGTTACAATTCTTGACAATCATGACCTGCCACACTACCTATGGTATGCTCCTATATTTATGTGTGTATGTGTCACTGTATGTGCTTCAATTTTCGTAACAAGTCCCAAATTAATTTACCAGGCTCTCCTCTATATCGATCTCATATTAATTTTTCACTCTAATAGTTTATTTTTTCATCTCATTATTGAAAAAGGAAATGTTTATAAGACGATAGTTGAAAGGTAATGAAGAGATTTCATAGCTTTCGTTTTTCTTTATCATATATTATCAAAGCCAACAACTTCACGTCAAAATTCAATTTTCTCACAATTTAGCCCCCATTTTTAAGACTCTTTTGACAGCCATGAATACGACATGAAACGATTCACTCCAAGGACTATGTGGCATATACCCAGTGGGTCCCCATTTTCCTTGCGTTACGATATCGTTTCGTGATCATTGGAAGCAGAAATATTGAGAGGTACTATTGAATTAATTTGCCATTTTCTTTTTAGTAGAAGGAAAAAATCTTAGACACGGAGACACATTGAGGGAGAGATTGAGACTTGAAATGCACGGGAGAATTTTCTGAGCCAGTCTAGAGCAACAAAATCATCGATTTCATTGGGAGGCTATTGTACTCATTGACAAGATCAAAAAGTGCTCAGAAAGAAAGTAAAGGAAAAGTTTTCTCCCTCTTTTCTTTCTCCTCTCTTCAACAAAAAAAACCTTTCTTCATTTCAGCGAATTTTACATAATGGAGTTGAGCAGAACGGGAAATTTCGGTGGAAGACGTAGGGAGCAATGGGAAAGTGGAGTGGAGGTAAAATGGAACAGAGCCGTGGTGTATTATTATTACTATGATGGTGGTATTAGTGAAAAGAAGTGAAGTAAAGGAAGGAAACGAAGGGAGAGAAATAAAAAAATAGAATGGTAATCATAAGCTGTAATTGCTTTTGTCTTCCCTACGGTGGATATTATAGAAATCTGGTGGATAAGGTACACACGTATAAAACTTCCTATGTACTATCTTAAAGCTCACTGGATCTGGAAGCATTTCTTTTTTCCAGAACATTAACATTAACTAGGAAACAAAACTCTAGCTGCTCTATCTACTCGCTGCTCCTATATATTTTTTCTATAAATTTGATGTTTGTAAAATTTTGTTGCATGGTGCAGAGTTTACCTCGCTGGTGTAAGACTTCTTCACGGGGAAGTCCTCTTGGTGCGCTTTGCCGTTGGTAACGATCATTTTTGTTTTTTGAATGGATTCGCTTGATACTTTGTTCACAAAATAAGAAAAATATTAACCGAACCGAAGCACTATTTCAATTCCGCTTTAGTTTCACTTTCCTATAAAAAAGCTTCCTGAAGCTCCACTGATCACTGTTTATTGAATCACGGTTTCTGAGCAATGTAATCTCCGCACATTGATCAACGCTCGATTTCACGCTTTCAAATGTTTGCCTTTGAAGTGTTTGAACCTGCTCACCGGCCTATATATACTGCTCGAAGCTCGACAAAAATTTTCGGCGAAAGAGTCGTCACTCAGTTGCACCAAGAAAGAAAAGAAGATTTCTACTTCACGCGACGCGACCACATCAACTATTTTCATGTAATTGACGCGAAACAAAAAACTGATGCTGAATTTATAATGCACGTCATCTTCGTTCGTACCTAAGTCTGTACTATACCAACAACGAATCAATCAAAATTGTAATGCATTAAAATCACAATCTCAATATTAAGTATGTATAGCGAGTACAAGTTTTTTCCTCTTCTCCTTAAAGCCATAATCATCATCATCATCGTGATCCCCAATTCTTTTCTGCAGTCCTCGCAATAATTTGCCCATGAAAAATTAAAGATAAAAAAGTTGTAAGTTAATAATGGTCATCATTTGTAACAGTAGTAATGAGCCGCAAAGAATAAATATAGAGTACAACAGAGCAATCAGCGTAATAGTAAGTCAGTCAGTTAGTACGAATGTATTTCTGTCTGCAGTTCATGTGGTTGAAATTAGAGTTTAATTTTTGCGAAAGATTGAGAAGTGAGTTAATAAGTAAAAACATAGATTCATACTTTTTGTCATGTTCAGTTTGCCGAGCACATGTACCAACATTGAGTGTGACGCATCAATCAGAAAATCATTCAAGCAGCTGCAGCTCAAGAAGAGACAACAAGAGAGCTGCTGCTCCTGAAACACGTTGCTGATCTTTCTTGCCCCTCACACACCATCACCATTAACGAAAAATAATGGAGAATGGATAAATATTATGCATGGACAAGAGAAGAAAAAAGGATTCATCATCATAATCATAACCAAGGCATTGCCATGCTGCAAAATATTTTCGGTACTTAATTGTGGCTTATTATTGTATCGCCAGTGTGAAATAATATTGCAAATGACATTGCTGGATTTTGTGGTGATTATTAATTGGGAGTGACCACTACAAACGAGCGGCTCCTGCTCTGCACCGTTGTTGCTGTTTGTTAGTACGCACACTTCTTGGAGCAGAGCAGAGTCAATAATGCGCTGGCCACATGTAAATTATACCAGAATGAAAATGAAGGTTAAGCATATTACGTTATGGCTATTGAGAATTTCTTTTTCTTTCTTAATTAGGTCAAGGGTCACGACTTCATTTCATTGATTCCCTGGATCTCTAAGGTAAAGCTAATCTTACGTGATGGTTGTGGATTGATGGAAGCGTTTAAGTCATTATGAATTATTGTGGAGTGGAGGCAGCTTTTTCATGATCGCGGTTAATTCCTCGCTTGCGCCACAATCCCGCAAAACAATCACTTTGACGTATTCTTGACTGACTGGAGACGAGGAATGTGTAATAATTATGTGTGTACGCTCATGCAACACTTTGTGAATCAGGACTGAATGTAAGGTAGTAGAGTATTGAGAAATGGCAGATACGGAACTATTTAATTCATTTATTGATTTGATTTTCATAAATAAATGGCAATCACTGTTTAATAATTGACTTACCTCATACTTGAGTCAAAATTGCTTTAGCGAAGAGAACGCGCCTTTAAACTAATTACGTATGTCCAGCGATCATAATCAATTACACGATGACGTTTTCGCTTTTCTGGTCACATGCACATCACATCTTTTCTAATTCCTCAATCTTGCGTGACAACGACAACACTTGCAAAACAAAACGATAAGTGACGGCGACATAACAAAGTCGGATAAAAAAATAATTACTTCATTTGATAAGTTGCATTTTGTAAATAATAATGTAAATGAGATGTCATAGTTTAAATCATAAACTGACATTATTGATAACTAGAGCGATCCGCCCGGGTCTGGGACTGGTTTTTATTTTTAGAATTTTTAAATTAAACTTTTTTAGTTCTCTTAGGCTAGAGTTTTGTCAGACGACTTTTCAAATATTTTTCTTGAAATAAACAAAGAATGAAGTGATGTTTGTCAAAAGTTGATCTCTCTTCTTGCACTGGACATTGCAAATGCAAATTTAATACTAGCCATCACTCATCCTCAGCGAAATCATTTAAGTATGTCTAGAAGTGATGTTGTAGTCCTCCTTTTTGACCTTGTGTACTTAGGTATTGATTGACGAAAATTGGGATAAATAAATAAATAACAAAGTTTGCTCGCATTATTCTATTGACTGGCTCACTGGACAAGACGAATTTTAATCACGTGTATGTCTTTGTTTCGTTTGTACCAGTTTGTCAGTTTGTTTTGTTTACATACGCAGTTATCGGAGCGTCCTACTTTTTTCGTTCTTTTCTTTGACAATCGATGCACAAGCCAGAAAAAATATGTGTGTAAAGCTATTTTGTTTCCGCGTTCCCGAATAATGATTAGGACCTTTTGTTCTCTCTTCTTCAAACAAACACCAGAAAGTCTCCTTGATTGTCACATCATGATTTCACGCGTAGAAGTGAGCAGAAGCCACTTATCCTTTGTGTCCGCCGAAGTCATAGTCTTCGCCCTATTAGGTACATGAGACAAATAAAAAAACTAGGACATCAGAGTATCGAGCCTTCTTATCTGACGAATTTCATCAATCTAATGTATACCGTGTCAGGAATGATGGAAGGCAACCAAAGATCAAATTTTTTGGGTATAATTTCCTTGCAGAGTTTGATGCGTTCCAGATCCCACTAAATTAGTAACGATCACGCAAAAATTCCCTTCGCAAGACTTGAGTATCTCATCACATCTTGTTTGCTCTACAAATCATGACACGCTCTGGAGGAGCTATGAAACACGCAATGGACTGCTTTGAAAAAAGGAAAGACGCCGAACCGTACAACGTAAATTATATATGGAACGTTTTTTTCCTGGACATGCTCTGGATAATTATAATAATAAAGGTAAACCGCGATTCGTTAGTTGGAAGTGGGAGGTAAAAGTGAAAAGAATAAAAGCTTTCGAGTTCTTCTACGTAAAAGTCCAATCAGTCGCAAATGCTTTTGATACGCCTACGTTACATCATGTTTTTATTTTCCTTTTTCTTTCCAGCTCCATTCAACCCATCAATGTTTTGCAAGATCGTTAAAAACTTTTTTTCTAAAAGACATCCTCCAATCGCCTCCGTTTTTCCATTCCCATCCAGCACGATCCAGACAGAAGAGTGGAGTGATCAGAGTGGTTGAATTGGGCGCAATTCCATGCTTTTCGTATGTATTACAGCAAGCAAAAGTGTGCTCAAAGGACACAAATTTTACGATCAAACGCTCCAAAAATATTATTATGTATGAGTACGTAGGTACCTGATCTCTTATCTTTTGTGTAGCTCTTGTGGTTCTGTCTCATGCATTCTGAAACCTTTGACTTTGATTGAGTTACCAAATAAAATGGAAGGAACCAGAAAGAACAGAGCGAGTGCTCGTTCTGAACTTGACAGAACAGCTTTTTGAGAGTGGATTATGCACAGACTTCATGGACGTCTTCTTTTCTTACACTTCCGGTTGCTATTACAAAAAGTCTACGTGTGAGTGCGCGTAATGTAATCGTCAGTCAGGAGACCCTGAAGGGTTTTCAATTACGCTCTCTCGTGTGCATGATATTGACAGATGAAGAAGACCTTCGGGAAAATTCCTTTCTTACTTTAATAATTTTTGTTTTGTTTGAGTTAGTTATGAAAGCAACCACAAAGACAAAATAATAAATATTATTTTATTTTTGCATGAGGAAAAAGTAACGGATCTTGATTATCATATAACGATCGATGGAGATTGGAGACGGGATCTGAGGCTAGCATTTATGTAATTACAATTACGACGAAATTGTCTTGTACGATGTGCGGTTACCTAACCAAATTATCAGTTTGTTAGCAGGCTTCTGTATTTAAATATCCATGCAGAATCAATTTTTAGGGAAACGGATGCACTTACAAGATGTAAATTCAGGCATATAATTAACTACCATTATCTTTCGATTTCTGGCGATAGTTAGTTGAGCTTAGTAAGGTTACTCGCTCGTTGTCGTCGACGTCTCTTCCATCCATCCACCTGTCGGCTCTGGCTGGTCTCCCTGCACAGGTAAACAAGTCATAAATCAGACTGCCGTTGCCGTAGCCTTAACGCATATCAGTGCCAATTATGACATGTTGAGAGGCATACGCAACGATATTGAATGGATATCAGCAGATAAGGACCAATTTTCGTGTTCTAATGTTAATTGCGACCTGGGCAGTGGTGGTAAGAACACCAACGAAGGACAAATCACAAATCAGTCTACAAATAATTACACCGGCTATCGAGATTCCTCCTTTTAGTTTAATTTCATGAATAAATCAAATTCTGTTTAATTAGCTGGTTATCATGTCCTCATGGTCACAAATATCCACATGCATCATGGATGGAAGTGAGATGAGGATTAAAGTTGTGAACAGGTAGCTTTCATGATAATCACTGCGTCGTCATCACAGTAGCCAATAGCGAGAATTGGAAGTGACGATGACGATTTCTTAGTCGTCCTGTAATCAAATCATTTTTTCTTACATTCTACATTGATACAAAGTTAAACCAAAAAAATGCATTATGAAATAAAAAAATCCGGTTGTGTCATTCCTCAGTGTTGCTGACCTAACAACTAAACTACATTGCACACATACCATAATATCCATTTGGCCACACACCACCATTAAATAAAAAAACTTGTTAGTTCCTTGTCACATGCATAACTTGCCTTGTTGCTACGTCAGAAAAAAGAAGTGGAAGTGTTCAGTAGAACTGTCCCGAGATATTCTGTAAAAGACAAATAAACAAACTCTGCAAGGGCAAGGTTGCTTGGAGCTCGCCGCTCGCTCCTCTTTGAGATGAAAAATGAATAGAAACGACAGGTGAAAACTCCGACCTCGTTCATTTGTAGGTATCTACCGATAAAATGTGATGATGATTGATGATTAAAATATGATAATTGTTATGTAAGATACTGACCACTTTCTTGCTAATGTTCTTGTTCAGGGCAAAGGGGGCAATCAGAGTAAACAAAAAACCATCTCTCTTCTAGAAACTTTGCTGAGCTAAAGTAATTTTCTAAGAACAAAATTACTTTTTTACACTTAAAATCTGATACGAGGGGATAAAGAGACTGGAATTAGAAACTAGAAATAGAGTTACATCGACATTTGCAATTTGCACCCAGCCCACATTTAAATCGATCCGGTTTGTGAAAAAGTTTCCATCATGAAGTTTCAAGACGCTACTTTTGTACTTTTGCCTTTGCCATTGCCAGTTTGTGTGCGCCATCGGGTACATCAGCGAAATGAATGAAAATGAAACAAACTGAAATGCGATACGAGTTGAGGGGAGAGACGAACTAGAGGAAGGAATGAGATGAAACAAAAGTGACTGAGCGAATAAGTTTTTAAGGTTACTTTTCTGCTTGCTCTGCCGTTTCTCCAGAAAGAGGAACGAGCGCCATGGTAACTTACGACGTACGTATCGGGTGATGATAGAAAAGTACTCCAGATTATAACAATAAAATGACACTCTGAGAAGCTAATTGGAGTATTGGAGTGGAAAGGTTTTGCACGTTTCACCTTTATTCGTTATTGTGATGTTTGTTTACGTAAGTAGCATGACCTGCTGGCATTGCCATTACCACTGCTTCTTCTGCTGCCGTGCCGCCAAAGAGAACCGAACCTCTTCTCATTAATCCTTAACTCTTCAAGTACATTCATTTTCATATTTTGTCTTTCGTATTGACTCATCCAGACTCAGACTCAGCTTAGCCCAGCTCAACGCAAATCTTATTTTCTCGTCGAGTTCCAGTTCCAGCCACTTCCAAAACAACAAAAGACTCAATATAATTGCTGTTGCTTGGTTGGTACGAACCATGGTACATTTATTCTCTGCCTGTTTCTACTGCTCCAGTTTTACTATCATCTCAGCATGCCCTTTCTTTGTTTTGTTCCCACTTTTTCCTCTCATAATTGGCTAAACTTGTCCGCCTTTCCTTATCAGTTGCTTTGCTGGTTTTGGTTGCCTAAAAATTACATACTTTAACCTTGAACTGTATTGTTTCCCAATTTTTATTTTTTTCCCGAGGAACGAGCCTCATCTCTCAACGTGTTCATCTGGAACAGGAAACTTCTGGAATTCCACTCCAATTACGAGAGGTTTGATTTGATCGTTTTGGAAGGATCGGGTGCAGTATGCAAAGAGCAAATGTCATATCTGCATTTTGCATGAAGAACATGTCTCAGTCTCCTTAGCCTGCCTGAAAATAACCTACAACTTACCATATTATTTTTTGCAAAAAAGAGAAAAAATTCCTCTGGAACAAAGTCTTTGTCCTACACGAAACTCAGTCACAAGTACTGCATCAGTCAGTATCAGGATCTTGACACAATAACCTAGAAAAATGTTATCAGTTTTATGAAGTGAGTGAAACCGACGACAACGACGTTTCTCTCTGGTTTGCTCGATTTTTGGCTGGATACTCACTCAGATCGTTTCGTTTTCGTTAGTTCCTTCCTTCAACAAAAATGGGCAACAATCTCCTTTATACCATACGAGTCACCGTCATGATGGATGATGACATGTTGATCAAGCATGAAAGACGAATCAACTTTTGGCGAAGCCGTGAAACTCCTGCGACCTTTGGCCTTTAGCCTTGCAAGAACATCTGGAATGAAGAACAGCATTGCAGTGGTGGTATTGATTTCGGCTTGGTCTATAGCTGCAAACTTTATAGCCAATTAAACACATATTTATGTGCATGTCATGCGTGGTTTAATGTAGTCATCATTTACTCTTGCGTTAAGAGACAAACAAACTTTAATCCATAACCTCTGTGCATTTTTTATTTTCATTTTTATTGTGACAAAAAAGTTCTTTCGACTTTTTTATTAATAAAAAGTTTGGGTCTGACCGCATCCGCGCTCATGTAATAAAACACAATTGCGGGTAAAAAGTATTTTTTGTTGGTAATGTGAACTCTCATCTTTCGTCCAAAACTTTTTCACTCCTCCATGATCATGAATAATCTATTCAATTAACGTCATCTGGGTAAAAGTGAAAAACCGAAGTGGAGCATCGCTGCAACACCAGCATCGTATGTACCTCACACTGTGTATTATACAAGCACCTTTTCATTTAATGATATCAACATCGTTCTGACTCAGGCCAATCTTGGCTTGACACAGAGGCTGGTTTGTTATGGTTATGACTGTAATAATGCAAACATGGAAACTTGATAATTCCTTGTAATCCGATTAAACATCTGCTAATCAATTTTTAATTATTCGACTTCCGCTCAAAGTCGAAAGCAGGCTTTTGGGCTCTACATCTAACACTACCTAGCTACTACACCCGCCTTTTGAAAGTTGAATGTAACGGAAACTCAATTAATAAATAATGTGCAAATCCCTGCTCTTGTATATTACTTCAGCCCTGGGAACTCACGAAGTAGTGCAGGATTTGTCACCCTGCCCTTGTCCCACTTTTTCACTCTTGTCTTGTCTCCTGAAATCATTACGGAAGCGATATTGAGTGTCGGTTCATTCGAGTCATTATGAAAATGACCGTGATGATTCTTCCTACTGAACAGAATTTGCGGGTGTTGTCCCTGACAGGGAGTCCCTGTCCTTAGGTAGTTTGGCAAAACCGCACGGGAAAGTTAAAATATCCCAATGTATGAAGTGCAAATGGAGTAGAGAAAACGGAAATCCTCCTCTTGCGCTTTCGGATGTAAGTTATTTTTTGGCCCGTCTCTTTCACTAGGTGTGTTAGGTTACGTGATGTTCCCCTTAGAGTATCCGTTGGTTAGTCAGTTTCAGTTCGTCTCGTTGTTTCGTGTTGTGCGTTATAAAGCAAATTGGATGTGATTAGAAAAAGTGATGGTGGAAATGCAATTTTGTTAAAGGTTGTACCAACTTTTTCACAATGAAGGAAAACCAAAAAGGGCTTAAATAATTCATCACATTGTAAAGTAAACCAGTCTGGGTAAATTGTGTAAACTAGTAGTTTGCCGAGGATTTATTTTAAGCTACTTACTTATGTCTCATGCCTATGTATAACATACATTAAATTGCATCTCCTCTATCACTCAGCCTCTCTTTGACGCAAGTTGTAGCTTTGAAATAGAAACGTGGGCAAATTGAGATTCGTCCCAGTGTGTGTGTCTAGTATTACCAAATGTATCCATACCTCAACTAAAGTAATAGCCATAAATAATTTGAATCTATTTTCACTTCTAGTTTCCAAACATTTTCACACCGATTGCACAAGTGATAAATAAGGACTCGAAACCCGATACTTTTGAAACTTCCAACCTGTACGTAAATATGAAATTAGGTACATCATTTTTTAGTCTGTAGTTTGGAATCCACTGTCTCTCAATTCCATCTTCATCTTAACTTCAGAGCACACAGGTAGAGATGAGAGGCTTCCAGGAATAGAAATCTCCGTTTACTTTTTGTATCATCCTCGTCTCCCATTTCACTCTTTTCTTTTCATTTTATTTCATTTGTTTGAACTTTAAACGCTCCGTTCTGTTCTATCTATTTGCGTCGTCTGTTTTCTCTTGCTTCACGTTTTCTGCGTTCTTAACTTTTGCTACTAGATACATACATAGCATAGCTGACTTAAAAGAACCAGTGAGAACTTTCTCTTTTTTTCTTTCATCCCAGCAGCATTTTAGTTTACTCATATTCAGTTCAGTTTAGTTCAGCCAGTCTGTGATCGTAGGCAAGGTACGAGCATGGTTATTAGGTTGCTTCGTATCTTCTCCTCTCAATATTGCCACTTTGTGTACCCGACTTCATTCTGATGCTCTCTCCCATCACACAACTTTTTAAAAATGCCTTTTCAGCCTGTTTGCTGAAGAAAAGTAAAAATGGGAGATTGTCGGCAGACGACGACGGCAACTGAGGCAGCTTGTGTGATGTTATTTAGAAAGAAAAGAAAAAGGCAAAGAAAGCCGAATCGACAAAAGTTGCATTTTCCCTGACTTGCTATTATGTCCTGCAATAGGATGAATGTGACGCGAATCCATCCGTGTGCTGTAGTCTATTATGTTACAATGTCATGTCTTACTTTCACTCGTTTAAGTATTTTGTACACCCATCAGACAGAGAAAGAAAAGGGAGAAAGCGCGAAATGGTATATACATAAACACAGCGATTGTATCGGCAGTTGCGACACGGCGATGATATGAATTTTTATTGTGCAAGTGTTTGTGAACCACTTTGTTGTAGAGTAGGCTCAGGAGCAGGAACAAAGCAGCGGCCGCTTTTTGTTCCTTGTTGCTTTAATACGAATCAAGAGCCTTCAGATTGTTTCGCTTTGTATAAAAATGGAAATGTTGCTCGGAGCACTACTAAAGTACTAATCCATTAAGTATGCCTCTGCTGCTCTTCAAAACAGAGATGTTATTATGTTAGAGTGGAATTGAAAATGCTCTTACTCTAAAAATTAGCCCACTTTCTCATTTTTACATTATTTAAATCGACTTATGAGAATAATATCTATCGAAAAAATCTTGTCCTATAAAATGAACACTAGGCGGGTTTAAGCTAATGACAAGCAAAATATAATACAGTTTCTAAATTGGTCATGTCATGCTGTTACAACAGCGAAACGATTGCATGATGGACTGGAGTGGATTTTTACATGGCACTAATAAATGAATACCAGGAAACAGAAAATAGCTCAAGTTGCAGCTTCATTCTGTTGTCAAATCAACTTTCAACTTTTGTTTCCTACAGTCTGTCTTCTCAGAAATGGGCAAACGTTTATCTTGCAAATAATAATTATGAAACGCGAAGAAAAGATGAAGTGAGGCTGTTAGGAGAAGTAGTGCCCATTAGATGGGTTTCACTCTTCATTCAATTTATGGAGGGACGAAAAAGATGAAATATGAAATAATAGTGAAACACAGTGAAAAGACGACAAAGAAAGGAAGCATGGCTTTCAATTTTGGGCAAACTTTGGGTAATGAAAAAGATAAACTTACATACAGAAAGGAGCTTGCCAAAATTGACTAGAGGACTCTATAGCCCCTCTTCTTTGCTGGAACTTCAGTCACAGCCATCTCTTCACTGTAGTGTTTTTGCTACAAATATTGCGAAATTAAATGATCTTTTGGTGCTTGAGAAATAAACGATGTTGATGATGTTAATATGATAGAGAAAAATGATACGAGAATCATTTCATATGGAATTAAGTGAAGAACTGCGCCTCGCTTTCATTTCGTTTCTTTTATTTTCTCGTCTTCTGCCTCCTGGCCCACACACAATACACTCAACAACTACGTAGTGTTTAGTTGTAATAACTCATTAATTATGCGCATGTGTGCAGATAACAAAAGAACGAAGTAAAAGGAGGGATTAGCACATCTCTTTACATCACTTTGTTCGTTTCTCGGTGTTTCCCACAACAATTTGCGACCGCGGATTGAACAAGAGGACAAAGCGTGGACAAGGGATTATCACCTTATACTTTCATTCAGTGTCCGCAAATTGTGCTTCTCTCGCCGCTATTAGTCCGTCCAATAACTTTCTCTTTCTCTACGGAACATGCATTTACTCTTACCTCCTTGGAGACTCAAGTAGACCCTTGTGCAAGAGTGGGGAAGCAAAAATATGGGAAAAAGCTGAAGCGGTGTGTTTGTCCTATTTAATTCATTATTTTGTTATTTAGATCCCCTTTGATTAAGTGGAAAAGATCATGAGTAGCAGTGAGGCAAGTTGTTTGTTAGTTGTGTGTGCGTTTCCTCCTTCCTCCGTTTTTTCCTCTCTGCTTCCAGAAAAGCATGGGGAAGTAGAGCGAGCACTCGACGTTTCCTATTTCCTTGTCTCCGCAGTTCGCTCACTTTCAACTTTTCAACTGAACATAACATAACAGCGTTGAACATGCATCTTTATCTAGACTAACGAATACACGACAAACCAGCAAATGAAATTCTCGATCAAGTCACCGAGGAATTTTCAGTTTTCCCTGGATTTGGGATGAAGAAAGGTAGGCATTTAATATAGCTCCGAAAACGGAGCAAAAAGCGAAATCATCACGTCGCATCGAAATCCCTTCTTTCGCAACGCAAGACAAGTTTCACCTGGAAAATTACCACGACTACTCTTTTATTCGTGAGTGAGGCTGTGGACGTGAGCTACACGCACGCAGTGACCTTTTCCAAAAAAGCAAACTAATCCATTTTATATCCATCAGTAGCACATTAACATTTTTAAAAATAAATGCATTCATAGACTCGGTACTCTAACACTGTACTGTCAGTTTGAAGCACTTTTCACACTCTCATAAAAAGAAAGGGCTACGTGGAAAATTAAAGCAGCAAAGTAAAAATAAGAAGAAAAAGAAACAAAAAACCAAGACGAGGAGGAAGAAAACGACGACGAAGAAGAAGAAGCAAAGGCAGAGTTCGGAGAGGAGTTTTGAGCAATTGCTCGAGTCTAAAAACAACAAAGAGTAAAGTAAGTGAACCTTACCGTTTTTGTCTCACATGTGAACGTGTTGTAAAGGAGACAACCTTTTCATTTTCTTTCTCCACTTAGCTACCTAGTTGCTTATGCCAAATTTGTTCTAATTTTAGAAGTTTGCAATATGGCAATCGAAACGTGTGTAATATAATACATACAATATCCATTTGCCACTCACTCACTCTCCTCATTTCTCTTTTCTCTGGTTTTTGTTCGAAAAGAGAGATTTTATCACACTTGGCCACATTTTCCTGCTCTTGCTCACTCACAGGTCTTCGTCTTGCTACATTACTTACCTAATAAAATTGACAACCACAAAAGCCATAGATCACACTTCATCACGAAACTGGGATATTAGACAGAGAAACATATATCTTCCCACGCAATGCATTCTTTATGTAGAATCAGGAGAAGAACGAGAAGGAGGATAAGAAATAATCGTTCTATGAATGAATCAGGTTTGCAGTTGTGTTAAGTTTGCATTCATTTCACTGAAGCGTTACATTTTCACGTAATTTGTGGTATCGTATCAGAGTGCTTGTTCAATTGCCTATTGACATGACATAAGGAGTTCCATTCCATGCATATTTCATACTTTTTCTTATGCACTACCTTTCCTTCCTTTTACTTTACGTACTCTACTATCTCACTGCATTCACGGAGAATATTTCCCAGTCAATCAAGCTCACTTTCTTCCTTCTATCCTGGCTCGAGTTTGTTTCGTGCACTATGAAAATTTGTTTGCGTCTGCATATTGGACATTCATAAACCAAAGTGGCATCAATATCAGTGGGTGTGAGTGCAGGCAGGCAGCTGCTCAATTAAAGCGCATTTTTATTTGTTCGTACTTTACTATTTTACTCACACACAGGACAGTAGACAATTTTCCACTAAGGGTTAAACCGTAAACTGTCGACAAAATAAATAGAGACTTTTTATTTCTCGTTGAGCTAGCAAAAAGAGAAATTCATGTGAGATATGGGTCAAGTGTTTTCTCTCGGTGTGGTGTGCACACACACAGCAAACATTTCCAATAGGACACAGTGAGAATCGTGTCTGCATGTCGAAAAATCATTAACTATTAACTAGTTACTACTACATTGCATTAACACAGTTCGCAACATAAAAAACTTGGCTAAATAGTCTCTGGAGTTGGCCAGCATTATTTTGTCGACGTTGTTGGTCTTCTAGTTCGTCGTTATTGAGTTGTTTTTACTGTCAGTAAGTACATCGCAAGATATTAACAAGTTTCTCTACAAATAATATTTACACAACATCGCACTGCTTTGGTGGGAGACAAAGACAAGAAGGTTTTCTGAGAATTTGAAAATGGAAAGTAGAAACGCATCCATTTTTTTCTAGTTGGCATTCAAATTATTGGCAAATTCAAATAAAATGAGAAAGAGACATTTTTGCATTACCTGGGGCTTATTCCAATAATTCATCCTTTACCCGTGTGACACTAACAAGTTAATAATGTGTCAACGGGTGAGAATTCGCCAAACTTTTGCATGAGAGTCTGAATGAATAAAAAGTCTGAAAAAAAGTATCACCAAAATATTTTCCATCTCCCAGGTCCGTTACTACTCGTATTTTCACTGATTGCGTTCATACTCTGAGAGAGAATGGAGGAGAGCAACAAAGGAATTTTTAGGAGAAAAGATGGAGTATGGAGCAGTAAAGTAAAAGACATGGTCACGAGATATTATTTTCTGTTGTACGTAGATAGTTATTTGTTTGTGTAATTTGTGTGAAGCATTTTATTACCTGAGTTAGAAAAGAAGCATCAAACATGTGGTGATTTATGGGAAATGGAAAGAGTACGGGAGCATGTATGTGTTAAAATAGAAATTCCTCGGGAAGAATGAGAATTGTAACATCACATAACATAACCTAGCGGCTATAAAGATAATCGTAAAATAGAATAAAAGAAGAAGTTATTTGTTGTGACACGAGAAAGAATGAACATTAGCACTGGCTTTCGCAGTTATTGTAGTAGCAGTGGTGGTGGCGCAGTAAAAAGAGAAAAAAATGGCCTATTATTATCATCTTCTTTCCTTGTACTCTGCACATAATATTTGCAATATTACGTATAAAAATGCACAACTTTTTTTGGGTGAGCAAGTTTTAAGTAAAGCAAAGCAAAGCAACGTTGCGTTCTATGATATAAAGTAAAGTGGGACTTACCTTGGCTTGGGAAGCTCTGGCTGTTTTTTAAGGAAGGATGGCATGGCGTCGTCGTCGTCGACGTTGTAGGTAGGCATTATCAGTGTCATGTCATTAGTAGACTTTTATGTTAGGTAAGAGTCGAGTACGGAGCGAGTGGAGGAAAACAGGAAAAGGAGAATGAAAAGTCATAATGTGGTATTCCGTGAGAGAAATTTTCTCAGGGAAACATAACAGAATATCAGCTATGGACTTTCGCGTTGATGTTGAGTTGAGCTTTCCGACGATGATCATCATATCATAATGTAATAGCTGTTTTTTCTCTTTCATCATAATATTATAATGTGCGTTGTGTGATACGATGATATGATGACAATTGCTTGGAGTGAACAAATGTGAACGCTTGGCTGCCAGTTCAGTTCGTGATTGCAATGTGTATGGAAAAGGAAAGGACATGCAGAAAACACAAAAGAAAAGGAAATTTTTACTTATAAAATAAAAGCAACGGCAACAACGGCAAACCACCCACTACTAAAGGAAGGAGAGAGAATAGACAATTGTTGAAGTTGGATAAAGAAGTGAACTTTTTTGTCTTCATTTTCATGTGTCTACTAACTGAACTGACTGCTTTAGGTTCTGGTGGTAGGTATTAATAACATGCGGGCATGTGAGCGTGAGCATGAAACTATGAAAGGTTTCCTCCTGTGTGGATATTCTTTTTATTTTATCCACTGTTCACATAGCCATGTCACAGAAGCTCTGGTAAAAAACGGTGCATATGAGAACGTAGGGGTCGTTTAGTAATGTTTAGCAACCTCGTGAATGTATATATGTCCACAATGTATCAAAACCCCGAGCAGCTGAAAACCCTTTTCATGTTGTTTTTAGACTTGAACTTAGCAAAAATCTCGTTGAATCTGAACAGAGCTCTGAGCTGAGTTGAGTTTCACAAGTGCGAAATCATCATGACGAATAATATTCTATTTTGCACGGTGCTGGTGCCCTATGATGAATACAAAGGAAAAGATAAGTTGCACTGTGAGCAGGAGAATTAATTGTTCCTCACTCAGCTAATTTTTTATTAACTGCTCCTATATCGTTACAAAGGAAGCCTTCTTTCCGTCTCACGAGCAAAAAAAACAAGATTTTTATCGTGAATTTTAATTGAGATTTGAGTTGCAATATTTTTACTCATTTTAACTAACGACTTACCTGAAACTATTTAAGCATTTATTTTTTTGAAAAGGTAAGTAGAATTGAACATTTCTATTTTTACATTTATCCTGTGTTATATAGGGAAAATAAACAAAGGCAGAAGAGTGAATCATTTTTGTGGAAACGACTGGAGAAAGGTCGAGCGCTATCTGTTAAAAAAGAGAATGAGTTAATCATACATTTAGATAAGAGGAGATTGTGCTATTTTATTATTGTGTATAACAGTTTTAACAGTATAAAAGTGTCGCCTCTTGTCACATCAGAGTAAAATGTTCCATGAATGTGAGACTGTGACACGCTCGATAGGTTTTCGCACAAATGAGTGAACCATTTTATAGACATATTACTTTATAGCAGTAGTTTTCCTTCTGCTCAAGTGCACTGTGCACACTTCACATGTTGACACTTTTTTACTGATAATTGAATTACATTTTTTTCTGTCTTTCAGTATTCGTTCTGCAAATGCAATCTCTTGATAACCTAGCGTAATGAAAATGGTGCTAACATTAAGAGTGACAGAGACGGTGCAGCAAGCGGGTTACTTTATTAACACTAACACGTCGTAAAGTAAATATAAAAAGAATTACCTTAACAATGTACCGAAAGTAAAACGTCAGCCTTCCATTTTTATTCTCAATTATCAACCTAGCAAAATAAAGATAAGTTTAGGTTATTAAATCGTATGATATGATGCACCTATCAACTTCAATAAACGCTACTTCAAGTCTCTCCTCATCAACAGAGTGAGTAACAAAAGCAATCTGTCAATTACTTAAATTACATTAGAAGCAAGCACTCAATACGCATGGTAAAAATATTTAATAATTGAATTTTTAGACATTCATCAAACGATTTCTCCAGTGTTTTCCAGTAGTGTCTTCCGTATTTTCGAGTTTGGAACGCAACGTGTANATCAAACGATTTCTCCAGTGTTTTCCAGTAGTGTCTTCCGTATTTTCGATTTGGAACGCAACGTGTATTAAACCGTAAATGCTTGACATTATTATGGGAGATCTACTTACACTCGCCTTCGTTTCATCATCATCGTAGAAGAGGTCTAGTCAACTGCAAACGATCACAAACTTGCCAAATGCCACATAGACTGTCAAAGAGTTGCAGGTGTTTTGCACACTTCCCCTGAGAAGAAAAACTCTTCACTCGCTGCTACTTTCCTCCTACATCTCCAAAGATAGCTCGTACCTCGACACGACGACGATGAGGTAAGTAAGTGTTAAGCAAACTGAGATAGAATATTATGGAATAGTAGAGATGAAGAGAAAGGAAAAATATAATTTGATTATCAGATACGAAACGCTTAAATTTCGCTCTATGTACATAAGACCGAACGTGGTATAGCATCATTTCAGTTTGCAGACATTTTATTTTTATATGTAGAATTTTTGCTTCTCTGAAGAGCAAATTGGAAAGTTGTGATTTTTATGCGAATTTATTTTTGCAGTTTCCTTTGGGCTGTATGCACTTTCCTATTGGGAATGATAGCTGGAGTTTGTCTTGTGGCGGCAGCGGCATGGTACGTGTTGAGTTATTTCATCCATGACCCTGACAAGAAGGCTCCGGAGAACCGGGAGCCTCAGCAACCTACCTCAGCGACATTTCAGCTTCCACCGGTAGCCATAATCTTGACGTTAATTTGCATGATTTTTTAAATGGGTACTAAATTGTTCATTTCTGACAAAGAAAATTCATTCCTGGACAGGTGTTGCTTACCAAAATTAGTGATGAGTCTTGCAAGTCGAAGGAAAGTTGCTGGGCCTTCAATTTTATTCTTTACTTTTTGTTTCGCGAATTGAAAAATTCGGAAGCAATTCGAAGATGGATTTTACGGAAATTGTCGCTCGAATTTGAGGAGCTTCTGGCTACCTCTGTGCTTGGAAAATTCTTTTCTAGCATTGCAGTGAGTAAAAAATGTTTTCATCACAGGTATTTTATTGTAGAATATGATGTTAATTTGGGTTTGTGATGTCAAATCTGAGCAGATTCAGAATATCGATGTTGGCCAAAACTTTCCCATTATTAACTGGATCAAGACTTCCAAAGTAGAATTGCATCCGGTATTCAAAAATATTTCCACTTTGGACATTTTAGTCGATCTGGACTATGCCGGGGGGTTTCAGTTTTCCATTCAAGCTGAAACACATCTCAAACACTCGGCATTTTTGTCTGTTCGATGTAAGCAATTGAGTTCAAGAATTTAAACAATAGCTTCATAAGAACAGCTATGTCCAACATTGAAACTGATTTGCACATTTTGCAGTTAATGGAGTCAAAGGACAAGCTCGTCTTCAGTTCACCACAGAACCTTATGCACATTGGTCATTTAGTTTCACAGAAAATCCCGATATCGACATATCAGTAGTGTCTCAGCTTTACGGGAAAAGCTTTAATCAAGTAACGACAGTCATATCTAATCAGGTACAAATATTCAGAAATGCACGAGAAGGCAAGATTTTAACAGAATTTTAAATTTTAACAAAAGAACTTTAACAAAACTTTTAATTCTTTTAGTTGAAACGATCTGTGAGAAAAAAGCATACCCTTCCAATGTTTAAGATACGATATAAGCCATTTTTCTCTCGAATCGAGCACATAATTCCAGCGTTGGTCCCGAACGCTGCACCGAAGGTAGAAACGAAGGGATCCCTCACAGTTACCGTCGTAGAATGTCGCGGTTTAATGAGCAGTATTCTACAAGGAAATGTGTACGCAACTATTGGAGTAGGTGGGTAACGGCACCTTCATTTTACACTCAACTAAATTTTCACTTTTCTATACAAAACAATTTTTTCAATCTCTTTAATGATGGTTGTAGGAGACCTTGACTGGATAGCAGCTTACACGGATGAGTTTGGGTGCAACTTTATGATACGTGATATAGTTTACATTAAGACTGCAAGGAGAGAGGCCAACTTGGACTTCACGCTGGCCATGTAAGTCTTTGGTTGAGAATCTGCCAAGATTTTAATGGCCTGCCAGTAAAAAGCTTTTTATATATTAAAGGGCGAATGAAACAATCATCGTGGAGTCTCTGAACTCAAACGTCGCAACGTCATCTTTCCGACTGATAAGTTTCGAGCCCGGCGATGAGATTTTAGCGGTAGATGGGAAGAAGGTGACCAGTATTAAGCAATGTATCAAGAACTTCAAGAACAGCTCATGCATGAAGGTGATCTGGAGGGTGAAGAGGAGATGCACTTCTTCTCTTACACCGAGTAGAATGGATCCTTGGCCTGAGGAGCCAGCAGTGACGCCTTCGTCGTCCTTTGATTCCTCAGCAAGGAACAGCAAAAGCTACAGTGAACTGACAGTGCTAAACAATTCGTGCAACACGACTCCCAGTCACAGTCGAAGGAACTCAATGGTTAAGGAATTCACCTCCACTCCTCCTTCGAATGGTGACAATTCCATTGGAGAGATTAACGAGCGCAGAACGAGTTTTCCGTTACGCAGCTTTTACTCGGAAACGTCGTTCCCTCCTATTATGAAGTCTAGTGATTTGCCTTGTTGTAAAGTAAGGAATCGCTAACGAAATCATTATATGTAGGTTTACCGCTTGATTGAATTCTTTACATGAGATTCTTTAATGTGATAGGATCCCATTTTCATGGAATCGTTCAATCTCGACGTAGAAGATTCCAGTCGATATTTAAATATTTCACTGTGGAGTGCTCGTGTTACTGGGGCTACAGTAAGTCCCAATTCAAGCCCCACCAGTAGTCCCACTAAAAAATCAAAGGTGATTTTCAGATTATTGTACATGTGAATTTGTTTAAAAAAATTGTTCTTTGCACTAATTGGCGAATTTAACTAACTGTTGGCCTTCATGTGTTCACAGGGTTGTGATTTAGATCTTATTACTTTTAACGGGAATCGCGTTGTTGGGACACTTTCAGTTCCGTTGTCAGATATTATAGCAGAATGTAGTACAACAGGAATGGGCTACTTCATGAAAGATTATTACATGTTGTCGCCCGATGGTGGAGCTCTAGACGCGTAAGTTTATACATACACAGAAGAAAAATTATTCTGTTCATATAACATTGATACAAAAAGATATATTCTGACTCTGAGATGTATTAATTGTGACAGGAAACACCTACAACTTTCCGATCACTCAGGCTTCGAACCGCACATGTGTTACGGTAAATCTTCACTTTCCTTCCTATTTAAGACCAAGGACGACTTGGCAAAGAGGAAGGATTCCGCTGACTCTTGTTCCTCTGCTTCGGCCATTCCACACATTGAGATTGGCGAGGAGGCCATCACGGTAACGATGTCTGCTAATTTAAGCCCCACCGATGACCCTCAATCGCATCAGTTTATTCGCACACATTTCAGGAGTGCAACAATCTGTGACTACTGTAACAAAAAGGTACATACTATAGAGAACAATGAATCAATCTTAAAAATAAAAAAATATTCTGGGGGTAAGGATTAGCAGTTTTATTAACTGTGTACGATTATGATTGTGGCAGATATGGCTAAAGGAGGCGTTCGCCTGTCGAATTTGCAACATGAAATGTCACAAGAAATGTAATGAGCGGTGCATTGCGAATACAATCTGCAAAGGTGAAGGTACCTACCCTGTAATGGGGAGCCACGCGCCGGTTTCACCCAACTCTCAAGGAGGAGCTCCAGAAATAATCACTACCGAGAGTGATCCGCTGCCAGACAACCGAACGTCTGCGGAAGGAAGTGCTGAGAGCACGGTTTCCGGTTCACCGTCGTTGGTAAATTGAATAAAATCCCAGACAGTTTAAAAATAGATATCACTTTGCAGTCTGTGAACAATAGTTAAATCGAATTTGCTTCGCTTCATTGCATTATTGCCTTTTGTAGCAAGCTTCCAGTTCCACAAACGGGAGCTCCAGCCGTAGAAAAACTCTTGGCGGAATATTGAGCGCTGTTCAGAGCAGATCCGTTCAGCTTCGCAGAGCAGGTTCAGCCACTACTTTGCTACCTCCGAGTCTGAACCCCAACTCAACATCGAAGAGTCTGCCACCGTCGCCACAAGCCTCACCCACAACAAGTCGCAAGGTTGGCTGCACACTTAAAATGAAATTGATGAGCGGTTTTTCGGCTGGTTTCATATCACAGGTCATTACTCAGACCTGTTATTTCATGCATGCATTTTCCTGTTTCGTTTTTCCGTGCAGACTTCCGTCCCGGGAACAAATGCATCATCAGGTACTTCAGGGCCAGGAACGACTTGGTCGAGCAATCCATTTGAAATTCTAAACGCTTCCGGTCTGGGCTCAAACGACTCCGACTTGCAGGCTGTCATTGATCACCTCATTCAACATCCGAACGAGGATCTAGAACATGTTGCAAAAGAAACGGGCAGGGATATCTACAGTGATCTGTCATTGACAGAACGGAAGCAGAAGCTTAACAATGTGGTTAGTACAGTTTGCATTGTGATCCTAGTTTTTGGATTGACAACGACTTACTGTTGTCAATTCCTGTCTTAACCGTTTTTTCATTGTATTGGTTTTGGAATGTCCATTTACTCCATTTTGTACATTCAGTCTTTTTTTTTCGTTTTGTCTTTTGGTGAAGGATGTTTGATGGTGCTTACTAATTAATTAATAATTAAACATACGTATTAGAAGTTAATTAGTAAATGCTAGATGATTAGAAAGGGTTGATTTTGGTTTAGTGTTGTTTGAGCGAGCAGTAGAGTTTAGGTGCTGGTTTCAGTTTAATGTAATTTTTAAGCATTTTGTGACAATCGAAATGAAAAGGCTAAACTAACCTAAACTAAACTCATTCTCATAATAAATAGATAGAAATAATTGAACTGATTAAGTAATGTCGATCCGAATTATGAAGATATCAAACTCTAGGTGTAGATAGTCAGATTGTTAAATATGTTTGGCAAGAAGGTTTTAATTAGTGTTGAGTAGAAAAAAGAAAGACACAGAAAGACAATTTTGACAATTCGCTGCAGTGACTGATGCCAAAGAAAGTTACAAAGTCTGATCTCTTAAGAATTGATTGTGATTGTGAAAAGAATGTTTTAAGTTCTACATACATCCATTGCATGTACAAAAGAATAAACCTGGTTTCTCAGTTTCTTGCTGTCTCAGTTTGGATAGTTCAATGTCGGCGCTTGAATTGTGTTACGTACGTACAATAATATTAAGTATTTTCTTGGTGAATAAATAAACGAGGCGATTATTTAACTAACTTTCTCTGACTGAAACTAAATAATGTTATGATGATGAGTTTTGCGAGCTTTCTTTCTGCATGACACGCATAACTTTAACTGTAAATAATCTTTAACAAAAAAAAACTTTCCTCTTGTAATTGTAGTTTTGAATACTCCAGCTTTCTCTCTGTTCCCCTTTCACATCACGAAGATGAAACTGAAACAAAAACAAACACCACACACAGACAGCTCTGTACAAGCCTGAGTTTCTCTACTTTCACAGTTTTTACTCACTACAATAAAGAGTGATTTGCATGTAGCATAATTAAATTAATTAGACTAACTTTTATGCAATTATGCACATCATGTAGCAGTTGTATTCCAGATTGCAGCAGCTCATCCGCTTTTAGCGTGTTTGTCATCACTTTGTCTTGTTCACTGTTATACTTAAAAGTATAAATTGGGTCAACTCAAGAAAAAAGTGAGAAAAAAAGTTGTGTGACTGTAATGAATGAAACTGATTGGACTTCTTTTGTAGCTAAACCGCCTGCAAGAGGAGATCAACGTCACGACAAACGAACGTCTTGCTCTGTCCAAGGAAGAGTCGCTTTCTCCTCCGTCTGCTAAGGCGACTGTTGCCTCTCAGATCTCAAAGTGCGAGGAGAAAGTTCACGCATTGTCACTCCTCATGCTTCATTTTTGCTCGGGACTCCAACACGTTCAGGATCTGGAGGAGAATGAGAAAGATGAGATTTTAATCAGTAGCACAGAGTACACAGACGGAGACACTCCCCCAGTTCACGAAAGTATTATTGAACTTGATACAACAGCAGATACAAATTAAAGGAAAACTTTCAGCTCTTCAAACAACAAAAATTATAAATATTATGTTAATGATAAAAAACAACAAACCATCGAAATACACTTATTATAAATGATTGAATTACAGTTAACTATTTCCTGTGTTGCATCATTGGAAAGTGATGATTGCATGTCCTATATTTAAATGTTGTTCACTCATCTTTCATGTCACGTTCGTTCGTACGTAACACCGATCTTGATTATTAAAAGTGTTTCAACTTTCTTCGAACTTACTGTAGAAATAGTCACTGGGTAATTTTAACTTGGTTGTTGTTGTACGATCGTTCTTCTCGCAAACAGAGTAATTAATCTAATTATCTATTTCGATAATGACGTGGTAATAAGTATTGTTCAATTGTAAGAACTCTTTTCATTAATTTTTAACGTATTCTATAATTATATAAGTACATAGAAAGTGTATAAAAACTGTGCACTTTGTTCAAACATTTTTAATCATTCCCGTTTTTCATTCCAACGACGTGCTACATATAATTGTATTTTTTAATTGTCTTCGTTAGTTACAGTATATAGTTTTTACGGGTATCGTATTGTAACCTATCGTAAACACACCGAATCCAAAAATCAAATCCAAAGTAGACGCATTCGTAGATTTGAAAGAAAAAATTGGAGTAAAAATGAACGAGCAGCGGACTTGAACTTGTGCGTAGTAGTGAGACTGTTCTACATAGAGATTAGAAGTAGTACCTGTCCTTAAAATGAGCCGACCGTAATGGTAATTAATTAATTATTGTAAAGATGCACAGCACATTGAATATTTTACTCGTAAATACTTCCTGCCAATAAAGTCGATTTAAAAAATTTACCTCTTGTCAGTATCACAGAACTTTGCTTCATGCATGATTCCTTATCCTATGACATACCTAAGTAAAATAGACAAATGAAATGTGTAGAGTTGACAGATTGCATTTTATTAAAACTGAAACATCTCCTTCGAGAATGACTTCTCAAGGATAGCAATAAAGTTTGGAGCAACTGACTGACTCCTTACACAACCTTTTGGGGAATGCGCATTTGACCGTGGACATCGGACTGAGTAAGACGCATGGTTTTTCAACCTCGAGTGAGTGGACAAAGAAAGTCTTCATTTTGAAATTGTGCCAAAGTTACAATGACACTTTTGAAATGAAACCACTACAAGACAAAACCGAAAACTTTCCAAACGAGCTTATATCTCACCGGGTTGTTCATGGCGTGACATCATAGCATTCGTTCGAGGAATACGTGCCTTCATTTCTCATGGCGTTTAACATAGAAAAACGTTTGTTTGTTTACGACTCGTAAAAATAATTTGTAATTCATGCAATTTTGAAAGCAAGTAAACAAACAAGCCTCAACAATTTTTTATTAAGACAGTTCAGAAACTCTTTGGCAGAAATGGGATTTTCTACGGCATCACAACAAGCATATTAAAGTCTTTTTTAAAGAATTGCTTCGCACAGGAAAAGCGCACAAAGCAAAGTACAAATTCATGGCTTATAGACGAAATGCAAAGTTACCAACATCAACAGCCAGTGCGTCGCCTCACCGCTGCTGCATGTTGTTTAAGCGTAGTTAAAAATTGACAAGATTGTCTCAGAACGAGTATCGAAGAATCGTGTACGCTCTGAGCTACTTTCCATTTACTGCGCCACACGCTCAACTCCCAATCTGAAATTCAGAATCTGAATCCAAAGAGTTCAGAAAAAACTGCTCTGGTCGCTGCGCAGAATCACATGGACCAGTAAAAAACGAATAGGCTCCAACTAAACATTTCTGCCTGATCTAAATCTGATCGATTGCGGATTGATCGTAATCATGTGGGCCAAATTAATTTGACTTTATTTATTGGTTTGCAAATTGTCTCTATTTATTGACAATTTTTTATGCTTATTTGCAAACAAAGGAACGCTACATAAAAATTAATACAATTTTGGTCAGAGTGATAAAAAAGTTTGGTAATGACTTGAAATGAGTTTAGTGACTAAACTTTAGTCGATGGTCCATAGTAAAAACAGAGGAAATACTTAACTCTTTTGCAACGCAGTTGGGTGCTTTGCTTGATATGATGAGAATGACTCATTAGTAAAATAAGGTGAAGCAAGCTGAAGTAAATGGTATTATGGAAAGTTACATAACGTAACCTTTGCTGCTGACAGAGAGGACAATGATTTCCAATTTGAAAATGAACCCTTGACTTAAACAAGAAAGCGAACCGCCTCGGTTCGGTTAAAAACCCCGAATTTCATCGAAATTGTTGAAGAGGCTTATGTTTTTTTCTTGGAGACAATTTCTTTTCTGCCACTTTGCTTTATTAAATGAACCTTTCAACCTTTGTTGTTCACATCCACAACAGTAATAGACTATGAGTTTTTAAAGCAGGGTTTTAAATCATAATTATAGCAGTAAGCCATGCGTCTCTTCCATTTTCATTTTGTGTGTTTGTGCTTGAATCATCATTTTTTACAATTTTACCTACGACTCCACTGTCTGTTGAGCAGTATTCCTACGCATTTCCACGTCCCATACTTGAGATGTCAAAATGCGATCTTAACGAAGAAAATGTTTCTTTCTTTGTATTTAAATATTTTACCATGTAGGATTCCGTGGAAAAATATTGTAGCACCCTCCTGGTATTTATGAGCATGACTGTGCCACATGAAAATATCCTGTGCTATGTTTTTCTACTCAACTGTCTTTTCTCTCCGTTCTTTCTCTCTCGTGTTGCGTCGTGGTGACGCGATGAAGATGATGAGACAGCGCAATGAAAACAGAAATGTTTAAAAACCGGTGGGAGACGCAGAGCTTGAGCGCATTTGTTTTTCAGCTTTCAAAGAGAATCGGTCAAAGTGAGGGGTGCCTAAGGAAAGTGGTATCAAATCAAATATCTGCTACTACCTAAGTTAATTTACAAAGCAGCGAAAGTGAATCAAAATTGTAGTAATCACAAATAAATACGAAATTAATTCAAAATTAAATCACGTACTGTTAAAATTATCATTTCTAAAGTGATTGACAGTTACCGCTTGGGTTCGGAATACATTCATTTGGATTTTGAAAGATCAATCGTAAGTAAATTATGCACATTTTTATACGCTATTTAAGCACATTTTCATTCATACAAAATCACATTAGTCATTTTAAGCATTGAAATTGAGACAAAATTGAAAGGACTTGTAAAACGCTAAACGTAAATGTTTGCTGGGAACAAAGCTCGCCGGAGTTGAACAAAGTTATTCAATGTAACCAATTAATCTAATTTTGATAATTATCACCACTTTACAAGCATTCACATACAAACAATTCATGTTGTTGTGTGCACACAGTGAAACCGGAAATCAGAGTGCCCATCCATTTCAAACAGATTTTCATACGACCATTATAATAAATGTTGTGGCCAAGTAAAACGCACAAATTAAAGAGATATTTTCATGCTGTTGTGAGTAGTTAGACGGACGCTTTCAATAATTTTTTAATAGTAAGACAAATTTACAAAATATTACATCAAAGCATACAGTAAACAGAAAAAACAAACAAGGGACAAAATATGGTTGGATAAAGTGATTCACAATTAACAACACTCTTGTACATGTAGAGTAGGTAATATTTATTTCATAGGTTTTTCATATTTCATGCAATCTTGAATTACATTAATTTTCATTGCGATTGTAGATTTACTACTCGCTCAACTCTTTGTTTCTGAAGCCAAGCGTCACTCATTCAATCAGTGATTATTCATGATTATTACTTCATCCGTCCGACACACATTCTCGAAAAACCAACGAACATCACCTGCTTTCCATTCATTCAATTGCTTCCTTGTCCTCTCTTTCCCTCACCCTTTCTGCGGAACTGAGCCACATAAAAATTAGTTGTTTTTACACCTCACTCACGCATATTAGGCATGCCTCTTTCATACCTGGCAGAATATAGCCACTTTGTCTGTTATGTATTTTTGTGGTCACTCAAGGTTTGATAATTTGTGCGAAAAGCTTTTCATTTCATGCGGATTACTTATTTAACACATTATGTCAGTTAGCTAACACTGCTTTTGATTCAATAAAGGTGCGTAATAAATGCATAATGGCAATCCGTCTGATCATATGTCTACTCATGAAAATGACCATTAGAAAGAAACAAAGTTTGCAAAAAGCTGCTATATCACAGCAGATTCGACTCTACGATAAGTTACTGGCATAAAACGAAATAATTTCTACTTGAACATACATGCAGCATATTATACATGTGGCTCATGCTTCAAGCTGATCAAGTGATACGCACAAAATCTTATCAAGGCATAGCCACATTATACTATGTATAGCAAGTTCTACTAGGAAATTTTGTAAAATGCTAAAATGTGATTTTATTCTTATTATTTTTGCAAAAGTGCATACCGCACTGTTTAGAAGTTACAAATTGATAAAAAATTAAATACTTAAATCAACATATATGAATGAATAGGCGTCCACAACAAAGATTTTTATTTCAGCACCATACAATGTTATTTTGTACTACCTACTCAACAAAGAATTCTTATCATTATCATTATCGTTAAATTGTAGTGATTCAATTCTCGCATCAGCACACCATCAGCAAAAAATTGTCCACACAGAATATGTTATCTTCTGCAAGCATAATTTCATTATACCACGGAAAAATAGTAGATTGAATGAGAAGAACGTGCTTCTATACTCACGCGTGCTACAACAACATTACAAAACAAAAATACGAATGTTAAGTTAAATCTTCATAAGTCAATCTGTTAATATTCCTCATTCAGTCATTTCAAGGGAAAAGGATCATGCTGAGCGAGTGGATATTAAAATAAGCAGTTTGTGCCTTCATATTTCTTATTCAGCGTCACTATTGTCAGTTCTTCATAGATTTGTAGTTGTCGCAACAATTTATACTATCATCAGGTATTCAACGCCAGCAAAAGATATGCGCACATAAATTATTGATTTGTTACATAAACTTGATACGTTACATTATATACAAAAGCGAATTGGATTTGGAATGCACCACTATCAAAAAAGAGTTATTAAATGCTTACAACAAAGAGAACGACCATCGCGTCTAGATTAAAAATGAAAATGGTGCACATAGAAAAAAAAACATAGGTAGTTTGGCTACTTTATTTTAGACAAGCAACTGAGTATATTTTCCCATATAGCATAAAAGTGAAAAAACTGACCATTTTTTACAAATAGGACACATCTCTGAGTTTATAGAATCACCTTTGTTTTGGTTTGCTGTATCTTGCTTCTGTCAGTTGGTTATGTTATGTTATGAAGACTTTTATGTAATTAATTAAATAAGGCCAGCGTAAAAATAATCACATGAGTTTCATTTCATGTACTTTACTAGACGAGATGAAAAAATGTTGCGAATTTGTCTTTAGGATTATTACCTATTCACGCTCTTTTTGTTGATTTATTTATTTTACTTGTATACTCATTTCATTTGAACGCAAATTATTTTAAGGTTGCAATATAGGAAACGCGTTCAGTTTTTGTATGGCAAACATGGTCGACTCGACATATAAACATACAAACATTGACATGACCACATCAAATGAGTTACAATGGAATGAGTAGCATTGTCTTTGTTTTGTATTTTATGTGAGCATGTTAAGTTACCTATGAGACAAACCTGTCAGCCAAAAATTTTTCGTAAACCACCACAAGAGGTCTTCATTCAATGTTACGTTGTCTTTGAGGAGTGTGGCAAGTTTTTTTTCTGGTTCCCAGCAATAGGGCCGACTTAAATACATTTTCTTGTGATACTTACTCTGGACTCATTGTGGATTTGTTCAAGAATGACAATCTAAACTTGGTTACATTTTAAAATTTATAGATCGTCACAGCACAGCAGCAAATTGCTGAACGGATCGTTGTGTCATATTATCGTCCGATTTTTTGTGTGAATTTCCATACAAAAATTGCTACGGGAAATATCATCCCATTTTCTGAGGTTTATCTCTGAAGCTACCAGGCTCTCTGCCATTACCAGAATTAATATTCTTTTTCGTGTGTGAGATCCGTGGTGAAGTGTGAGAAACAAAGGAGATACAGAATCAGAGCTGACTACGTACAAAAGCCATAAATCAACATCCGTTGTTGTTGCGTCCTTTATTTTAAAGTTTTGAAACAAAGAAGAAGCAAAGATGAGACCAAAGCTTTCAGACTTGACAAATAACCAGGCGGATGATCAGACTGCCGCCGCAGCTGAGTACCATCAAGCAATGATGTGCACTCGTTTGGCTGGACGGGCCATAATTCGAGTTGTTGGACGTTGCAAGGACGCGCAGGAGAACGAGAATTTGGGTGAGTTGGTCATCACGTTTTCCAAATTTGAATTACAATGAAAAAAAGAAAAACTAAAAATAAACATGGGACGTGCTTTTTTACTAATGCCTTCAAAATTGGTCTGCAGGCAATTCTGTCATTTTTGCATAGGTGTGTACTGAAAATTTTATTTTAGCTGGGTTCATTTCATACGCGAGCTCTAGGAGTATGTGGGACGAATCTTTGTTGATATGTAAAAAAAACTAGACGTTTTGCATCGGATATTCCAAAGCAAATTCACAATTCGTTACCAGGACAGAGAAACGCTTTCGCAAACACCAGTCTTTGTTTCAGCAGTTTCCGAGATTCAGTAGCACGTATTTAGCAGCAGCCTATCTACACTTGAGTGTCTGTACGTTGTACGATTTGCAAAACTTCGTATAAGCGAGATAAATTAGTATAGAATGTTAACGTTTAAAAAATACTTTGTTTGTGTGCCACTTTAAAGCAAAATCTTGGCTATGCTTTTGCTCGTTCGTTCTTATTTGCGCAGATTACTGCTCGATAAGCTGAAGCCGTTGTCCTGTCATTCATGAACTACGCAAGATTTTCGGTGATATTTTTTCATGTGAACAAACTTTTGAAGAGTTGAAGTCAGGGCTTCTTTCGTCTTTTAGTACTTAATTTACTTGGAAAGAAAGAAAGTGCGTAATCATCGTGATTATTATTAGCATTTCAGAATTATCAACTGACAGTGTAAAAACCAGTGTGTGGGATTATTACATGGTCACGCAAATAAATTTGTAGCAGGACACGTTTGAGAAACGATCAGTGTCAGTTTGTCTAAGGTTAAAAAACTAAAAAAATTGCAAACAAATTCAAACAAAGAATGGCGAATGAAGTGGCTCGAGTGGTTCTCCGTTGTGAGGATGCAATGGAAACGGAAATACTCGGTAATTCGTTAATAAAATATTACATCTGTTACTCTATAATTTAATAAATACCGAGTTGAAGGTCTATTTATTTTGAGAAATGAATATCGTTTGTGGAAGTCGTAACTGATTTTCATGGAAAAAATTGTGACACTTAACGCCCGGTTAACTGCCACTAAATAAATAAATAGGGATATAATTGTGTTTTCTTGCTGTCCGTTCATCATCATCTCAAGGAGAAAAATGTTTCCAAAGTATACAAGAAACGAAACGATATTTTGTATTTATAGTAGTAGATACATAGTGACGATAGCCAGTAAAAATTCAGTCATTTTCGTTCGTAGGAGATGAGCTTCGTTTGAAAAAGTCATTTATCTGGATTCATGAGAAAGCGCTGCGTAAAAATGATTTCCCAACTGCGCTGTACGCGAGTGTAAAAATAGTCAGGTTCGAAAGGATTCGGGTGCCAAGATTCTCTCAAGTTGTATCTCTTCGACAGTACAGACATAGTTTATATAATTCAAAAGTGTTTCGCTGCCGTGCTTGCGCTTAAATACTCTTACCTTTATTTTTCTTTCTGTGAAACAAAGCTTGGGAAATAGAAGTACTACAACTTCACGTGAAGTTGTTGGAATGGAAGGAAGGAAGGAAGTAAAGATGGGCGTTATGCAAAATGCAAAAGTATATTATTGTAAGTACGCGTTGGAAATTTCATACTCACCTGCTTCTTAGAACACTAGGTTTTACACGGATCAATTCCTTCCAAACTCGTAGAAAAACTTGTGTCATTTCATCCGACCAGAAGCATGAGCTTACCTTCGTACTGTTTTTCCTATAATTTTATTTAGGAAAAAGTAGAGTAGTTAAACAAAACATGCACTGTCATTTTCCAGTACCTAAGGAAGTACTTTGCTCTTTGAGAGTTCAAGAGCTTTTAGATTTACAATTAGAATCGTTATCACCTACGCACTTTTGTCCAGGATTACATGTGCTATCCAGACATGTCATAGACATTACGGATGATTAGAACCTCTTGCAAAGGTTTTTACCAATTCTCCCCAAAATAGGTCAATCTCCGGTAGATAATTAATGGCGTACAGTCTTATCAGCAGTAGTTGTTGGTCTAACAAGATAAGAGCTTAGCTCACCTCAAAAGATCATATTTCCGGGGTTCGTTTGAACAGCACTTTTGCCTACAGTAGAAATGAATGAATAAGCGTGATTATTTACATACACGTGATTTATGAATTGTTTACATTGGAAAGGGCGAATAAAATAATGTAGATTAAAAGAGAATGAAACCATTTTACGCTCCTCTTTTTCCGTCTGTTGCAGACTAAAAAACCTATCAATTGCATTAATGTAGCAGAAGTAGGAGAGTGCTCGCAAATGATAATATGACATGACATGACAAGCGAAGAAGGTTACAGTTTACGGTGCCTTTGAATGAACGTTGTATGATACTCTACTATTAGTTAAGGTAACTTGTGCACGGTTGGCTGACTTTTGCGCTAGTTAACAAGAGGTGCATAGTAGGATATTTAGTAAAAATTATGACTTATTACCTATGCACTTACGACAAGCTACAGTGGCAGTGGTAGCGTCGGTTAGTTCGCAAGACCAATTAATACAACCGTTCGTCCATGCATGTATCAAATGTAGAACTTTTTCAATGATTAATACTTGCCGCATTATCTAATTATTAGTGCATGAAAGTCAACTAATTGTCTTACCGTTGTTTTATTGGATTAGGTATGGATGTAACGAAACTGAAAGTATAAATCATAACCCAGTCTTAAATTAAAGCTAGTTCAGTAGGGTTAGGGTTTAAAAAATTCTGATAAGAGCATGTTATTATAAATTGCTATTGACTTTAATGGTGAACTAGGACAATTACATAGTTTTAACAAAATGGCATATAATTATTGATAAGGCAATGGGGTTGGTATTCAGGATTTTATGCAATCAAGTCAGACCTTTAATTGCGCTAAACTCACTAATCGCTTATGATCCGTAAACATTAATCGTTTACTGTAATTCATAATGACTCAAGTTGGCCAAAGTGGTCGTAAAATGGTCAAAATTGCTCCAAAAGTCTATATTTTCGTTGTCTATCATTATCATACTTCATTAAGTATCAAATGACCGGCGTTTTATTTTTATTGTTATTCATGTAACATGAATCATGTTCGTACTCTTTGCTGTACTTTATTTCTGTCTCAGCAATTGCTCTGAGATTTACACATCCATTTGGATCATAATAAATGAAAATGTTTTCTTGGTTACTCAATTGTAGATTTGTCCGAGTGTCAATTGATGCAAGTGCCGGATGCTGTCTTCCACTTGATGAGACATACAAACTTGAAAACTTGTGATTTGTCATTCAACGTAATCACAAAAATTCCTCCCAAGCTTGCAGCCAAGTTTTCCTGCATCACAGGTAAATCCATTGTTTTTTACATAGTGCATTTCATGACTTTTGATCCTGGATTGATGTAAGATGAAAAAGATTAACCTAGTAAAGTTACATACATTCTCGCTGGCTTGCTTAAAGCACGTTCAGTTTTTGACATGATCTGATAATGTGGTACAAAGAAAATACAAGAAAAGAAATTGTACGTTCGCATGACTGTTTCTTGTTTCCTCAAAATTCTTGGCAAAATACGTAAAATTCGAGCCAAGTTAAAAACAAGTCCATTCATTATTTTGGAATGGTACATACGTTGCATTTCGGGTTTTCCGTTTTCTGTCATGTGGTACTTTTTCTTTGTTTCACTGATCGTGAGTGCTGCCGTTGCAGATAACGTTTCTGTTCCACAACCAGTGCAGAGACTGTTTGGAACCCGGTATTGGTTTATTGAGAAAATGTTTTTCAAATCATGTTTCGAGAACAAGATAACGTTCTTCGAGGAACGACTTAAAGTGCACTACACTCATCTTTAAAACGCAATTACATAAAACAAAAATGCAAACGGAGTGAGTGGAGGAGTGGATGCACTGTGGTGGAGTCGTTAGACAAAGTATGCGATCACGATATTGCGCAAATGCACTCCCTCAATTCGATACCACATAGAGCATAATTTATTTTTAAAAAACAACGTGAAACGCAACAATATTGAATTAGTAGGTGAAACATGGAGAATTCGGAGAAAAGGCATTTGAACTGTGCATCTACGACTTTGTGATGTGCATGTTTCAGGCGGGGCAGCTATAAATAACTTTGGGACTTCCCCGATATTTTTAGCCGGATATACAATATTTCTCGTTCTTTCTCTGCATGAACATGCGCTTTAAATAAGTTCGAAAGTCAAAGTACACTCCACGATAAAAAGTATCTCTGTTTGTCTTTAAGTGAATGCGCTTCTTCAAGAGTTGGAGCATTTGTGATTGATGGGAGAGACGCACTAAATTTTATGCAAGTTAATCATTCTTGTTATTTTATGTGAAATGTTACCTGAGATACGATTGCATTGCCCACAATTGTTCCATTTTGACCGAGTGAGTTAAAGAGCAACAGGCAACAAAATCTGTAGCGATATTATGCGGTTTATTTTACATGGGATCAAAGATTATACTAGAACACAGCATGAAAAGATTTATTTGACATCTGCGTCACTCTGTCATAATAAAATCAAAATATGCGTAGTACGTTTCTAAAACCATGACTTATGCAAAACTAAATTACACTTGTACAAGTGGCTTGCTCAAAAACTTCTTTGTCTCACCCTTATGAAAAACTGAAATATGAATGTTTAAAATTCGAAATTATTTTTTACAACTTCATTTGATCTTTCGCCGACATTGATCTCAGCTGATTGCATATTTAAAATTTGCTTGGAAAGTGTTTGTCCTTAGGTTTTCTGTCGTTTTATTGGCATCACTCCAGGGCTGTTGGAAATTTGAATTGCTCCCATGCACCATGTTTAATGTTTACCTACCCGAACAGTTCAAAGAGAAACTACGCTGTTGAAAGTTTTGGAACCATGACAGACACTGCACATTGACGTTTCGTGTTTTTTCTGGCTTCAATCGTGAACTATGCTCTTATTGATCATCACGTGAATCTGGGAAAGAACGCGCAAGGCACAATGTAAACACAGCTTGCGAGGTCATGCCGAAATACTGATCATGCAACGTGCGCAATTTTTGCCCTGTTCCGTTTATTTTTGTTCCAAGATAGAACGTACTTTTCCTCCGATAAATAAATAAATAAACGGAAAAGTTTGAGTGAACGCGAAAAGCAATTTACATAATTAAGGAGAAGAAGGAATTAAGAGAGAATTTGGAAGGAGTTTAGTTTTAGGGAAAGTTCATGCACCTTTCTGGACAATTTAGAAGTTAAGGATGAGAGAAAAGGGTTGTTGATGAATTTGTTTATTTTTCAAAATTGTTTTAGAACTCAACGTGTCCAACAATCGGATGAGCAAACTTCCCGAGGAAATCGGAGAATTGCAGCAACTCACCGTCCTCAACATTTCTCACAACGCGTTCGTGTCGTTGCCTCGAGTGACCTACACGTTGCCCAAGTTGGAGACCATCAACGCCGAAAAGAATTATATCTCTGGTAAATCAACTCAGCTCAACCAATTCATGTTTACCTGACTGAAGAGAAGATGAAAATCTTTGAAACAAAGACCTTTATTTAAAGCGTTTTATTTCTTCTCTTTAGACGTTGAAGCGAAACGTTTGGCTGAGCGGAGTTGCCTCAAGGTTGCCAATTTCCGTCAGAATCCTTTGAACAAGGAGACACACGACGAGTTGTCCAAAGTGACATGCATCACGATTCTGCTGAGTCCGATAGAAGACGAGGACTGGGACAAGCCAAATGACTTTTAAAAACTTGTCAAGTCAAAAAATAAAGTTTTTTGTCACATAACATTTTACAGTACTTTCTTTTCAATAATTTCGTTGTTTATGTAATGAGAGTACACAACTGTTCGAAAATACGTATTACTTACTATAATACTTTAAATAGCTGTTAGGTCAATGAACGGATTCTCGCAAGAAAAAATATTTGTACTACACACTTATTATTAATTAATTATTATGTATTGTTCTACTACTACACAAGCATACATTTTACTTTTACTCACACAAATGTCATCAATTAATTTACTTGGATCATGGCATGGTAACAGTTCATAGTTAAGTGCATGTGACTACACTCAACAAATGTCAGTTTATTGAGGATGAAATGCTCCCGGTGATTTATCTGTCAATGCAATGCCTTCTTACAGAAAATCTGCCTCTTCTCAAAAGAGGCAGTAGTCAAAGGCATTAATAGCAGCAGAGATCTTTGACATTTCTCTCTTTTTCTGGTCATTTTTATACTTTACGTCCAGTAGGAAAGCCAGTGTTTTCATTACTGGAAACTACAGTGAATATTAATTTTATAGGCTTAGTCATGTGAGTAGTTTTATTATTAAATAACTCATAATTTTAGTTTCCAATGTATACTTAAAAACCAAATCAAAATTCTGCTGCCTTACGCAAGTGCCTTTTATGAATTAGAGATGGTGATGGTGACTAATGAGTAGACAATGTAATACGACATTTTGCAAAATTTACCTCTTTTTCTGAGCCTCTTTTTCTGAATTCGTTAGCCCGTCCCGACCTTTCTTGTGCAGTCCATTTTTCTCAGAAATCACTGGATAGATTTTTTGGCCGGGTTTTTGTTTTGCAAACAATATAAAAATTGGGTTTATTTTTCCTTGTCCTGAATTAATGAATTTGTTGTACAGATAGTCTTGTCGTTGTCAAGACTGGATTTAGAAATATTTTGTTAGAGCTTATTTTGTAGTTAGCCGGTAGAAATTTAAAAAATGAACAATGAAGAATTATTATGTAGCATAAAGCAGTTAAATGCAGAAATAGTTCATTGTTTCTAGTGCAATGCTTCTAGTCACTACTAACAAGAAAACGTTTTTGTTTTGAGTAGGTAGTAAAATTAATAATCAAGCTTTAAATGCAGCTAAAGGAAGCAAAGATCCAAGATCCAATAATATAGGAAATAAATGTAAAATTGATTGTTTGAGAGTTAACAAATTAGTAATAAACAAACTGGGAAAACGTGACAGTTTTGGCACTTTGAATGTTTTACAACACCTGCGTAGCCACCCCACCAATTAAAAATTGTAATCCGTTCATTTTCACGTTGTTTACTAAAATAAAATCTGCTGAATAATCACGCCGTGTTACCAATCTTGGATGCGATGCTTAACTTTGACCCTTTAGTTATGGCGAACCATTAGCTTTAAACTTCGCAGCTTTAATCCTTGATAAATTATAAGAAATATGAAGCCTCTCCTTGGTTAGGATAAACAAACACAAACAGTTAACGACTTATTGAACTGGAGTAACGTCAAGGGATGCAAATTCAGCGAGTAAGAATTTTTGAAGGTTTAGTCCTGATAGATTGCGAGATGAGAAGAGGAAAATAAATGCAAAATACTCCTTTTTAAGCAGTAAACATTTTATTATACAATAGTAATGATGTAATGTTAACTATTACCTAGTTGCGTAAGGATTTTGCCACAAAAATGTAAATGTACGGTTTACTATTATGCTTTTTATAAATAACTGTATTATACTAATCCAGTTTGAAATAAATAATAAAATTTGAAGAAAAAATACAACATGAAGCTGGTCATATTTACCATGTCTATATTATCTTACATTAGCTTAAACGTTGGATAGTATCGCGTCAAAAAATATTTTATTTCCATGTCCCAGGTGAAATGGATCATTTTATATCATAAATTTACGAAGAGAAACTGTTGGTGGGAAAAGGTTGAAATGGCCCCAGCATCATCTTTATTTTATGCCAGCGGCTCAAGTAAAAACCTTACTTTTTCACCTTTTGTTGTTATGGGGAAAGTCAACGAATTCAATACTCTGTTTGGGTTCCTTAAGTTTTTATGAGAAAAACAATATAATGATCAAAACCCCCACTTTATATCTTACAAATATTTTTCTGGAATTAGTGAGATATAAATAAACATAACTACATTTAAACATTTCTAACTTACATAATTTAAACATGTATGAGAATAAATTGGAATAATAGATCCATTGAATTAAACGTATCACACTATACGTAATTCTTTAGTTGGTACATAAAACATTTTTTATCATAATTTCCTTAAATTTACATTTACAGTACAATTTATTTTAATATACGTATGCATCTAAAGTTTAAATCACTTCACTTTTCATTCCATTTCATCAAATCTGCCACACATGTCGGAGGAATACTTGAAATATCACACAACAGTGGTAGAGAAAAACAGTTCAGTAACAAACTATGATAATACGTTAATTTGTCCACGAATTCTTTGCCGTGGCCGTTTCAAATCTCACTCATCTTACAAGAAATATTTTGTTTAGATGGGAAGGAATGGTTGCTAATTAGTGTCAACGTCAAGTTACTTTAATTCGAGAGGACCTTAAAACTCGGTCTGTACTGTTGATAGTGTTTTTTCTAATACAAAATATACCTAAATACTTAATATGAACTTATAATTTGGAAATATAATTTAATTATGTGAGGCAATGCATTAAAAATATTTTCACTCTCATAATGAGAGTCTCATTCCTTCAATTCACTTTTTCAATTACCAATCCTTCATCCGCACTCTTGCATATAGTAAACGTCAGTATTATCATACAAAATTACAAACAATTCACATTTAGAATAGTGCATTTAGAAATCACCGACTCATCACTTCAGAGTTTTGAAGTGACCTGATCCTAAGTTCTCGAAGCACAGTCACAGTATAATCACATTCTCACTTTTACAATCATATATCAATTAACTCTTAATAATCTTATTTAATAGGATAATTCTATTACTAGAATTAAATTTCATAATGCTTACTTAGATTATTTGGTTAGATTTATATCTACAATAACACCTTTAGCGATTTTGAACAATTGATTGACCATTTATGAGTTTGTTAGATTGAACTAAATTATGTAGGAATAAACATCTTAAGATAAAATATGACAAATTATTTGCAGTAGCAAAGATAAATTGTTAGATCAGATGTTAGTAACGTTAAATAGTAGGTAATGTAAGAAATATTTATACAGCTTAACGGTAATGTCCCCAACACCAGCCTGCTACTAGTTTAACTACAGCCTAGTAGCTATATCATATATACATATAAACTGTGGTTAAATACACAATCCTATAATTTAGCAACTACATTGACAGAACCTGGCTAGCTCAGTTTCTAGTTTTATGAATTCATAATATTTGTTATTACTAAATTACTAGGTTGCTTATATATAGTGCCATTTCGTTCTTTGAGAAGTAAACCGATTGTCCAGTATAATAACTAATTAATTAATTAACTAATTAATTAACAATATATGATATTGTTTTAAGGTACGAATAAGTCTCAATCTCCCCATTATGTTTTCACTGCTGGAGCACCGTGCGTGCTGTTTACATGTTGCGTTGGCAGTTTGTATGAATGCAAGAGAAGCTACACGACTGGCAACAATTACTCACTAATTAGTACTGGCTAAGTGGAAAGTTTTAAAAGTATATAGTATTTGTAATAATAGCAATCCAAGCTGAATTGAGAGACGTTTTTCTTTTTCATAGTTAATCGGCACAAATTAGATTTGGAATTAAGGTTTCATCGCTGCACACTGAGATTGTTGACATCGTCAATTAGATATTTTATACCCTGCGACTTAGGACAAAAGGAAATTAAATAAATTAGAATTCAAAGGCAAAGTTAAATTTAAATGGATCTGGGAATGGAAATGTTTTTCTGTTTTAACTCATTTTAACAACATAGGAAAGCGAATAGCAAGCCTAATATGAGATCATCTAAAATTTATTAGAGCATTAGTTGACATTGAAACGCTGATTTTCAAATAAGAAATTATCACTAGTATTTATATTTTGCTCAACTAATTCTAGTAATTAAATGAGTATTTTAGAAACAGGAGACGTCCTTCGTGTCCTTTAACCTTACGTGATTTTTAGCGTTTATAGTTGTTAAGGCATAGTTGATACTGACTGATACCCTCTGCACTCTGCACTTTTGAGTTGGCTGGCGCTGAGAGGGCACAAGGCTTACACGTAGTAAATAGCTTGGAGGCCGCGTAAATGCCGAATAAATTCTCTCAATATTTAAATGAAAAACAATGAGTATCGTAATCGTGTTGTTAAATACGATCTGTAGTTTTAAGTGAATCTGGGGCTTGGATTTTGATGTAGGCTATGTACTTTTAGATATACAAATCGCCACAGACCTAGCTAGAATCCAAAAGGGAACTATATTCAGGTTTACTTGGTGTAATCACTGTAATTAAGAAACGAAGTTTTATTGAACGAGTCGACTGAACTTCCTCCAGAAGAAAACAATGGCTACAGTTCAAGGTACTGCGGAGCACGCGCAAGTATTTTTAAAAAGAAAAAATAACAAATTTGTTGAGATAGCGGGATTGCTGCGTGCGCTGAGGAGATTATGGCAGCGGTAAAAGTGATGTTAAAGTGAAAGTATATTTAGTATAAAAATCGACGTGGAATGAATGAAATAAATGAAAATAAATTCATGAAATAATAAACGAAAAATATTAAAGAATCAAAATATTTTAATAATTAAACTCAAAGTAATAATATAATAATTTTTATATTTAGTATGTAAAACGTTCCTTAGAACTAACGTACAATTAGATATAGGCTATGTCATTAAACTTACAATTTACAGCATGATATAATACATGAGTGTAAGTGCTTGATTAAATTTTTATACAAATCAGATTATCATTTGTCTGCTACCTACCTTAAGTACAATTATTTTCAATCACACCGACAACATCGTGTTTGCAAATATAAAAAGTTTACAGTTGAATGAAAGTAATCTTTGAATTGTGTGGACGAGGACATTTATAGCTCTATCCTGATTACATGTCGTGCTTGTAATCACAATGAAGTTTTATAGTTTATAGTTTCACAACTCGTTATAAAACAAAGGAAATGAAGAAGTCTGATTTTATGTTTTCGATGAAGTACAGAGTTTGCATAAGAATGCTTCATTGTTAACATATGAACCGATCCGCGAAAAATACCTTTCGTTTTGTTAATCTGTGTTACGTTTACGTTGTGTAGCGTGTACCATGTGACAATTTACACAGATTGTGTAGATTTAATGGATGCTGTAAAACGCGTACCTTTATTTTCCAGAAACATGTGTATATTGTTCATGCAATTTTTTTTGGAAATAGACGTCGTCAGAAAACCAGCACACCCAGTTTTGTGTTCAATATGAAATGTATACTTGTTTATGAAGTTTTGTCATAAATGAAAATTAGTTTTAATTATCCAATTCGATGAAGTTGGTTTGAATTGGTGGAAGAATTAAAGCATAGAGGATGTCGACCTGAAGTGCAGTGAAATAGAAGAAGTGTCATGTAGTGATAAAATTAATAAGAGAATCTGGGAACGACTGACAATGTGATATTAATTTTTACGGACACACATTTACACATCTTTATTTACCGGCTAAAAAAATCAAATCTACATGGCTACAGGTTCATATAATCTTAGATATTTTATACAGCAAAAAATGTAAAAGTAAGCTTACGTGCTAATTAAAATAAGATGTTCATTTTAAGATAGATGTACGATTCTCATCTCTCTGATTCACTGTAGTTGTTGTTGTAGGTAGAGACGTACACACTTCATTTACTCAACGTTTTACAATAAGATAGATTTCTTAGTTGATAATAGTTTAATATAGATTTATGCTTTATATAGAGATATTTAGTATAGTTTACTCTTTCTATCTCCAATATATATTTATATGTGTGTATTTCATTGTCACAAGTTTCATGTTTTAAATTAGGTATTAGTCTCCTATACAAGATCAATCATTGTTTTTGAAATAAAAGTTGTTGTTTTCATCTTGTTTGTTGTGCTTATAATTACATATTTTAATTAGTTGTAATAATAAAAAAGACGACAGAAACAAAAATTACAAGTCTGCGGGAGAGAGTAATGACGCGTAATAAAAAGTTTCACTTTTCAAGTGTAATGCAGTTGATTCACAGCAAAAAATTATCCAGTTTTATATAAACTCGAGAAGAGAATCTTATTTGCAAAATTCTTGTCCAAAACAATTGTCCACTTTTTGCTTTTGTAGTCATCACCTGGCTGATTTGAAAAAAATCTCTCCCTGTTCGTTAAGTTTCACAAAGAGAATAATAATAATAATAATAATATAATAATATATAATAATTACAATAATTATAATAATAATAATTAACCAATATATATTTATGTATATATAAAGTATATGTTTTAGTAGACGTAGACGTTGCTTAATTTCTTTCTCACACGTTGGCAGGTAAAAGAGTTAGAGTATCAATATAGGTATCAAATATCGGGGCCAGCTTTCGACGGTCAAAATATTATCATCATCATTATCATTATTAATTACTACAGATTAAAGTTTTGTATGTACAAATCACTTACATAAAATCAATTTACGAACGAACGTGTCACAACTATTGAAAATCTGGATTATTTATACATACAATTTACAGGGATTAGTAGTAAAATTCTTAGTGTAACAATTATAAGATAATAATAATGATAATAATAATATTAAACACTAGCAGCGTAGTTTAATTTGAAGAATTAATTTACTGAAAAAATCTAAGATAAGATGCAGAGAAAGAGTGTTGTCAGTATGCCTTAAATGATACTAGTTTTTTGCTGTAAAGGTCCATAGGTTCTCTAGTTTGTTCCATGCATTCACTTGCAGCTCGCATTCATCACTTTCGTTCTCTCCTGAAGGTAAAGCTATTTTAACAGTGATGATGATGAATGAATACCATCAAAAAATAAAACTGATGACCTTATTGAAGATAAAACAAGACTAACTATGAAGATAGTAAAGTTGTATTTAAAACATGCGGCTACTACGCTGAGCGATTAATGAATCTATTAAAACACGTAATAATTACCTAATGTACGTAAACTAAGTAATTAATTATGATAAATGTTTTAAACTTGTCATACACTAGTAATGTACACAATATATTCAAGTAATGATTAATGTACAGTGTCATTTCTCTGTTTACTCAGAAACAACCTCCAGCCGTATTCCAGCCACTCTACTCTGAATCTGGTAATAAAAGAGAAAATGTAACTTGGTCAAGTCAATCGCATGCCAAAAAAGAGTCTAGCACCCAAAATTAGAGAGTGCTTGGTTCATCCTCTTCTTCTACTATTTCCTATCTGTACAAACTTCTTAAACATAGCTTAATTTACTTACGCTTTACCTAAATTCGATACTCTTACTAAAATTAGTACTTTTTCTCATACAACATAAAACATTGTATCAAACTGTATATTCCGTTAAAAGAAGAAAAAATATAACCTTTTGTGGGTGGCGGGGGAAAATTGAAAAATGTTCACTTTATGCGGTTTCAATTAATTTGTTCCCATCATCATGTAAGTTATAACTGAAGAAATAAAAACAAAGCAAAAAACGAAACGAAATCGATAGAGAGATATCTTAAGTGTCATTAGTAATATAAACGTATAATAAGTAATTTAACTAACTAATAACTTTATAACATTTAATTATATGTCTACCCTACAACGGCGACAACAATATGTAGCAATATTGGAATTCCTGCCATTAAATTATCGTTAACTAATTGTATGTAAAGTGGCCGTGAAGTTTGTTGTTTGTTAAAGAAAAAATCAACAAAAAAGTATAGCGTAAACTAAAAAAAGATTTTCTAGCTTAGCTAGCACACTAACTTATTTTCAGAAAAAAAATCATGCAGACTTTGTTGTACGTTACGTATTCCTAAAACACTCAATTAAACAAACCTAAAAACGCTTTTCATTTCATCTCTCTGTCACATCGTTTCATTTTTTCGGGCAGGTATTTTTCATTCAATTAATTCTACAGGGCCTTTTACACATTTCCACAAACAGATCTCCGTTTTTTATACTTGTTGTTCTTGCGTCTACTGTTAAAAACTTATTTTGTATTGTTAAGTAAAAACTACTACGAATAATTATATCATTGTCAGTACTTGGGATAAAGAGTGTAACATTATGATTAACATGTTAAAATGTGTTGTAGTAATGATTCAAAAAAATTGTACATTCATCATCAATAATATTGGAAATGGTTAGAATTATTTCCTGTCTTTGGGCCATGCTTTCCTTTGCTTCCTTTTGTCTTCTCATTTCGCTAAACTTTTCGCATATTCCCTGTGCATGCATGTTTTTAGTTTCGGGAAGGAATGTTGCCCTACAGAATCAAATACCTACAAATTTCCCGATAAAAGAAGTTTTTCTTTCTAAAAAAATCTTTGTTAACCATGCGCTTGCTGGCGAATATCGATCATTTCTTGCCTGCCGAAGTATTCGAGTCTTTCGAAAAATGAATCATTGGGTTTCGTTGAGAAATTTAATTCGTTTCAGGTGACAAACAAAAGTACTACTGCGCCAACAGAAAAAGTATAAAGAAGGTTGTCGATTGAAAAAATATTTAACAATTTCTAATTCCACGAAATGATTTTTTCCGGACTAAACAGTTGATAAGGAAAGAAGAAGATTCGTAAAACAAAAAAATCTGAGCTATATTGTTGCACTTTTTTCTTTCCGCTTCTAATAATTTTTGTCATTCCTCAGTACCAGTACAATACAGAAACGTATTTTATATGAGTTTTTCTATATACCAGCCAACGCTTTAAGCCACACCAGTTTCATGAAAAAGATTCAGCCTTTCTTTGATAAAATTCAATTTTGTGTGATAATAATGTATAGGTAATAATTACTTTGTAATATTACGGTTACAATAGTCTCGTTAAAATTTTTCCGTGATAATTATACTCAAGAAGGAGGAACCTTTGGTAGTTTGTCCTGCTCGTAGCAACAATGACAAGTGTTTTTTGGACGACAAGTGTTTTTGAATTCGACTCTTCACCAATTTTCCGTTTGTTTCTTTACACTTTACTTTAACTTTACAAGGTTGTTTTAAGAAAGACTCGAAATAAAAACCAGCTTTTTGTCAAACGTTTCATCATTTCATCACGCTCCATTCTCATCAAAAAAAGTGGACAGGAAATATTCATATTTACATTTTTGTTTTTCATTTGTGTACTTAAATGCGTTTTGCACGCGGCGATGTTCTGTTATTCATGTACCTATGCAATATTCGTACGGAGTGTAGCTTTAAAAGAATAATATAATAATATATAATATGTGTAATATATACTTTGTAAACATTTAGAAAAAATCCTAAGTAGCCTTCTTCATCGTGTAGTGAATTAGTTAATTATTTAAGATACTTAGTTAATGTGTGATTGATAAATTTAAAATCTGTTAATAATATTTCTCTTCTCTATCATATCATACACTGTACAATGTGTGCTTGGGAAAACACAAATATAGCTTTACTTAATTACGCTTTTTATAATATATACTCTGTTAATATATTTCTACTAAAGCTAAATAACCTTCGTTCAAAGGAAATATTCTAATTTAGCAATAATTAGAATATAATATTATATGTGCACTGTACACGAAAGAATTACCTAGTTAGATAGAATAAAGTAAACAACTGTAATATTCTCTTACGTTACGATTTCAATGTACATCCACGTATTCTAACTAGTCAAATTACAATAATAATAATAATGATAATAATAATAATATTTATAATATTAATAATAATAACATTATAATAATAAGAGTCTACTACAAGTAGTAGTTTAGACGTTTTTCTTTAGCATCATCATTTCGTGAATTTCTCTCCTACTCTACCACATACGCATTTCCTTTCTTTTTAAGTCTATTAAAGTAGTTTTTAAGTCTAAAATGATTGATTGATTGTATGATTAGCTGTTTGAATGATTGACTAAAAGTTGTACGTAGTATCTGTATCTGTAGAGATTTATAGTTGTATTTAGTACACAAGTAACTGTAATAAGAAATTAATTACGTATTATGTAATTAGAATATAATAGTTAATAATAATATACTTTACACTCTTTCATCTTCATTGTTGGATCCATCAATTTACGTAGGAAGGTATCGTAGCGAACTATTCTCTATTATCATAATAGTATTTATGTATCTTCTTGTTTGTTGTTTCTTTGCGAAAAATATACAGCTTGCTCTTAAAATTTCTCTGGATTGACGATATCGTCATTGATTTACTAGGGTTGCGCGCATTAGTCCACGCACTGTATGTTATCGTTATGTAATCACTTTTGTTTTCTTTGTTTCTCCACTCTTCTAATAAACGGAAATTTTTCGGGTTCTGGATAGATACTTTACTTTTACTTTCTCTCTGTCTGGATACTTTTAGTATTTTGTTAAAAGTCTACTTTGGATTGGAATCTTCCCACCACCAGCGATTTTTTTGTTTGTAGAATCTATATCAGGATGACACACTAGTTCATTATGTACCATACTCTGTTAAAATGTACCTTAATAAAAGTATGCAGTAGCATTTCTTTACGCTATTACTACTTTTCCATTTAAAAAGTAAAGTCTATCTAAATAAGTTTCTTAGGTAGCATTAAATTTCTAGAGTAACATTTTAATTTTTAGTCAAGAAGTATCTTCTTCATAATTTCGTTCACATTTTTTCCTTTTCATCCTCCCTGTTTCATTATGTAGATTTTCTTCTGAATGAACAAAGTTCTGCTGCTCCTCGGATCCTCTTCTTCGTGTTCTCCACCTCGAGTTGATTATACACCGCTGCAGTCGATTTCGATTATGTCCTTTGGAACGTCAACAAATTGGTATACGAGCCTCTGCCCATCCACTTTGGCCAAAATGCCGCGCTGGTAGTAGTACCTTTAATGAAAGAAAGCAAAACTTTTAATTAGCATCGTAATGCCATTGGCTATTGATTTAAATGATTCATGCTTCATCAATTTGTATTATTGCAGTTTTTTAGATTGTTTTCCTACATCCATCCATAAATCTTTCTCCGTTCTAACTTTCGAGTCTGCCTTATTTTTTTCTATTTTTATACGGAAAAGTTGTAAAACTCATTTGGTTTGTGCTCAGGAATAATTTTGAGTGAATTCTCATTTATGTTTACTTCAACTGGCTGGGTTTTTGAAGTGAATGGTGCAGAGGACGGTGAAGCATGATCTTGTGTGGAAACTTAATCTAATCTTGTGATAAGTACACTCAAGAAGGCAAACGAGGAACGAGTTGGATCAGTTCAGGGTCAAGTGCAGTCTAGCGCTTAGGAAACCCAAATATGAGTTTCAGAGGAGTTTTAGAGTGGCGCAAAAGTGTAACCTACCCATCGCAAAAAATTGTTGCTACCTAACCAACAGCTATTAACTATTCCTATTAACTATGTACACATGTTCACAGCAGACAGTGCTGGCGCTGGAGATTGAACTTTGAGGAAATTATGGCAGAAATTAGAAGGTCATGAGTCATGAGTGTTTGTTAGGCTGGGAATCGCAATAATACCTCGCCAGCTCTTAATGACGGTGGCAGGCTAACCAACAAAAACAATGCTACATTTCTAACACAATGCCATGGAACGGAGACTCCTTTTTTACTCATGGTAGTTTGGTTTTCGCTCGTGAATTTAAGTGCTGTCATGCAGATACTAAATCATCCATGAAAGCGTACCATAAAACTTTTTATTACGTATGAAATGGACACTGCCTCAAAATATTTTAAATGTGTACGTACACTCAATTAAAAAAAGTTTTCGGTAAATTGTATTGTGAGTTTAAAAGAAACGCGCCAGTGGTCATTCACAGCTCCCATTGCTCCCATTTTATTTTCGTTATCTATGTATGTATATGTACCGAAGTTAAATATTCACTAACTTTTCCTTGGTTCGTTTAAAGCCTTAATAAGGGAGATTAACTACCTAAAGATTCCGTCATCAGCGGATGTTAATGTTCCTAGCTACGTTCTCTCCGTCGTAGGTGATGGCAGAAAAAAAATAAACGTCACTCACAGCAAATTATTACTCTGTGAAGAGATGCCTACCGCTCGTAAAATTAAAAATCCGCCATAAGAGTATGAATTGGAGTTAAGGAAGTTTCCCTGTCGTTGACATCGCAATTATTGTATTGACAGGATTTGATTTTTACAGTCTGTTGACGTTGATGTTGATGTTGACTCGCAGTTTATTTTCATCATAGGGGATAAAGTGGTTAGCGAAGTATTAAAACGGTGCCAGTTAATTTTGACAATTCCTAATGGCCAACGAAGAATCAACAAACAGACACTAAAATAAAATGAATCTTGGCCTGACTAAACTAACCATAAATGTTTTAAGCTTACATCATATTCTGTAATCACGGTATTTTATTTTATTTTTCTTCTATCTCCGGATTTTGCGTCTTGACCAATAAAGCAAAGAATAAATTAAAATCCTACGCAAAGAGTCTTTGTTGCCTATCATTACCAACTACTATTGCTCCATTCGCAATGGAGATTTTTATGGCAAGCCCATTTCATGAAATTTGCTCACATTTTCCTGTATCTAAAACGAGGAAACTACCACTTTTAAATTACCTTTTTCCTATCATCAACAAACAAAAACAGTCATCATGTAGCTTTATATATCCTGCGCAAGCATTTTTTTGAACACGGCTTAAGTGTGTGATCAGCGGTTCCATGATTGTTGGCCACCCCGACAGAAACCCCCCAGACAAAAGCCTCCAAAGTGTCATACAAAACTGTATGTAGACAATATTATTTGTAATTTCATGGATATTTTTGGAATTCGAATATTCTGAAATTCTACCATCCAGGTTTTCGTAAAATGACTCAAAATGTAAAAGACTTTGAGGTTGAGGGCTTTTGTCAGGGTTTTTTTCTTTGGAGGCTTTTGTCGGGGTGGAATTTGTCGTGTTACCGTGATCAGAATACCTAACGAACAAGATTGCTAAACGATGGAGACGTTCTTCGGGGATAAATGAATGTGCACAGTTAATTGAAATTGCTCATTTTAGGAACAGATCGGGAGGGAGACCGAAAGAGAGTGAAAGATGATGGAGAAAATTAATGGTCAATTATTTCGCTGGCATTTCGATAATGCGCAGTATTTTAAGACAGACATTTGTTGTTGTGCAAGTACTAAGAATGTTAAAAGGTGTAATGAAAATGAATGACAAAAAAGATGAGTAAGATGATGCCGAGTAAGTAAGCAACTTACTGAAGTTGAGACTCACTCACAAAAAACAAGATTAGAAAGGTAAATTTGGAAACCAGTTTCAGTGACCAAAAAGCTTGCATTTTTAAATTAGATTTGTTAATAAGAAATTTTTGTTTTACCTGAGAGCACGACCCATTGTTTCATAATTCATGTCGGGCTTATTCTTGTGGAGGCCCCATAATCTGGACACAGCCTTCGAATCCACCAGCTTGAAAATTCCCTTCTCACGATTTGTCCACTTGATGTAGCGAGGACAATACTCCTTATCCTGGAGCAGTTTCAGCAAGAATTCCCACAGGTACGTTGTAGATCCTGAATTTTATAAATAACCATTGAACCATTAGTTTTAATTAATGAGGATTGCATTTAACTGTTAACTAATGAAAGGGCAAAAAATTGAAACTGCATATGTTTTCTACCTTCTCTGCTCTTTCGTTTCATGGGACCATTGTCAACACCCTTCGGCTTACGTGGCTTCTTCTTGATCCTGGGTGGGAAGCCGAGCTCCGCAAGGTAGAACTCCTCCATGGAGGATGAGCTGCTAGGGCTCGTTGTGGCAGGTGTTTGATGGATCACGGAAGTTGGAACTGGTCCGCCAAGTCCGGACAAATGATGATGGTGAGGTGCGTGACCATTGAGCATTGGGGAGTTGGGACCAGCTGGACCTCCAATTCCACCACCTCCTGGCATTCCTCCGTTCGGTCCATGTCCAAGAAGTGGATGGTGTGGGAATGTTGGATTTGTTGGACTGTTCAAGTCGCAATACTGTCCTGCCAGACCAGCGAATGGGTAGCCATCTTTAGAGAAAGAAACAATAACAACATTGAATCGTTAAATCTCGTTGATCATGAAAGAAAAACGTTCGCTGACAGCGGCACTTCTTGTTTCTCACAATGAAAATGATTCCAGTGGCAGTTCTCATGAAATTGTCCCCAAAAGCCTTTACGCTGGCAGAACAATCACCGGAAGCAAGGATTGTCAAGCAAAATTCGGATGGCGATGAACGCCCATAGAAAAACTCTCATAGAAAGCGAAAATAACTCTGCTCGTTAAATTTTATAGGGAAATAAACTCTCTCCACGTTCTTTCCATTTGCTACTTACTTACATACACACCTCATATCATAGACAGTAGAGTTCGTTATGGCTAAATCGCCAGGTGAAATGGACTCACACGTACCAACGCTCCACTCAGAGAACAATAAAACATTTTCACGAATGACGAAATTGTTTCTCCATTGCTTTGTTAAAAGACGTTATTCATTACGATAATAATAGTGCACTATTATTATTTTTTGCTTTCTTGCCATTGCCATCTGCTACAGCCAAAGCCAAGGTGTCTTGTAAAGTTCATAGAAAAGAATAGATAACTGCGAGAAAAAAATTCTGACAAAAAATCATGCGTCAGTCAACCCTTACTATTTCTGAAGTAAGCTTTTTAAAACTTAAGATCAAGAAGAGTAAAAAACTTGCATCTGCTAAGGATTTTTTTGTGTACTATACTTGCATTCAAAGTATTTTTTATCAAGCGTCATATTAAGAAAAAAAAACTGAATCAGTTCACGAAACAGTGACAAAAAAGCTTCGCAACTTTACATCAATGTATGCAGGGCTCCTTCAATCATTCAAATGAGAAAAACTTAACTGAATTTTTAAACGGAGCGGAAACGACCTTAGATTAATTAGATGCAAGAAGAAGTCAGAATGGAGCTGGACAAAAAATGCATTGAACGTGTTCAATTGGGCATAACTTAAGTTCGTGGCAAGAGACCATAATATTTAAATGAGACATTTCATTCCAATTCATTCATAGAGAAGGCAAAGGTAAAGATCCCGAGGGACATGGCACAATGATTATTGTAGCAAAAAATAGAGTCCACACCTTCCTTCGCACTTCACGCAGTCAGATACTTTTTTCTCGTTATAAAAAATGAATGCGGGTGAAAAAACGATGCAACAGTGATAGACTGGAAAAAATCAACAACCTCATCAAAAACTGTTTGCATATAATGATACAAATAAAATATTAGCATAACCTCACTCACACAAAAAATGGAGGACTTCGTTTACCACCCTATCTAATCTTGACTGGAGCAGTAACTATAAAGATTTGACCGCTTGGAAGGGATGAACGTGAAGAAGGAAAAAAATAACTTAAAATTCAATAAGTTCAAAAATTAAGTGGTGGAATTAAATTATAAACAAATAATTAGCATACAAATCGTAAGTTGCAAAAAAGCGTAAAAGAGAAATGAGAAGAGGTTAAAATGAAACTGTACCCTTTTAGTTATTACAGTAACCCTTCGTAACCTTTTCCTTTCACGTTCCATTTTCCAGGTAACAAAGCAGAAAAAAAGGTTGAACGAGAAATGAAACAAAGGAACAAAGAAACTCCAATGGAAAAAAAATGTTGCGTTACTGCGACGCACAAGTTGAGTACTTGGAGTAAAGCAGAGGAAGGCACATCACAAAAAAAACTGGGACACCGGATGGGCCCGAGGAAAAAATGTGTGAAGGAAATGAATGAAGTCAAAAGCGGACTTGTGAACGAAGCACCTGTTGAATACCTCACTCACACTCCACTCTGGCTTTGCCTTGCCTCCCTGAGAGCGTCTTCGTCCCATTCCCTTATACCTCTTACATGGGTTACTAATAATTGAACCCAGCAAAAAATAGTTTCATACTCTCAATGAGAAGTTTTACGGAATGGAAAATGTTACATGATAAATAAAATTGTAACAGTTAGGTTCATAATGCAACCGGACTGGAGTCGTCTCTTCGTAGAGGACGTCATATTGCATGCCTGTTGTATTTTGAATAAGCCCAAGCCCTTTCCCTTTCCGCTACTAGTTGATTATGCTGATATACATCGTTTGATAGTCAAGTTCCTTTTAGAAATGCTGCGTAGATGCATTTTCACAATGGAGTATTGTGTAAAAAACGGGAGGAACGAGGAACCCAATTTCCATTAATTTACATACAAGACATGAAAAAAGTGTAACGTTATGTAAAAACCTGCCGGTAAACAGGATAAAGGATTCGTGGTCCAATCTAGTTTCCATGCCTATAAACTTACGAGAACAGTAAGAGCAAGGGTTACAGAACAGAGTTTGGCTCGGTTCACAGGATAAATTTATGAATTTGCTGTTTCTTCAATTCATCATTGCATAAGGATAGAATGGAATCGAACCAGAGTCATTACTATAGATTTCACTGTCAATGTATCAATTGAAAGAGAGAAAAAGTGAAAATTATTGAAGCATAAACAAACAGCTCACTATGCTACTGGTTGATTCCGTTTCATTTCACAGGCTTTACACTTTGGTCAGCTCTAAATTTAATGCAAACTAAAACTTGGCATATTAAAATGAGACTTTGAATTTCCTCTTCGATTGAATTCAATTCAATTTCAATTCAATTGCTCGACAAGAACCCTTTTACTATTTTCCTTATTAAAACGTACGATGCGTGGAATTTACTGGACTAAAAATAGAAACAATTTTGTACCCAGTGATCGTCTGCGGAGAGCCACCCAAGCGATTTTTATTTCCTTCCTTGAATTTGTACCAGTTTCCTCGTTACTTACAAGTTAGTCAGTTGCAATGGAACTTGTGACATAATGACAAGAAAGCTCTGCTTTTCCATAAAAACCAATAAAAGAATTGTATGGCAGAGTTTTAGTGTTACGAGTTGGGTTGTTTTGCTCGCAGGCCGCAATGATGCATGCCAATATTACATGCATCATTACATCATTTGACCATTTTAGGACAGTGTCAAGGTTAAACTCGTAAGAGTAATCGAGTCAAAAGAACTGCGTGTTTTACGGGAAAACGATAATAAAACAACTTATGAATGTCATGACTGAAGACGGATAAAGACGAAACGACATTAACTTTTTACTCCATTTTCATTGGACGAGGAACAAATTAGTTATTTACTAAAACAAAATGGAAAACGCTTTTTTATTGCACAGAATAGAGGATTCTAAGAAAGAACGAGTATTTTTGTTTGAAAAGCGAAAGAAAAAAGATTCATTAAAATAATACTAATAAAGTTGGAAAAAGACAATGACAAATGAGACTGGCCAAAGAATGGTCATAACTGGCGGCCCACAACAATAAAAATGCACAAAGCTTCTCTCACTTCCCCCATTTTAGGAATGGTCTCACTCACTGGGCAACAATAAAAACAACGAAAATTGTAGCAGTCGAGTAATGAAATGAAAATGAGAGCTCTTTAAGTTCGTGTCATTGAATGAAAAGTTGACACTGAAAAATAGTTCTCGTTTTCTTTGACATGAAATGAAACAAAAAAGTGCAATCTTGTTAAGATCTTCTTGAACTCTTGTTTTGCGTTTGTCTTTGTTATGCAATTTCCATTTCACATCTCAAGTAATATTATTTAATCTTTTCCTTGAAAAAATGTAATCTGCTGTATAATGGTGACTGGAATCCCCAAATAATCTTTTTCTTTGCCATTTTCATCATGATCATCATCATAGAGCGACCCTGACCACAAAGTGCGGAGAACTGAGCCTAAGCTCTTTAGAAGATGACGACCAAAGAAAGGAGAAATAGGGAAAAAACCTGTTCGTTACTTATGATTTATCCCTAAGAAATCGTAGCACTGTCAGACGGTCGTAAAAACGACCACCACAACAATAACCACAGAGAGGTAGATAGGCAGAAATAGTTCGTTAAAATATGATCAACCCGGATACTCCTGGACTCATGAGCTTTCACAGCCTAAGAATTTGAGAGTAAAAAGGGGGCACAACGTTACAAGTTACAAGATTTGCACAAAATGAATAGAATCTGATCTGTGATGACAAAGTGACGCCGAAAGGAAAGGAAACAATTCATTTTTTGAAACAGTGGAAGCGAGTAGGTGGAGGAAAAAGTTGCAAAAACCCATGATTGGACTCGTCTTCAAATACCTACGTAGTAGACAACCTACGACGACCACGACGAATTGTGGATGGAAATGATCGTTATCACAGTCATCAATCTTCTGATACCTGCTAGCTTCGAAGACAATGAAAACAAGCTCTTGATTTTATGTAACATGCACTCTCTCACACACGAAATTTTTTAACAGTAATCAGGGAAAAGATTTGTGAGAGTGGAAACTGTATATAAAAAAATTGTGGGAAGATACAGCAAGATTACTTCTTTGCCAATCTACTACCCAAACAACAATTTTGAATTGAATACACCAGTCTCGACCGTCAGACCCCGAACACAACAAAACGGAATAAAAAGAGTAATTTAGTAATGAAACGTAAAAGCGGCACGTTCACAAAATGTTTTATTTACAAGTCAGTCAGCACAGCATACAAAGCATTAGACATTGTAGAAAGAAATTATGGTCAACTGGTCAAGCTGAATCAACTGGCCTACCTAACCTGGTATTAGCAAAATTCATCTTGACTGGAATTAAAAATGAGGAACAAAAAAAAATTGCATTCCACTGCCAAATACCTAAATACACGTTTTCATGTTTAGCCTTTCTAGCTACCCAAACTAATTTTTATCCAACTTTACGTGGTATGATACGGGTTCCAAACTGGTTACACACTGACTGACACTCTACGGAATACCTCTGTACCCAGTATAAAAGTAACCGTTTCTTATTTTCCCAATGGTCAATTTATATTATCCAGGTATAGCCTCTTACAGTTTTATACAGATTAGCAACTTGATTCATTAAAACAAGTCTTGGCCATAAAAAAGAATATTTAAAAAAAATGTGAAGTAGGTACGGTAAAAAAGGTGAATAATGCTGGATTAACTAAAATAGCATGGGATTAAACCCGTATAACGTAGTTTGCCCTTGCTTCCTCTTGATTTCAGTAGAGTGAAATTGCTCGTCTTTACCAAGATGGAATTGTATTGTATTATCCAGCCCAACTGTGAAAGGGAATGGCGAGTGTGCGCTTATTATCGTTATTATGATTTGGCCGTGCACAATTCTCCTAGGTGTTCCATGAAAAACACTATATAAGGAAAAAGAAGCCAACAATGGTCAGCTTGATGATGAGGATGGTCATCATCACCGTGATATGTTTGATAGCTAAGGGCACCTTGAAAGAACAACCACGAAAAAACAAGACGGTGAAGAATGCGTCTTTTTTTGCAAATTGGTTTGCTCCTATTGTTGTCTTTTGATAATACATTACATTATTAGAATACAATGCACCTTGGATGTTTCTATGTGTGCATTTGAGTTGCGAGTGAATGAAAAGGCATAAAATGGATGAGCAATAAAAATTTTTGAGACGTTTTCCAGTCAGCAGGGCTTCTTGAGGATGGCATTTTAAGAGCTCACCACACTATACTACTTTTTATTGGAGTCGTTAGAAAATATGAATATAATCATAATAAATAAGTATGTTCATGCATAAGATTAAATGGAAGTTAAGTGGAGGGCAGGTGATTATTCAGAAAGAGCAAGACATTTCATGTTTTTACTGGACAGTCATTTTTTGTGGTCATCTTGAAAGTGTTGGTCGCGAAAACCTGACGCTGAGATTTTGCATGGATGCATTGGCAGTAGAGAAAAGGCAGGGAGGTTGAAAAGAACTAGCCGTCATTTTGACGGGATGATTACGCAGAAAAAAGAGAGATTCTCTATGTATGAAGTCGTTTTGTTCAATTCATTTCTTTGATTGTTCTGATCATTTGTGGTATTAGCGAACTACTCGAGAAATGAAATGGCGGTAGTATACAGATGTTAGATGGACTGGATAATAGAGCAGATGAAGATGGAACTCCAAGGGTGGGTAATTGAAAAAAATGTGTTTGTACATTCGTCGAGTCAAACTCAGGCTTATTTACCTAAATCATGATGATGTTATGTTCCCCGCACAAATTGCTACACACCCACTTTTTAATTCTTACTGGCAAAAAAAATCTCACGTTCGGCAGTAATTTGTATTCAGAAGCTTGCGTTGAAACCTGTTTTTATAGGTTTACTAACTAAAAGTTTGATGAAAAGCACATTTCCGTTGTTATTATGTCATTTATTTCTTCATTCAGGTTTCTAAACAGTTCACTTGCATTTTCCTAGCTTTATTTGGCGTACGACGAGGGAAACACCCTTTTCCCTTTTATTTGCTTACTTTTGCCAAGAAATTAGGCTCTCCTTTTTATAAAAAAACTCCCCGCTGATCGGACGCTTCGAACCGGAACACGGGAAATGTTCCTGGACAGCGCATGGCTTCACTGAGCACGACGATTTCCATGAAATCGTTTCGTGTGCAAAAATACATCTTAAAGCTCATGACTCGTTTAATCAAAGGAAGTTGGCAAAGTTGCAAAAATATCGGCGCTAAATCAGTATTGCCTGCACTTTCAGACGAATTATTATATAATATTATTAGTAACTCCTGCAAGGTTAAGCTTAGGTTAAAGGTTACTGCGGAGAAAAAAAATACTGTCTTCTTTAATTTCAGTGTCTTATAGAAAATCATGATCATGATTAACCGTGGACTTGAAATGCTCAAGTTACATATTGCCTGTTCTTCTGCATCACGAAGCATATCACTGGGAAATGAGCTGGAAGAAAATATCAGTGTTTGTTCAGTTAGACAGGCAGTGATTTGCAAAATGTTTGTTTGTTTCAGCAGCAGCGTGTCTGCTATGTTACTTGCTGTGTGTGAAGTTTTGCTGTTATATTTGCGGGAAGCAAACAACATGTACCGAAATAAAAGTTAGTAGGTAGTTTTATGTAGGTATGTATTGCAGCGCAGGCGGCAGCGTCTACCCAAACCAAAATAAAAAAATCCTGCACATAGAACACAAGTCTCTGGAAATGAGGATGTTTTATAGTCTTTATTATGCTTATTTTACTTATTGCTGCTTTAGTACTTCCAAGAGAATTATAGTCGTGATCTTTCTGTCCTTGACGTTGGTCACTCACACTCTTGGAGTTGGAATTGGATTCGAGCGTAAGTAATGTAATGGAGCCGCAGTTGTAGACTGACTCAATATCCTTATAGGACTTTTCTTTATAAGGAGGCTGAGCTGACTGGATGCATGTAGGTAGATAAGTGTAAGAAAACATTTATTTTGGCAGAAAACAATCAACTTTTTTTCTCTCTTGTGAACAAAAAAGTCATTCCTTCCTCCTTTCCTCGAATGATCTTGGTACTACTAATTTATTATCACTACTGGCGGACTTGGGCCTGCCTGATTAATAATAGCGTCATTATCATTATTAATACTGATATTATTTATGTATTACATCTTGTACAAAAGCCAGCCCAGTTTTTTGTTTCTTCATCTCATGATTAGCATTATCATCACATTACATAATAAGCGAGCAGTCTAAAAAAGTAAGATGTTTACGTTGGTTGGCTATAGAGTGATTTGGTTTGCAACGCGTGAGTGATGTCAAAGTCAAGTTTATCTTGGAGAATAAAAAAACTCCATACGAGTTGGATTTAGAAAACGCCACCCTAGCAATAACGACAAATCATTAATATCTCCATTTTATTTCATTTCATGCCAGTCATCACCATTACGAAGCTGAAACCCACGTTTTTCCTTTTCGGTTTTCCTCTCCCTGTTTTCCAAACATCTCCACTGTAAAAGCAGCCATGATCACCAATCATAATCACCATATTTGAATTATTTAAGCGAAAGAAAGGTGGTTGTAGTTGTGGTGGTGAGACAGAGGCGCACATGATTATGTTTTTCAGCGTCTGTCTCATCCTCCTTTTGAAATTGTAATCTCTCATTGCAAAAGTTTCTTTGCAAAAAAAATGTAGCGCGGCAAGAGCTGGCCAAGCCCAGTTCCAAAAAGAAAAATGTTGTTCAAAGGACAAACAGTACATTGCAACTTATAAGGACAAAGAGGACGGTACGAAGTAATGCGTAATATTTAATGCCTTCCTTTCCTGGAACTGGAATTGGTGATGTTATGCCATGAGTATGAGATACCTGTCTCCGCTAACAACCTTTCAGTCCACAATTTAACCAGCACAATAGGAAAGTGGCAAAAAGAGAGCAAGTTGAGACTACAGAAAAAGTAAGACGTATGTGCTCATGAGTAATTTTGTTACGAACATAACACCGGGTCTCTTCTAGGTCTTTTGCCACCGGGTCATCTATTCCGTCAAATGAGTCGCATACGAAACCCGCTTCTTTTATTTTCTACGAGAGGAGGGGAAAAGTGGAAGCGAGAAGATTCCCCAAGGTGCTTCTTGCCAAAAAAGAATCTCGTACGAAATTGAATTAGATTAAGACATGGCAAACCTACTGATGACTTCATAGCCTACCTGCCGCTTCTCCTCCTGCCCAATATTACTATTAACTTTATTTTTATTATTATTATCATTATTACCACACCGCATTAAGAGAGCTAGTGACCAAAGTAAAGCTGCAGAAGAAGAAGCTTTCAGTTTTCTAGGCCTGAGTGTCACGCTGGGACACGGGTAATAAAAGCTCGTCTTCGTATTTCTTCATGCAGGAGATGAAGACGAAGTTAAAGTTGCGAATAAAAATGAATGGCAGAAAAAGGTAGAATCTCTGCACGTATATGCAAGCCGAATAGTCACCAACTACTTAACTTGGCAAAAAAACCGTATAAAAGTATACAGATGGTTTAGAAACAAGACAACTTTTTATTGTCACTGGTGCTACATACTAAATAGTACATTGGATTAAGTCAGTTAGTTAGCAGAAGCAAACCACCTCACCGACCGCCACCGTTTTGCTTCCCTGTGTAGTTCTACGGAAAGCCGCAAAACTTCGTCATCATTATGTTACTTTATCATCAGCATGCAACAACAATAAATCTGTTTACTTTTTTCACTCCTCCATCGGAATTCCCTTCTTGTCTCTCGCACACAAACCTTTTCTCTTGTTTTTATGAATTCTTTCTGCGGTTTAAATCAGCGGAACACTGACATTTCGCATTTAATAAAAAAAGTAGCAACGATGCGGCTGGATGCTTAATAAGCGCATGTTGAGTACACCTGGTTAACTAAACTAAACGACCTAGTCGTAAAATGGGAATAATGATCATAACTCGATATGATTATTACTTTCCTATGACTCTTGTACAAATTTGCTATCAAATCAAAAATAGCATGTACATAGGTATTAGAAGTTGCATGTCTTGTTTTTACGTGGAAATCTGGAGGTGGCACATAACTACACTCAAGCACCTAGCTAAACTTCATTGGCGGGCACAATGAGGAGTGTGGACGATACGAAACGCCACTGTCACTCGTGTCAAGGTGAAAAGGAGAAATACGTAGAAGAGTGAGAGTGAGTGAGAGAGAAAGGCAAAACTTTTCCAATGCTTATACGTCAAAAGATGAAATGCTTCATTTTTGGTAGAAAAATACCGATGAAATAAATGAAGAGGTTTGTAGCCATGAGGTCTGCTGAGGGACCTTCACACTACTCAACCAACGCAACCTTCAATATGAAATTCGAGATGGATGCATTGTGTACTGGGCGAAGTAACTTAAGTAAATGTATTAGGTCCATAGAACCCATAGTTATTAGAAACAAAGCTAGAACAACATGCCGCTGTTTTTCACGGCCGCGCTTCTCAGGTTTTTTTTTTCTAAGTGAAATGAATGTGTAAGGTATTGTGTATCCCTTTCACCGTCAATGGCAGCGTATACATGTGTATTTGAATTGTTACAGGATGATCCCCAATTAAGCAAATTGCTAGCTTTTGGATATCTAACATGCTACGGCTCAGACTAGCGTAATTAGATTAATTTTCCTAATTATACTGTTGCGGAAAAGGCTCTGTTATTGTCATCCTAAGATAAATTGTTTTAAATGGCACTTTTTCAAATTCAGGCGTATTTTATTTGGATTGTGCAACATTGTCGTTGCCAGCATTGTCAACAACGTGGTCTGATCCGACCTGATCGATACTCACACTCAATGGAACTATGATAAGGCAGGAAACAGGAAAACACTTGATTTTGCCAGTGACATTCATCGGTTTGCCAAGAGCAATTGCCAAATTTGTCCCGATGAACGTGTTAGATTAGACGGGCTGACTTGAGATAATATTTATTATGATAAATACAAACTACGCACTTACACATTCTAATCTCAAGAGTGCACACTATTATTTTCATGTCAATTGATAAAAAGTAATTGTGAGTGTGGGGATTCCAGTAAAAAATGATGACGAGATAATTAACAGAAATTCCACGTGTTGTAGTGAAAATACAATTGTAAAGCTAAATAGCAGTGAAAATGTTTAAACTTTGTTTGTACACAAATTAGATTGTAATTGGAATCCCAAGTTCAAAGAATTTTAGTGCCTTTTAAATCAACCCATTCTATTTTTGCTTTCCAAAGATGTTCAAAGAAAACCAGGAACGTGCACTTAAAATAATCTACGTTTTAAAAGACCGTTTGTTCTAGTCTATTGACTTTTGCATGATGATATGATTCTTTGGAAGCGTCTCCCGTTTCTGGCATCTTGTAACAACATCCTGATAAGCCAGTAGCATTGCGAATGCGGTAGGTACATATGTGAGATGACGCTAATACCATGGAAGATTGCCTCAAAAGGAGGAAGGAAGTGCAAAAAATAACAACAGTTGTTTCATACAGCGGCAGCGTGACCACCAGCGTGTTTTATGAGCGATGAGATGAGCAGGAGAACAGCCTTTAGATTTTTTGGAGGATTTTTAGATTTTATCTCGAGATACTGTTTTTTACTTGTGAAACAACGCCGCTGCGATTCTACACAAAACCACAAGCGTCATTCACAATTCCCATAATCACTCATAAGTCCAGGAGGGCTTGCATCAACAAGTGCGACTAAGCTTGACTTGAGTTTCAGCAAAAGAAACATGAAACGGTGGAAAAGGTGAAAGAGACAAGTAGAAAGAAGAATGGAGAAAAAGTGTGGTTTCCATCCCTACGAATGTGACTGAAGACGACTGGCTGTCTTTTCATACACGGCTTTTTGCCTTCTGCATTTTTATTGTTGATGGTGTTTGCTGCTGGAACAAAGTTGATGTGGAATCATCATGATGACGACGACAAGGATGATGATGATGATGATGATGATGATTTGATGATGATATGCTTTACTTTACTTACGGTTGCTCGGTGTTCGCATACCGCCACCAACATCACCGCACCAAGTTGTGCCATCAGGATGAATCTGTTGGTCGAGGACAGGTTCGTCGACTCTTTGACTTTGTAAAGGTCGGGAGTGCAGAGCCTCTATTTGCTACTTTACCACCGCCATATCACCAGCGCCATCATCATCATCTTCATCACTGCATTTTACTTTCCATATCAAAAAAGCTGTCCTCCTCGTTGTCGTCGTGTTATAATAACCAATTCACTCAAAATACTTTGCATTTGCATTATTACTCAAAAAGACTGAAAACTCATTCACTTTTACTTGGCATCAACAAGCAGAAAAGCAACAAACAAGCAAAAGCCACCATCCATGATCATATCATTCTCATACTCAATGCTTCGCTTGTTCTTTTCCAGTCAACATTTTTCTTATTCTCCCAATTTCTCCGTTCAACGGATGAGCATGTTCTGGTAAAACTACATTTTATAAGGTATGGCATGTTCTTTTGCATAAACAACCGTACACAAAAAATTGGCATTCCAAGTCATCAATTTACTTGTAAATGCTTAAAAAGACATACGGGACTGTCTGCAACAACAAGAGAGAGGAAAAATCAGTGGGAGAAATTATTAAAGCTTCCATTGTTCTCCTATCTCTTCAATCAATCCATTTATCATAGTTTTTAAGTGGCAGAAGCTGCAACAGTGCTTCTCTCTCACTCTTTCTTTTTTCGTGTTCTTTCTCCCGGCTGCAGCCACGCGTTTGGAGAACATGTTTTTCCTGCTTCCATTACCACTGCATCTTACTTTTGACATCCTCCGAAGAGGAGGGAATTTGCGAACGTCAGTAAAGTAAGGGAGAGATTCGCGCGTAAGACGCTGTAATGTACCTAGATAATGTCTGCAATAAGTTGATTTGATGTGTGTGCTGAGTAAACAAAGCAAATCTTTGCTTTTCATATTTCGAGAGAGAGAGAAGAAATTGCTAAAGAAAAATAAAACTAGTTCATGTTTGCACTTGGATTATTACATGCCATGAAAAACCAGTGGCTTTTTATTATTTCATGCTGCTGCTCCTGTGAAATTAGCACCAGACCCGTTCTATGTGCAGCAGCAGCATAGCATATGTGAAGAAAGATGCATCCACTTTTATAAATATTTGTTATTGTGTTTTGATTTCTGCCGAATTGTGCTGAGCGTCAAAACATGGTATTTTGAATTTTCTCGAGAATACGGCTAACTTGTGGAAAAGCACGTTCCCAAAAATAAAAACATTGACAAATTGAGGACGCTGAGTGATGACTTTTAATGGGCTTTTTTTTAAAGGGCAACCAGGACGAGAATACAAAATCGATAAGGACAAAATAAAGTATAGCATTTTCTAGAAGTGTCTAATCGAAAGTGTTGACCTTTAATTTTAGACGAAGGGGAAAATGTTTTCCAGAGTACCAATTAAAAATTTAAATATTCCAGCCTTCATAGTAAATAAATAAGTAATAAACAAAAATCGATATTTTTGTCCAGTGACCAATTTCCAATTAATTTTTCACGCGTCCAAGACATGCTATGCGTATCATAACAAGAGCGCTAGTTATCATGTTTCACTTTTACTCATGTTATGCACTTAAACGAGTTTTACATCATTTCGAACTTTGCTACTCTCAAGAATCAGTGACTGACTCACTGACTCACTGATTACCTAACTATTTATAAAAATTACTAATTGCAGAAATTGTATTAAGATGTTTTGCTTTTGATTTCATCGGAAATCTCTCTTCTTCTGTCTCATTGAAGATAATGAATGGGGTTGAGAGATGACGATCGATGACGGTGATCATGATCTATGATCATATTATTGACATACAATACTACTAAAATGCTCTATTTGAAGCCAGAGACACACAGACACTCGAGTCAAGTAGGCTTATGTGACGGGGAACTCCAGATGAATCTCTTAAAACCTGTTACCACGTTACATCATGTACATCATTGGTGATGATCAACATTATTACTATCAACACATTTTATTAACGCGAAAACACATGGAAAGTTATTTTTATTATTTAGTTAATGCACAATATGCACAAGCACACTCGGCAAGCGTGGTTCGTTTGGGAAGGGAAGCAGCTTATTCATTTCACAAGTGCAAATTCAGTCAGTCGTAGTACGAAATAAAAAAATAAAGCACACTCATCAATGTCAAGTTTATCTATTCTTTCTCTTGATGAGTGACTTGAAGAGAATCGAATATGTTCGACTTTGAGAATTGATGTTAATATTAATACAGACAAGTTTCCTCTTTGATGATAAATATAACATATTATTATGCGAATATTAAGGAGAAGCAGCGAGCAAAGTTAATCGTTTCACTAAACTAAACCAAATACTTATTTCAGAACGGATTTGGATGGGACTGATAGCGACAACAAATTCAAATTACTTACAACGTGATTGTTCCGCAAAAAGTGTGCATAATATGTGGAAAATGGTTTTCATGTATGTGCGTATCCACTTACTAACAAAACAGTAACATGGAGAAGAGCGGAGGAGAAAATGTAATCTTTCGCGTGCAACCTCTGTCAAATTCACTCAAGAGGGTCAGTAGTCATAGTCATATAAGCATATGTCAAATTTGACTTGCATCAACCTTGTGAATGGCAACTAACGGAACTTTCATGTCTGATAAATAACAATTTTTCCCTATCTCTGTTCTTTTTTTTTCTTCCTCTATTATTACAAATCAAAATCAGAAAATGAATGTTCTGTTGACATTGACGTCGGAAGTAGATTGGCTCGCTTGGCTATTAACCCCGTGTCCAGCTTAACCTTGACAGTGATGAAGAACGAGCTGCTCTGCTTTGTCAGTGTTAGTTTAGCGTTAGTCACATATTAAAAAAGGAATCCTTCCTCCAACAAATATGTACATAAGGGTTTAATGTGCAACATGGCTTGGTACATATTTAATCATTCAATAAATTTTTATCATCGGGTCGAATGAATAGTAAAAAGCTCACATCTCTACCCAGCCTCGCGCACAAACATTACAATAAACACACTGATGGCTATAAGTCGGCGAGTGAGTTTTTGCATTTGGTGGACTGGACTGGACGAGATGGATAGACGCTGCAAGACGGTTATTTATGTGATGCTTGGCTGCAGACGACTATACATGAAGCAAAAGTCGTAAAAAGATACAGGAAGACTTACAACATTACACTTCATTTCACTTGACTAACAAATTTCTCTCTTCTGCTCACTCGCTCACTGGCCGCTCAATTTTCTGTGTTTATATGCAAAGTGACGTTGGACAGGCTTCAATTTGAGGAAAGGACGGTTTTAACTGTGCAAATAAAAAATGCATGCGGGGCTTTTACTCGATAGTAAAATGAAACGATACATTTTTATATCAAGTTTTATAGTAGTCTAGTTGGTATAATGCACAAGATTATCTCATGTCAACCTTGACACTTGCAGACTTGTCGCTTGTCATTACTCTGTTCAATGTGTGCATGAAACCATTATCGCACGCGCATTTTATATGGACACACAAGATAGTAGCTCGTTCATTTCGTTGTATGATTTATTCCGCTCCCTGGACAAAAACGGATCCTCTTTCTGTCTAGTAAGTCGTTTTAGGAGCATCCTATTAAAAGGCTTGCAAAACTAAAAGATTGCGGACACTTTTAGCTATTCATTGACCATCAACCGAAAGTTCAAAATACAAAGTACAAGTAACAGGCGGCCACTGTTTTTTATAGCGATGAATGGTGATGAGTGACCACACAAAAATCTGGATGTTATGTTGTTCTATGTTTCTGAGAAAAATGATTTTTATTACTGATAACGCTTCCATTTCTGCTATCTCTGTCGTTTCTCTCCATAAACTAATAATAAGTGCCATGCAGCCCATTCTTACTTTGTGTGAGCTTCGTGACATGATGACCGATTGGATATTATATTAAATCGAAAAAACACAATTACAGAATATGTATGTACGTGTAGTGTTCTCAAACACCCTGTACTTTTCTAATATCGGTATATTTAGCCATTTTTCTATGTGTGGGCGTCCTTCTATCGTAATCCGGCAGGATGTCTTCGTGAGTTTGTTCACGACCACTGGACACCAAAATGAGCGACAGAGTATTAAAAGTTTAATTTCATACGATTTTGCCGCTTTGACCTCTCATGACATGTCGCAACCTTCACCACTCCAATCATATGATAAAGCCAGAAAATTTGTTTCTCAAGTTTATTAATTTTTTCATTCCAAAATTGATAAGTGCGTCTACTACGCTAACGGCGCAGTAAAATTGCTAGATCAGCTTTTTCAACTCATTAAATTTCATTCATTAAACAAAATAATTATCCGGAAAAGGCTTCGCTTAAAGTAAATATGAGCAAGTCAAGTAACCTAAGTGGCTTAAATGAAAGGGTTGTGTCGTAATCGTAATCTGTTGTAACATCAATACAATCACCATTATTATTGTCATCAACATCATCATGACAATGTTTCATATCCTCATGATCATTTTTGGCACATTGTGTTTTTTGTCTGTGTTTGTGCTAGCAGAGTTGTCGTGATCAAACCACAATCCCATTTCGGTCTGTGGAATGTTTTTTTTGTTTGTGCATGAGCAGAAAAATAGTGTCCAGCCGAAGGTATACGATACTTGTTGAAAATGATTAAAAGTAGAGGAAACTGTGTTCCATCATCCTCATCATCGTCGTTTGAGACTTGACAAAAAATTAGCGTGATGTGATGATGTTCGCATTTGTATTGATGCTCACAAAGCCATACATGAATGAGTACATGCACAGCAACAATATAATACGGTGAAATTCAAAGCACAACGCTGCTGGTACGTTTTTATTAGAATAGGCCTCAACCTTGAGAAGTATTTTGCGTTCAAGAGTTCAATGTCAAACGGGAGCTGCCTAGCAGGAAAAAAATCACTGGATTTTTAAAAGGATGAAACACTATTAGACAAGTGCATGGAATATTGTAGAGAAATAAAAAATGTTATCAGTTGTCACATGTGAAGTGTTTCAATGGGATACATTACAAAGTCAATTTCTCATTTATCTAATGCTGCAACCTAACTAATGCATAATTTAATTTATTGTAAAAAAAATAGCTCTGATTACACGTTTCGTTCTTGTTTTCTCCAAATTTTGTCATAAACAGCCCTCAACATTTGCATTAAAATTTATTAAAATGTAATATGATATCCAAGAACTCATTAGATTAGTAAAACTATCAAGGTCTTTTAGCTAAAAAATCAAGTGATAATTCTTGCCATGTTTATTTTAAGTATATTTCTAGCTGAATTAATAAACCAAACCACGCTCGAGATTTTAGTGGAAAACACTTCACCTGATAAAATATTTATTTTGGTAAATAAAGTTTTCGGATTGCTCAAACTCAGTTAGTGAGTTTTACCCACTCAAATTTGAGAAGAGTTGGTTTCGGCTGGATGGATGGATGGCATGAAAGAGTGAATGATACTGTAGGCCTGGCCTGACGTTGATGACGATGGAATGGAAATAATAATAAGGAAAGTTCTTCCTAGAGTGTGTTTTGCGTCCTAAACAAAAACTGTTCCATCATGACTTGCCCATTAAAGTTTGGAATAGTTAATCCAGGTAGAATAATATTTTAGGCAGCTTCCTTGATGCTCATCATCGTTATCGTCATCAGGCTAAAACTTCTCCGTGTAGGCAAGAAAAGCAAGTGGAACGAATCCTTTTTGCTCGAATTATTATTATATTACTACTTGAGTGAGTGAGAGTAAAGCAGGAGCCAGAGAAAAAAAATTATCCTGTCTGTTGCGACTGAGTGATGCAAAAATTTATTTGCAAACAAGACTAATTTGCACAGTACTACACGTACTCGAGTTCTGGTTACGATTTAGACTATTCCATAAAGTTTGCAGCCAAACGCCTATTACACTCTGCAGTTGCTGGATAATTTTTGTGACTGTGATGTACCACATATGTAGATACTTAATACAGGGAAAAGCCTACGGCAATGATGAGATGCACAACTCTGAAACGTGCTCTTCACTCACTCACATTCACTAATCGTAAGTGAGGAAAAAAGTTAAGCCAGTAAAATTTAAATGAAATCACTAAACACACATACACATTTATAGTTCTAATATCGTCTCGTACCTACCTGTAAAACATTGTATTATGCTGAAGAACAAGCGACCGCAGTAGAGGCAGAGCCGATATGCTGCGAATTGGTGAAGGATTAGGTAATTAGCTGATACGATACGGCGATAGACTTTTTTTTGCTAATCTACAATGTACGATTTTTGTAACACAAAGCAAGGAAAATGTTGCGAAGCTTGTTTCTTGCTGTATGGAGCTTTGCTTCTTGTGAGATGTTGTTTATCCACCTTTCCATGTATTACACTGAAAAGCGTCGTCTTTTTATCATCATCAGATTCGGTTTGTGTAAGTACTGCTCCCGTAGCTTTTTTCTTAGTTACTTGGATTTTCGAGTTTGCAAAAAATAGATGTTTGTATAATAGTAATAATGCATATATGTATGTATGTATGTACGTAGCGTTTTTGCATAACTCTCCTTTCGAGCTTTCAAGTCAACCTTGAGAAAGGAGTTTGACCCACCACCACTCAACTCTCAAGCAATCATCACCAGCGCTGCTTGCTACCACCAAGAAAGAAACATAACCATTCTTCGTCATGAAGACAGAATAATTATTTTATCCAACTACGAGGCGTTCCTTCTTAAGGCTATCTGTGACGACAATGTATTCCATATAAAATCAAATCATTTCTCTATCCTATCCAATTCCTTATAAACCACTATTGTTTTCTGCCTATCCTTTCTGCACACGGGGATAAATCAGATTTACCTATTATTTATTTAGGCAAGGAGGGATTACGACGAGAAGCAGTGTGAAAGATGATAATCACATCACAATATAATACAATATAATCGCAAAATGGGAAAGAGCAACAGATTTGTGCTTTTTGCTTACAGCAGGCGAAAAATAAAAGCAAATGTGCAATAGCAAATTTGCGATGCTTTAATCGTTGTCGTTTCATGTCGTGATGTGATAGCTTTAAACGAATTGCATTGTTGTAGTAACGCTATCGCTACAAGAAGCATACTTGCAGAAGAAAGAGTGCGAACACAAAGGAACTTTGCAACAAAAATGTATTTAATGAAATGAATGCGTTGCTTGCACACACAAAAACTCATTACACATTTCATACCATGAGAGAACAAATGTGCCCTGTTTACACTGCAATCCTAATAATAATTACTACTGTGTACATTCCCAAAGTAACTGCTGCCGGTGATGGTTAATGAAAGCAGAGAGCACAAGATAAAGCATTTAGCAAACATTAAACTCTTTTTAATGAAAACCTTTAAAGGAATGTATGGAGATATGGACAGAGCACACAGCAGCACCGCTCTTTTTGCGATGTATAAAGGCTAGAATTACTTTATTTGTCTATCTCGAGTAAAGGTACGCGAAATGTATTTATCTGCCTGTAACATCTGATGATCACTGACCACCAAAATGACTTGTTGCTGCTGCAGCAAAAAAAAACATTATTTTTTTGCGAAACACATGTTGCAAAATTTTTTTCTATAATTTTCTTCTTCTTTCGTAGTGTCGTCGTTGTCTACAATATTGCGTGTGTAGGGGCAAGATAGAAAAAAGGGATGGCTTTTAAAGAGTGCAAAAATTGCAAACGCTTTCAAGTTGAAAGAACAAGAACCCTTTTTGGGAATTTGCAAGCAATGTACAGTAATGATCATCACTATCATTACCAGAATGACTTGGTTTGTACTGATTCATTTTTTGCAATATTATTATATTCGATGACATGCACAAGTATGCACTTCAGCATAAAGAATGAATGTTTACTGCGAGGTAGTTGATGATGTAACATTTTTGTATTAAAAAAAGTTCAGTGAGATAAAAGATGGATTGCCAAGCCGTAAGTATGTACATTACACGAAGGGATTCATGTACTTTTATAAAAAGTTCTTAATTTATGGGACATTCTCTAATAAAGCGATGAATATGAGTATGATTAGTTATATATTATTATTATTATGTAAGTAGAAATGCACCTTTTTCATAAATTGATAAAATAATTCTTTAAAAAATGAAAAGATTTTTTTTTGGGATTGTAGACGGATAGAAACCGCTGGGTTGAAGGACAAAAATGTAATCGTACAGACTAAAATGCTATTCATTTCATTTCATCGAGCGATTTTGGACTGTTTTTGAGAGAAATTTAATTTTAAAGAAGAGCGACAAGAGGATTTAATGGCGGCGTTTGAATGAATGGGAAAGGATTAGTCAACAATGACATGACTATTTACAGCTCCAACAATGACTCCATCGCATCTCATCGCTTCATGAGGCAGTACACTGGTAAACGCAAATAACAGGGGGAAAAGTACGTGAGTACAGCAACTTCTTGATCACCATCGTCATTATCATCTTAAGCAGTGTTATTAGTATTTAAAGAGCCTGAATAAGAAGCACTTCTCGTTGGTCGTTTCCTTTGAGAAAAAGATTGCGATTCTTAGGTAATTTGTACTCCGCTGGTGATGCAGAGAAGTTTAGAATGACGACAATGACAATAATGATGGTGGTTTTTCAAATGAAGTTATTCAAGTTGAGTTGAGACATCGCAGTCAGGGCAGTTCGCAAAATTCCTCCCTGCCAACCCACCTACCTAATAACTTTTTAGCAGTAAAGTTGGGAGAAGTATAAATTAAAAATAAAAGTGAGAAAAAATGGAAAGGTACTACTGACTGACTCTAGTTTGTCTGCCATTGAGACACCAAGAAGAGGCACTGTCATGATTCAAAGGGTTTACTTATGAATGAATGGGTAAGCATTTGAAATTTTCGAAGTACACAGACAGAAGACACCTTCTCTTCCTAATCGACTAACTACATAATTCATAAAAAAATGTTGCCTAAGCTAGAGAGAAACGCCTGTTACGAAACATGTATGTCTCTGTTATTATCATTCATCATGTTATTATGGCATTTATTCGCTGTAGAGGCTGAGGACTGAGACTCTGAACGCTTTTTTTCTTGATCGTTGTTGCAGATGCAAGAGATGGCGGATGAAAGGGAAAATCACGACATGGGCCCAAAAGGAGATTTCGCATCTTACACGAAGAGGCGTGCGTAGCACAGGACTGTAAAATTTGCAAATTGCAATATCACACGTTCTTTTGCATCTATGTTTGCAATCTTAAGGGATTATTAACCAAAATTCTCTGTATAAATCACGAACGTGCATGAAGAAGAGGTGTTTAAATCAATGAATAAATCGAGTCGAAAAAAGACATAAAGCAGGTTGGCTCTAGTTAAAACAGTCGAGACTCCAAGTGACCATTTCTAATTGGGAAGACGTTGCAATCTGTAATCTATTTTGTTATTAGGCAGATAGATTCAATTTGGAATGCAGATTCTACTTCTTGAATGAATGAATTCCATTTTTGCTTTGCTTTTGCTACCAATTGCTCATTTTGTGGGTTTTAAAAGAAAGTTTTGTTCATTTGGTTCATGGCGCTGAATATTTTAATGTAAAGTGAAAAGACACGACCTAGATAATCAGTTGAGCTTCTTCATAAATTCAATGGTCTGGATCTAGAACTTGAATCTGGAATTGAATCATTTATTATTTTGTTTATTCGTCAGAATTGTAACGTGCGTTTCTACTTTAACTAATTTGCAAGGTTTCCTTTGTATGGATACAGCGACCGAAGTGTTTACCCGTGTACTACATTAAATATGCACTTTAGTATTCTGATTTCGAAGTTGAGTGGGCTGCGTATTATTTTCGCAAACTGCAAATTTTGTTCCCCTTGCCAAGTTGAAGAGCTGTTTCTTCCTACATTCGGTTACATTATTAAATTAAACTGTGGAAGAGCAGAATAGAGATGGAATGGAACAGAAAGCGAAGAATTCCTAAAGCAGTAACCTTCAGATCGTACAAGAACAATGAAGAGAATATGAAATTCCAGAGCGACTAGTTCTTGAGTCGTTTATGAAAGTTTTTATTGGTGATTTTGAAAACGCCGTAGTAAATTCTTGAGTAGTATTTCTCTGTTGGTGACAAATTAAGCTATTTCAAATAGTTTCTCAAGAGCAGCTCCCCTCTGTAGGCGACATGTTTCATTACATTGCATAATAAACAAAGGGGTATTATTAAAAGCGGAAAGAGGAAGGGCAGGGTTAGATTTAACAAGAGTCGTTTCTATATTTAAACACTATCGCTTTTCTTCTGCCGAGTTTGTTCCACTGAAAATCAAATAAGACAAACGCCTGATCATCGTGTCAAGTAAACGCTGCATCATTCCTGTTGCACAACTCTGTCGTGTGTGACTGCATTACATTGAATTGAGTATTGCATGCCTTTCATTCAACGAGGCAACAAGTACAAATTAACTATTTCATGAAAGAATACAATTTAGCATTTAGTTTTTGAAAAATGGTCTTGACGTCATCTGAGAGTACCGCCCTCAAAAATCATTTTCTTTCTTCAATGACAGCAACTACCTACTCTTTTTATTATTAAGAGTGGGGATTTTCTTTAAAAAATGAATAGCACTGGCATTTATAAGGTGTTCTCCACGCCATTATCCATCGTAACAATAAGCCGACATTTAATATTCATGTTATGGTATACCAGCATTTATAAACCGGAAGAGGTTAATTAATAAATTAAATCATACATTGCAATGGCTGCACTTCTCTCGTGAACGGATTGAGTGCTTTAATGGGGTAGATCTAGACTTGGAAAGTGGAATGATTTGATGATACGATGGTCATCGTCTTTTTCCAGTTCGTTATTCTCTCAAAGTGAGAATGATAAACCTCATTTTCCACGCCGCAGTAAGTTGCATTTAAGTAAACAGAAAGTGAACGCGTGCAATATATTTCATTTGGAAGCAACAATTCTCCATGCTACAATCCGACCAAACGTGTAAAAGCTGAGCAAATAATCGCTCGTGATTATTAAAGCATTCTTCTAGAATTATTCCAACTGCCGCTTTGGTTACAATACGTCCTTTCTAACCGCAACAACAAAGGCTGGCAGACTGCGAACTTTTCAAGCAGGAAAAAGGAAGCCTCAAATCCCGGCCGTAAACGTTAATCTGTGGACATTCAGAACGATGGTAGTAACGTTTTCCTTGCTTCTGCTACTGTATTAAACTGATTTTCCAGGAGACTCTGCTCGTGTGAGAGAGTTGAACTCGTATCATGAATCTTTTTCTCCTTTCTTGGGTATTGTCGATCAGGATGATGGGAACGATAACAATCATTTTTCTTATGCTTGTTTGTCTGTTTATTGCACTTTTGCCATTACCACCGAGTATTTTCTATATTAAAAAAATAATGAACGCATTTATCCAGCAAAGCAATACATTTGCCATGCTTCCATTCCTTCTTCAATTGACGAAGTACATATGTATTTTTTGTTTCATATCCGGTCTTTGTTGTTTGGTGTAAATGATGGTGATGATGAGGATGAGCATTGTTATTTAATTGCATACAATGCGAACATTGTCCCAAAAAGTTGTCTGAAGAACATCACACGGAATAGTGTTTTAAAGCTTTAAATAAAGGCGAAAGCAAAACAACGAACGAACCTATGTGAAATGGGTGTACCTACCATTTTTCATGCATGCATGCAAAGCAGTCGTGAAATTGTTTCCTTCGAAAAATTACATTCACTTGAGATAAGATAAAAGGATGAGTTTTTTATTTTATAGGAAATAATTTTATTATTACAGCAGCGCCCCGGTCAAGACTTGTGGTGTGGACCTGCTCATTTTCTATTCAAGAAGACACTACTGGATTTTCTCACGACTTTAAGGAAAGTTGCAGGGAAACAAACAAGCTTTTCTCATACCGCTCACTCTCCCCTATTTTTCCCTCCAGAGCTCGTCAACTTTTTGTAAAAGCCAGTTATCCACATGAGGACAGTGACACGCTCATAACTTTATAATGGTAGACATAGTAATAACTAACTACTCTGTATTATATTGTGCTTTGCTGGAATTATGCAAAACCCTTTTATTGTACTTTTCGACCTCTTCGTCGGCAACTAAAGTTTAAGAGAAAATTTAATCGGTTTTTCACAAAATGCTGGTGAATGCGAGTGGATATTTTCGATAAAAAAGTAAATCTTATTGTTAGTGAATAGTATTAAGCGTGATGATATTGACGAAGGTGAGAAAGACATTAAGTTTCAATAACCTTCTTTTTTTAAAGTTATTCAGAGAAATTTTCCCTTTCATTCACACTAGCTAGTTGAAGCGAAAAGTTACTCGTATTTATGGAAAATTCGTTAACCCTTCATCTATCGATCTATTTTTAGAAAAAGATCTTTTTTCTGAAAAACCTTGTTTCATCATTATGCAAAGGGCCCGTACAAAATCGTGGGAAATGCCAAAAAAGGGTTTCTTTTTTTACAAAAAATGCTCTCATATGTTGCTCAATTGTATCACTTCTTTTGCTCGGAAGTAGAAAGGAGTTGTAATAATACATTTTTTCTCTACACATTTAGTCAAAAAATAAGACAAATAAACACAAGAGCCGTCAGTAGTGCCCGGACCTCCACATGTTAGAAAAAATCTTTAGCGGAGCTCAAAGTACAAAAAAGAGTACAAAAGAAGGCATTCTTTATTTTTCAGAAAAAAGGGAATCACTGCTCATTTTTTGGATTATGGTAAAAGATAATGTAAACAAAAGTAAAGTAAAAGGGTTCCGTTTTTTCTCTAAAAATTAGGGAGAATGTGAAAATTTATGATACACAGAGAAAGTGATGAAAGAGCAGAAATTTTCAGGGTTATAGTTTTTGGGACATTGATTCACACAATCATTAGTTTATTTAATACATTTTCACCCTTTTTCTCGGCGCATTTTTTACTTTCAGTATTATTCACGATGAATAACTCGCCACCAGCTGGAATCATTTTTTGGGTGAGAAAAAGAAAAAAGAATTTCTTTCTTTTAAAAAAAAGCGAACTGCCTGCAAAAAGATGGTACTGACCTGGTAAGCCTTGTCGGGACAGAGAGTACGGATGACGATTCGAAGGGTTAAGAGGGTAGTATGGGGATGAGAGATATGGGGAGAGCCCACCATGACCCGGGCTGGGGCTGTCCGGTGTGTGAGGAGCTGGCACTAAAACACAATCATTATATTTTTTAAAAGTGATCATTTAAAATTCCAATACATAATAAATTTGCTTTGCATTATTTCCTCCTGGCCGAACAAAATAGATGGAAATGCTGATGATGATGATGACGATGATGAGAATGAGAATCCGTAGAGGAAGGGAGACTCTACGGCATATGGACCCAGACCCAAACAGGGCAAAAAAGGAGGCAGCAGTCAATCAGGCAAGAGACAAATGCAATGGAATGGGAAAAGACTTGCCCGGTTCAACCCAGGAAATCCATCGCATATGCAATGCAGCTTACTATACTCGTGAAGCTGGCTCATTTTTTACAAAATTTATTTTCAACTTCTCGTTCGACCTCATCATTATCGTCATCATCATCCTCAATATCACCACAAATTTCCTCTCTGATGGAATCCACAAGTCAGCAGGAGACAAATGAGAGAGTGACTCATTTGTACTTGTAAAAGTGGCACTTATTTAAGAGAAGACGAAACGGGAGTAGAAACTACGCGGACGGACAGAGGTTTTCTCTATTTCCGTTGCCAAAGTGATAATAACTGGCAACAATAATTCAATCTGGAGCACTATGACAGAAGTGAAGTGGAATGAGTGAAACAAGAATAAAAAAGTAATAATGGAGCGTATTGTTAAAGAAAATCATGTACGTGTTATATTAAACTGGAATATTATGTGGTAACATTATATTTTTAATAAATGGTCTGGGTGGTTCCTCTTCTCTCTCCTATGGTTTACCACTTCCGTCTTGCTTCACTCCATCACCACCATCCTTCATTTATTTTTATTTCAAAAGTGATAATTTCTTGTTTGTAATTCAAAGCGATTTTCGCTTCCCGTTCATTTTCGTAGTAGTTTGTCTGACTGCACTCTCCGTACTTACGTACCACCTACGCAGTACTCTTTCAGATTATGTAGTAATTTACCCTCTGGAAAACAGAGTTATCTCTTGTTCGGTTGAGATTTTTGTGGAAACGGGACGCCCGTAGCATGTCTCTGGCATAATATAAAGTACAAGCACAGATACAAATTTGTGTGCGGAAACTCTAATCTTAATTATCCATCATTGTAATGTATGTATGTGTGTAGCAATAATCATTGATGATTCTCCCGGTCGGGCCTACTGTTTTATAACAGACCAAGCGCGTTTTAATGAGCAGAAAGTAGCATGCCGTTAATAAACACAACAAGCTTTAATCAATCGATCCACGTGAATATTACCTAGTTTTGTCTGTCATAATAACGCTAATAAATGTAGGTATTAAGAAAAAGGAAAAGTGTTTCGAGAAAGATGAGACTGCTGCAGCCGCAGCCTTATTTAAAAGTTTTTTTTTATTTCTTCAAGAACGCACGTAATAAAGCGGCGGCACAGGAAAACACCTCCTCCTCCGCAGCTTCTGCTTCTCTGCTGACACTCGTTCTATTTTGTTCTCCTATTATCCAAAACACATACATAGTTGCTTACATGCATTCGACTTCGTTACCAACTTTATTTACTGCAATTTTCATTTCCTTTTCCGGTTCAATTTATTTTCTTACCACACTTTCTGCTCTGCTCTCTTTCTCATAACTCAAAAAATTCACCCATCTAAAACGAAGTAGTCTCGCCTTGAGTGGCGCAGCAAGGAAGAAAATGATTTTTATCTATTTCTTGTATGTCGCTTGGTTAGTATTCCAGGAGCACAACTTGCAAAGTACGTGAAGCACTGGTGTGTTTATTTAGCTCATCTCATGGGTGAAGCAGAAAAATTGCAACACATAAGAAAAGGCTTTAAAACAATACTGCGTAGAATGCTACAAGGCTGCGCTTGCCTTTGCATAGAAAACGTGATGCAAACATTATGACGAAACGATGCAGACTCATCTTCGTTTTTTCTACCTTCATTCTCCTGAAATCCTGTGTGACGAATCTATGACAAAAATAAAGTGTCAGAGGAGAAGAAAGAAAGAAACTGTGGAGATTTGCTTCTAATGAGTGGGATTTCCGGAGATGAAGTCAACTGCAGCTGGACATTAAAGCGTTTTTCGTTTCACTTTGTCTTCTCTACAGATATGAACATTCATTGATGGCTTTTATTGTTAACTTGAAATGTTCTTATGTAGGCATTTTTAGTGGAACATAAGGCATCCATCACCAGCATCAAATTAGATTAATGCCTCCTAGACATCCGCACTTGGCATCATTTTTTCTCGTGCAGCTCTTGTTTTCTTTACTAATCATTCTCCTCGTTTATCCCTACTCGAGTGTTACACACTGGTCAAGGGACACACAGGCAACAGATGAATGACATAATGACAAGCAATTAAAAACTAGGAAATTTCCTTCCTTCAAACTCGAGCTAAATCTTGTGTTACTCATGCGTTTATGTTGGTGTGCCACATTTTTACAGACGAAAGAAATTATCACTTTTTTCTTATAAAAGATAATCTTCTAGTTACACAGTTTTAACCAGACCGAGCCACTCAAAAATAATTGTTTTATAACAAGTCTGTCACACGTTTTTTTTTCTTGGGTGTCATTCCGTTCTTTCATTCATTGGCTAAACGTTCCCGTTACTTGTGTTGCGTCAACGCATGAAAGTCATAAAAGCACCAGATTTTCTTCTCTAACGGCTGTTCCGTTGTCGTCATAAAAAATGACTTTTAGATTCCAATTTCAGAAGAAGGAGGATTGGATGATGTAATGAAGGTAATTATATGCTATTTTCTAGAGAAAACAAAAAGGGACAATCTTACCAGGGGTAGGTTGGAGACGAGCTTTGGTTTCATCGTTGGATGTATGACCGCTACTGCTGCTGTCAACGTCGGATACGCCACTGTCAGCTGGACTTGGGGGAAGTGAGCCTGAAACATTAAAATACATTTTTATAGCCTTAGTGTACCAGATTTATTTTCATGTTTATATGTCATGTTAGTAAGCAAGGCCTACTTTTTTACGTGAAGATTTCCGTCTGGAGCTCAATTAACTTACTAATTCTAGAATACTGTCTTTTACTCATTATCTCTGAATAATATGCACGGGAATATTGAGAAGCTTAGGAAAATTGTCTAGGTAGGTACGTGATTCACTTTTCAATAATAATAAATGAAACCTGATGTAACTGTTACGTAAGTCAAAAAAAGCATCCTCCTTTCCTCTCCAACGTATTTTGACGTTGTTTTACAACTTTACTCTGCTGCATCTATAGAAATTCGATTAGACAACGCTAACTACCCTTTGATTACAGAAAGGGAAGACACGAAACAGGATTTTGTTTCTAAATAAAACGCACGGAAAGAAAAGGAATAAAAAATGAACTCGGAGAGGAAGTCAAGAAAATCTTTTATATAGCCTCCAGCAAGATAATCGTGGGAACTTGGGGTGGCCATCTTTTCCTTGAACCCATTCGTTCGCTCGTTTCATTGTATCATATCACATCACATGCAACAATAGCAGCAACTAACAACCGACGCAGTAGACGAGAAGTGAAACGCATGCTCACAGACTCTGTTCTCTCAAGCTAAATTGAATTGTCTTCTTGGAAGGAAGCAGAGCGGATGACAGGGAAAAAAATATTTTGTTTTCCATTTTGTTAATGTGATAGGATATCATTCAAGCCTTAAGACAGTAATGCTTTACTTTGCATATGTAGCTAGTGGCATTTATTTTTTCCAGCAGTTTCAATTGGAAATGAGAATTTAGAAAAGAAATGTAAATAAGTACCAGTTGACGTTGAAGTGTACTGAGGAAGCCTGTGCGGACCAAGGATTCCGTTGGGCCCACCTTGCAAAGAACTGAGTAACGGGGAGGCACCAGGATGATGGTTCAGGATTCCTTGGAGTAACGTCTGCTGCTGTGACGCTGTTCTGGGAGATCTCCGTCCTTCTAATTCCAATAATCCATTTGGCCCAATCAATCGGACGCTGCTGTTATCAACTGCAAATAAAATAGAGAAAAAATATTAAATTTCAAATTCATTCTTATTTGATATCTTCGTATCGAATCAACATCCTTTTTACACTTCAGGGACAACATCAGCAGAAGAAATAAAAGTTTTATGAAATGAGGATTTGCATGAAGGAAAAAAACGAAAGTAATGTAAATCATGGAACGATTTCGCATCCTTCCAAAAATGAAATCAATATCAATACTGATTATTTTTTATTTAGCGGTACCTTTTTTCGAATTTAAATAGGATTTGAATGAGAAAAATAAAAAGCCATGTGATGTTCGCAGACAATGCTCTGATAGTGATCGGACGGAGACATCGCATCAGAAGAGAGGGTGAATAACCATTTTGGTTCATCCTTTTCTCTGAACGGATTTCAACATTTTATTGTGCTTGACAGTTCAAGACTTTGATCCAAGAACTCGGCATTGATACATACCTGGCTCTAATGAACCCGAAATCAGATCATATAATAAAATGCGTTTACGTTTTATCAACTTTTTATGTCCTTTGCACAAGATTATAAAAAAATCAATACAATTTTTTCCTAACAATTTGTGCTGTGTTGCAATCCAATAAACCTTTCTTTAAAAATTCACTGAAAGGAAGTAAAGTTTCTTTCAAATGAAATATTAATGATTTTAGGGTTGCATTGAAATTGTAGGGTCCAATAATACAAATTGACAACAATTTATCAATATTTGTACACGCAGGATTTCAATGTGGTATCCAACAATAAAGGAAAACAAAATCGAAGGAATTAAAACTAAAATTTTTGTACAAGGTATGCCTTGACGATGATAATAATGATGATGATGTAGCATCACATCCCAGTAAACTTCCTTGGTGATTTTTTTGTTCTTAAATTTGACATGATATGAATTGATATGAAGTGTATATGAGTTTGAGTCAAAGTAATGAAAATGAAGTGATGCTCAATTTATTTTATTGCGTCTGTGTAGAGGCAAAACATGGGCACAAAATAGTTAAAGGATAAAAAGGAAGGAAAAACGAAAATAAAGCCAAGGACTGCAACCACCTTTTTTGAGGGATATTAATATGTAATAATATGCTAGATAATTATTTTACATGCTCCCACCTAAGGCAAGAAGCAGGCGCACAACGATGGATGACATTACCTTATCATCCATCCATCCGCTCGTTTGCTCTCACACGCACCAACTTCTGTGTTAGTTACCTACGAAGTGAGCAGATTGCCCTGATAAGATCCTCCTGCCTATTTCAGTGTGACTGAAATTCTTGGATGCACACACACACCGTGTATATTTTTGCAGCTTGCGACATCAGTATGTACATAATTACTGCTATATTGGAAACGAGTCTCAGATTATGGTAGCAATACTTGCAGAAAAAATATGAATAGATTCCTGTGTGTATACCTAAGCTTCCATCATGTTATCATGAGCGTCACCGATTTCTAGCACCGCCGTATCAACCAACGTCGACCACGTCCGTTACGTTGACGAAGATCAACAAGAAGATAATGCACTGTATAATTAAACGCAACAAACTATGAACTCTTCGTCATGGCTGTATTGGTGCAGAAAAACAGCGACAATTTCAGCAATAAAAATGACAATTGCTACAAATAACTTTTGTCGTCACTACTCAGAAAAACTGCCGTCATAGTGTTGTGTTTATTCGTCAATCGCAAGTGCTTATCAATCATAATTTTCGGTGGTGAAGTCACAGTGTGCATATCATTAAAGTTGACTGGTTTGGAGTTACTCCCAAACTCCCCCACACTTTGTTATAACATCGTAATTTAGTTTTGGCATGTTTTCCAAATTCGCCTTTGGGAAAATTTGTTAATGGTGGTAACTTGTACCATTTTCTTTTCTTTAGCACGCAGAGCTTGAAAAAATTGCTTCTAGTGTTCCTGAATAAAAGGTAAAATGAAAGATTGGCAATTGGCAGGGAGGGAGCGAAGAGGATAACTTTTATTGTATGCATGACATACACAGCATAAGGAATGAAAAGTGAGTTTAAATGCAATGCTGTAATGTAGGCAATGCATCATCATCAAAAAATAACAGCAACAACGTGATCGTCATCATTCAAACTACTTTGTGTACTTTACCTTGTCCTGATTACCGTTCCTCTTCCCAACACAACAAACTAATAGGCAATAAGCAAAACACCTTCTGCTCGGTAAACTTTGCCCTATTCCACTACTACCACACGATATCTATCTAACTGATTATCATTATATTGTATAACATTACTTTTAGTTTGTTGGGACGCTAATCTAACTACCTACCATTATCGCAAAGGCATACCATTTTTGATTGTTATTAATGTGTGCATATTACAAGACAAGCTTTGCATGTGTCGTTTAATCATTCATCAGTCAAAATGTTCCAATGCCTTAAAGATTAATAAATTGTCGTGTTATGTAAGCGTCTAAGTGTTTCATATAAATATAAATTGAGACACTATGAATAATAATAAGAATGGCAATGCTTTACATTACATTTGTTAAGTTAATCTGTACCTAATAAAACGGAGAGAGAAAAAAGATAAAAAAGGACATTTTCCCATATTCACATTGTCTACAAAAGCAAGACATTTTTTGTTGAAAAACTAATTTCCAAAGTAATAGATTGTTAGCGTGTAATACGTAATAATTACGTATTATATATCATAGCTAGGATGAGTTGGTAATAAAAGAAGAGTGATGTAACATAATAATAGGAAGTGTATTTCAATGCCAGCCACACGGTTTTGTTGGTAGGATAAAATCGAAATGAAATGATAATAAGAGCAGTGTGAGAATTTTTCACTGTATTTCCTGTGAGAGATAACTTTTTTGTCATACGACGAACCAAGTCAAAGTCAAGTGATGTTTTTTTTTGAAAATGCGCTTTTATTCCAGACGGTAAACTAAAATTGGGATGAAGGTGCCGCTGTTGTTTCTTATTCTTCTTCGAGAATAAAAAATAAAACTCCCACCCCAGAAGACTCCTGGGAAAAACGGAGCTGACGCTGTGCTGTGTCCGCTTCACAAGTTTGTTATGCAGCCACTACGATGCAGCACCTGATTCATACTTAGGTAAGAATAGGTATTAGTAGTCCACATAATAAATGCTTTGGAATTGTGTATGGGGAACAATTCTTGAAAATAAAATGAAACCGACATCATTTTACTCCACTATCCATGATTACATGATATGATATCACGGTTGGTAGAAAAAGTAGCGCGCATACGATTAAATAAGTCACTCTTCTTGAGCCACTTTAACCAAGCACTGGAAAAACAAAAGGAATTCACTGGTTTCAGAAAACCAGGCAGCGGAATAAGAAACTCAACGACTCGAGACAATAAGGAACACAGAGTGGAAACATTAGAAACGGAACCGTGTGTCTTTCCCCAAAAAATGCACCTGAACAAAAAAATCTTACATTATCATTATATTACACAATTTCTATATAAAACCAGTAGCCGCGGGCAATTTTTCCACCTACTAAAACTATACAAAGTAATTCGTGTGTGTTTGTCCGTATTACACTTACATAACTACATTGTTTTTTGAATGCATGGATCGTTTCACACAGGTGAGCAGAGTAAATGCCTGGATCGTCTCTCTCTGAACACAACCTGTCGTTTCACTTGTCTTACTTAGTTCTTATCGGCTCATACGTAATCATAATAATATTATAGTAATAAGAGCGATGATATTGCTCCGTTTATTTTCCCCTTTCTTTACTAAACCAAAGCTTTTCCCTAAATCTTACATTATTTCGGTTGTAGCCTGGCTCACCATCTTTTTCTCACCAGACTCGACGAATTCAAACACATCTTGACTTGACTCACGCTTCCTTTTGTGTTCTGCTGGAGCAGCTAACTTAAGTTAGGTCTTCAAAAGAAAATGAGAAAATCCATCTTTTAACCAAAGTTTCGATTCCTGCCTGCACATGGTATTAATGCTTCTCTTGCATGCCCACTAATAATAGTAATGATACTGAGAATTAGGATAGGATGCACACACTTCCTTTTTTATATCATTTTGATGGCGTGGTGTGTGAGTACAGAGGAGAAAAATAAATGCGTTACCATTATAATTTTTATTATTATGACTATTTCGATTACAAAAGTCTTTCCTTAAAGACGTTGCTCTTTGGAGGTGTATTCGGTTGGAAAGGAAGCCGTGTCTTTCTTTGTATAGAATTTGTATATTTTTCGCTCTTCTGGAGCCATGCATGTAATGTCTGTCTGTTCGAACCAAACTCTACAGCATGTAAATTGTATTTTTATTTCCATGTCTTTTCATTTCTCCTTGGCTTTTCTTAAGTAAAGTAAAATCTGTGAACGTCATCATTATCGTGGTGAGTAAGAGCAGGCAGCGCAGCGAAACTTGAGTGCATGGAGTAAAAATGTTTTTATGAAGCTTACTCAGGTAAAAATAAAGTCTCACATGGTCGTGATTGCTACTTCCTTTCATTTCCATTATTCTTGTTTTCTTCTTGCTCAGTCTGTATTATTTCTGTTTCTAAAAGTAGAATAACTTTTGGTAGTAAAAATACTAACCAACAATAGGAACTGACAAGTCAAGAATATGATTTTCATGCACCATTAAAATTGTATGTAATGAAAATAAAATCTGCATAAAAGCTCCGGTAGGAGTGTTGGTGTTGCAGAGCATAAATCAAAAAAGGTGGAACGAGAGAATGCATGGATTATGGACGTTATGACTCGCTATTCATGAGACGCATGCTCGGAGAATAAAATTGTAATCAGTGAACAGTCAAGTCACAAGACTTCATCCAACTGATATTGGTTGCCCGCATAGAATACAATACAATACGATTTTCGTTGTTATCACGAAAAAAATATTCAGGAAAAGAAACCAGGGAACCGGGTCACATACGCAGAATTTTCTGGTAACGTCACTAATTCTCATTCACCAACACTTTGTTTACTTCCTCTGGACTTTTTTCAGACGGTGCGAAAAATATGAATAATAAATTAGTTTTCTCCTGCCTCCATGCTTTCATAGTGAAAGAGAAAATAACAGACTGGCACAGAATTCAATCGGAATGCATGTCAATCTATTACTGTGCACGTATTTATTAACACAAAAGAAACAAAATGAAGAAGGAGAGGAGAACCTTGATTCCACATTTCAACCACAAAAAATATTTTGTAGGTACATGTGTGAGTGACCGCATTTTTTCCGAGGCACTTGTTTGTTGTATGCATGTGTATTTTTTAAAAAGAATACGGGTAGTAATGGTTAAGAGAAAAACAAAAGTTACAGTTATGTACATTGCTGGAGGTGTGGAAAGATGACCAATAAAGGCTTCATTATTACCAGATGAGGATGTTCTCAAAGAGATAGAAAAAAAACTCTTTCCTAAGGTAAAAAGGGAAGAGCTGGCTGAATGCAGCTACAACGGTAAAAGAGTAAAAAACATCTTTTTTATATCTTCAGTGAATGAGGGTGGTGGACTGTTTCTTTATGGCTGGTAGAAAGAACGATCAGCCTTTTTCTGTTGATTTTTTTTACCCTTTTACTATTCATAAAAGGAGAGACTATGACTTTTTCCAGAACTTAACGGAACGGATGGAAGAGTATAAAAAGGGAAGGGTGATGATTGTAATACCGAAGCATTTAAGAAATTACGATAATAACATTCACTAAATCCCTTCTAGTCTACTACTACGGTGACGGTACTGCGAGGAAAAGGGTTTTTCGTTCTCTTGTTATTGTTTTTCCTAAAGACACGATCATGATGGTGATCAACATGAAAAAGATGACTGTGTACAATGAGAACGCTGTGTTTTGAGTCATCTGTAAAATGTTGGTATTCTACGAGAAAGGACGATTATGATGATTATTGTTATGATGAACCTTGAAACTGGGTGTCTCACAACAACAATCACTCAGTCACCGTTTTTTTCTCGTTGCATGCATGTGTGTGGCTGCTGCATTACTTGGACTACGATGAAAGTAAAAAACAGTGGATAACCCTTTCCAATTTTGTAAAGGAAATCCTTTTTCCGAAGGGAGGAGAACAAAAATAAAATATTGGGCAAGTTTGAAAAAAAAGAATCTTTTTTTTTATTCATCTGCATAGTAAACCAGCTTATTCTCATTTACCTACTTTTTTATTTACTCGCATTGATTCTATTGATCTTCGGAACACGGACATCTAAAGAATTCCTAACTGTAGATTTTATTTTAAGCGTTTTTTCCTAAAGGAAAGAAAAAATAAGACACGATGATGGTTCGTTAGATTGTGATGAGAATGACGAGGCTCGTCCAAGACGACGGGGAGAATCACTTGTTTACATCTCGCCTATTCTTTTTTATTAAAATAGTTTTTAAAAAGAAATATTTCTTGAAACTCGTCATTATGAGGTAATAATTTGATGATAAGTAAAGTAAGGCGCATGTTTTTTCCTTTCTTTCGTTTCCAAATTAGGCGCAGCATTTTTGATAATATCCTTTGTGAGTAATAAGGTGTAATGTACGGTTGTGAGCACAATAAATTTTCTTGGCCCATTCAATCGAACCAAGTCGTTTGTTGCATATTTTGAGTCCTTTATCGGCTTTAACTTATTTAACATTATTATTCTAATGGCATGAGCAGCACAAAAGGCGCGCTCATATTAGAAGAAGAAATATTAAGAAGCAACTTGACTCATAGCGTACAATACAATAGGAATGCCCTTAGGACTGATTGATGATTTTTTGAAAGAATAAAGTATTTCAAAGGATTGGGTCGTGAATGAGTTTTTTCAAAGGCTATAGAAGCTAGCTTGAGGCTACGATAAAATAAATGCCTAAGCCTCTATAATAAATATAAAATAAATCCAGCACTCGCTTAACATCACATTCTAATTCCTTTTCATTCATTTCAGATGAAGTAATGAAAGAAAATAGCGATTGCACACGCGTCAAATACCAAACCAAAAAAATGACTTTGTTCCATTCGACTCAAGTGTTTGGTTCGTTTGTTTGGAAGAAGGGCTGCAAATTTGCAAGTTGCATCATTGTGACTGTGACCAACTTCGAATCCGTTTTACTTTGTAGCAAGCAGCGCGTCTACTTGGACATTCTTGTATTTTTTCTACTGAATCCTCACGATTGGTTTCTGAGTCGTTTTGGCAAGGCGACCTCCCTCGTTCAAGAGATTCTTGAAAGGGGAATCAACATGGTTATTTTATGGTGAGACAAACCATGCATCTCATTTTGTATCAGATGCTCAATTCCAGTTCCCATATTTAGCTACTTTTACACTTTGCAACACTGAGTTGGAGAGATGCAAGACCATATTTGATATCCTGATTGGACGATTGCGCTGATGAGTGTTCACGAACGAAGCAGTAGCTATTTAGCAAGAAGATAAATAAAACGAGGGAATTGAATTGCCATTTCTATTGAGTCGACAAGACAGTCAAGTGAGATAGTCAAATGTAAAATATGATTTCGCAACACATGTCCACCCGTCATCGTAATCAACACCAACTAACGAAACATTTTGCAGATTCAAAGTAAGTACGTAAATATATACGTACGTAAGTACGTACAAAATACATGCGTAAATGCTTGAAGCACTCGTTTGCAATAACTTGACAATTTACTTGCCATTTCATTTCATTGCTTTTTTTGTACACGTATTGAAATCAGGTTAGTGTTCACTTTCAGTTTCCTTTTATAAAAATGTCAAGTGGAAACGTGAGAACTCGTTCTTTTTAAAATACGCGACAATCAACAACACTAACAGGATTCTGTAATTACTTGTTCAAATAGGGGCATAATTTAGTGTGGATTAGTTTGCAATTTTATTTCTGCATCCACCTTTGCCTTGTCAGCATTGTTGTAACTGAACAACAATTGACCGACAGGAAAAGCACTGTCAAGTTGAATCCATTCCCCGTCAAGAAGAAAAAAGCTTGAAACGAGACGAGACGTTGCAAATAAGATTTTGGGAGTTCACTCTTTTTGTGGAGTATTATAAATTGAGGTTTAGTGTATTTTTTAGAAAAGAAAAGGAATTGCGTACTGCCATTACATTCATCTCATTCATTCATTGTGTGTGCTGCTAGCAATGTTTATTAATATCATCTCAAACTCATCATCATCAGTTCAATGTTATTACCTCACCACATCACATCAGCATCAGCAGCACCACCATGATCAAGCTAGAATGTCCTAGATAAGCAGGCAACCATGTAGAAAAAGAAAAATTCCCATTTTCTATTCTTCCACCCCTCTATTTTGTTGTCAAGAAATTTCATTTTCTATAGAGAAATAATAATAAAAAATAATGTGCAATGTAACGTTCATTTGTTCAATATGGAAGACGAGCACACTTGTTTCCTTTCGAATATGTACCACGTATCTGTATTTTATTTTGTTCTTCGTCCTATCTGTCTAAATTTGAATGTTATTGCCGTTTCGTCACACAGCCCTCAACGTCATCGTATTCATCAAGTAGCAGAGCACAACAGAAAAAAAAGCACGGGAATGAGAAATGAAAAAAATATAATAAGATTCGGGGAGATGATGAATAGTAATCATATCCAAATTATGAGACGCGCATCACATAATATGCGTATATTAGCATTTTGCATATAGGGTGAAATAAGAAAGTGCCTCTTGTTACTGTTACCTACTTCAAATTCGCCACAACACAACTGGGGTCTCGACTTCACTCATATTTTTGCCATGTTTGTACGCACAAACCAACACGAGGAGCACAAATGTACTTCTCATGCAAAGAAAAAATTCTTAGATTGTCATGGAACGATGACGACTAAGACGTCTACACAGAAGTAGAAACTGTGACATACCTACCCAAATTAAATACTTACTACCTCATATATAGTTCAGAATTCAAAAACCGAAATCATGCCTTTTGTTGATGCGTGGGACTTTGTTTGCTTGGAAAACGTAAAAAATGTTTCATCACAATAATAGCAAAACAAAAAATCTAAAATAATGGTGATGGAAATGGCTGTGATAGTGAAGTGAGTGATAGTAATGGAATTGGAGGCTGAAGCTGCTTTTCATCATCGAGCAAGATTATAAAAAAGTAGTTTGAGAGCGGTAGTTGTTGTTGTAATTGCAATAAAAAATCTAGGGTATCTCTATTTCTGGTTGTTAGACAACAACTGTTAGAAACGACAGGAAAAGTCAACTTCCTCTGAAACAAGAAAAGCAGTAGGAGCAGAGAGCAACTGACTGATGGCAGTTAATACCACTTCAAGGAGCAACAGAGATCCATCTAAGTATATAAAAAGAATGGAAAGGAAAGAGTGTAAAAAATGGAGAGAGAAGAAAATACCATTTTCTCTCATCATAATCGTGTCTGTGAAATAATACGAGTTGGTAAAGTAAAAAACTATATCGTCATTGCTTGCTTCGTTGGTTTGGTTTGGTTTCGTTGCTCAGTTTTTTGTTTGCTTGCTTTTGCCTCCTTCTTGTCTGCTACTACTGCCATGCTGACACTGCTGCTGCAATAACAACCAACAATTTTTTTTTGCCTGGCCACGAAAGAAAATGAGCAACAACGCGACGCAACGTATGTATGAGAAAAGAGGAATCACTCATCCATTTACAGGAAATAACAAAGGATGGGCTGATGAGGTTGTTTTACGTATCTGCGATGCAGCCACATTTATATTAAAATATATGTATCATCGTCTTGGTCGTGGAGGAAGAGAAAAAAGTGACTTCTCAAAGGAGAGAGGAAACAACAAGAAGGTAATAATACTCCAGAGGAGAAAGGGAAAATAGGAACGAAGATTGGAGTCAGCCAGCACGTTTTCAAATCGACTTAGTTGCTCATGATAATAATGTTTCTGTGCTGAGATAAAAAATAAGCTACTTAAGTTTTTACAGTAAGTTATCACAGTTTATAACACAATCATATTTTTTATTATAACGTATCTAGAGACCTGTTATCAATTCTATCACAGTAAAAACCCTGCTCAAAAAATATTATTAAATGTATTAATGTACGTATCTGAATAGATGGGGGCAAGAGGCAAAACAAAGTCTTAATGTAATTAAGGAAAGTACATTTTTCCTTTCCGGAAATTTTCGATTATTATTTATAATATGTAATATTAATAATAATAATGCCCGGACAAACTAACATGTTGCACAATATTCGCAGAGGAAATCGTACATCAATAAAGGAGATTATAAATCTACTCCAGTAGCGAAGGGAAACGTTCTGCAATGCTTAAAATGTTACTCAGGTTGCATCTTCCTCCCTCCCACACATCCCTGCTTATTACCCTGGTGTCATCGCGATGATCATTGTCTTCAGGCATTCATTATGTTTCATGAAAGGCCTTGGGAACGAAACCACGTCAAATAGAATAGAACGCAAATCAAATCGTATCGTTACCAGAAAAATGCTTCTCGGTTGGATTTCGATTTCTTCGCTGCTGCTGTTATGAATGTTATTGCGATCACCAGACCGAAACAAAATCAGGTAGTTTGGCATTCTACCCAAGTCGCGCTACGAGGAGGTGAATGAAGGAGCATGGGTGAGGGAGAAACACGAGAATAGAACAGTTATTACTAATCTGGAGAGAAATGATAAAAAATATTATCTCCCTCTTCCTGCCTCCCTCCCTCAAGTCTTCCCTAGCATGCATAATGCGGACAATTTGCCGAGAGAAACTCAACAGGTTTACGTTTCTACTGTGGTGTTCCTAGCAATCAGGATATTGTTGTATATTAAAATACAAGCACCTGTAGAAAAATACTCCAACGTACAAAGTTTATTTTTGGAGACCGTACTACTTGAAGCATTACTTTCATCATCATCATCGTATCGTGATTATCTGATTGAAGGCAAAGTGAACCGGTTGAAGAGAGAGTGAGATGCTCTCATGCATGCATGGACATTTTTCGGCTGTTATCATCCTAAATACGCATTCAACATCCTCCACGTTTCTAAAGAAAACTGTTGGCATGCACCTGTTCTTCCTTTACATGCGTTTTGTTTCGTTTCTCATTGTTCTTCTCTTTACTGACGATGGTGTAAGTAAGCAACTGGTCCACAAATGAAGCCATGTAAATTTAGGGGTGTAAACCACTGCTGTTTTCGTGAAGCAGTAGCAACAGAAATAAAAATGTATGAGCAAATCCTTGGAAATTTCCGCCAGAATTTTTTTATCAAATTACTTTTTTTTATCAAGAAGCCAAGTTAAACTAAGTTGCTGTCGTTGTTTCATTTTTTTCTGGATGAGTACCGTCTTCCTTTCTTTCATAAATTGATGAAAGAAGGAAAGGAGAAAAAAGATGGCGCATTTTAATGTTATCATTGTTGTTGTTATTATTATGATTAGTAACTATGACGTTATTGTAGAAGAGTTGTTGAATGGTTGGTTAGCGGAAGACAAGAAGTGGATATGAAAATGTGGAGATAAAGATATGAAGCTATGTATACAAAAAAGCTTAACTGATTTCGATTTGCTTTCAAAAAATAGACAGCAAAGCAAAACTGAAGAGGTTCTCCAAACAACGAAATGTATACAGTGAATGGAGAAGTTGCCTTGCCATGGAGTTTATAAGAAAGACAGGAAAAAATATTCTCCGTTTTTTGTTGATGTTGATGTGAAGTTATTAATAAGTAGACCACTTGTGCTCTGCTCATCGTTTTTAGCAGGAAATGAATAAAAAAGAAATGAATGTGCGCGTGTACATGAGCTGAGCAAGGCAGAGTTTTCTATTCTATAGGACTAAATGAAAGTATCAATGGCAGCAGCATGTGACGAATGTGATAAAAATCTTTTTGTGTTCAGTCACCATTCCAGAATAATAATAAATATCTACTAAAACTGTTCGTGCAGGAGTAGTAGGACCAAGAAAGTAGTCAGAGTCGGACTGACTGAAATCCGGTTACCATTAAAAGGTAAAAAAACGTGGTGACCCCCATATCGCGACGCCTAAGTCATAACGACTTGAGAAGGAAATAAGTCGTTTATAAAAGTAAGAAATCATCATCTTCCGCTCTCTTTATTTTTCCATCAAAGAAAGGAAAGAGAAAAAACAAACATGTAACCTGGGCCTGGGCCCCAGCAGAGAATGACGAAAACAAAAAAATATTGTACATTAAAATAAATATAGTCTACCCGAACTTAAATATCTTACCAGATAGATAAATAGACATACATATAAAATGAAGATGCCTGTCAGTTTTGATTTAAGCATTCTGGAAAGCTCTCTAAGCAAAATAAAGGGAAGATGTATAAAAGTTAATTGAAACTCAAAAGTGACGTGCTAACTCTTTTTTGAAGCCTTTGTTAAAATTTATAGCCTGTCATATTATATTTAGTGAGGTATTCTGATAAAATTGAGTAGTGAACGGGCAAAACGAAGACCAAGTGATTTCCTATGTATAGAATAAAATATGCTGCAAATTTTTCTACGCCTTCTTCTTGAACACGCCCAACCAACCCAATCGATTTTTTTGTTTTTTCGCCAGTAGTAGTAGCACAATTAATGTCATCATAACAAATTTTCCATTCCATTTTTATTTCTCTTTGCTTAAAGTGATAACTTCTCACGACAGTAATCAACACCTACAACCAACAATCATGGTTGGTTGGTTCAGGTAGACAATAAAATGAAAACGTGAAGATAACAATATTACTGCTTCTGCCGATACTTATTTTATTAACTCATATTTAAATGAACTATTCCCAGTCTACATTTGTGTGTGGGCAGTAAAATACTGCCTCGCTTTTATTACGCATGTCTTTTGCACCTGCAATAAAAGAAAGCGACTTGAAGATGCGCGAAATCGTTCTGTGGAGACTTTTATGACCACTGGGTTATGAGACGTTTTTGTTTGTGTTGAAGAGATTGGTTGAGAACGAATCCGCTTCATTATTACTCATTTACAAGCGCTATAAATTTCTACTTTTGCACGTACTCGAAACTTAAATCGCCCATATTTACAAGTTGTGGCTTGTACTAAAAACGGTATGGAAGCTCAGGTTTAATTCTCGGTAGGCGAAAATGGCTGTGGGTTTTGTTCACTTCATTTTTCCTTCTTATATGCTGCACAGCAGATTATTTGATTCCTTCTTTCTGTCCGTCCGTCCTCAGACAACAACTGTGGCGCCGATTTTGATGCGTTTTTTTTTGCAAACAGTGCCTATTACGTATGCATGGGCGGATTACGTTTGAGGATGGGCTTCTGTTCTGATTCTTTTATCTAATTTGTCGATAATGGTTTTTCAAAGCTGCATAGCACATCTTTCAACCGTAGCGTTAGGTATATTTGATTTTCATTTTCTATCGTACCTTCTTAATGTTATTTTTTGTAGCCATTGTTTTGCTCACATTCGATTTCCTCATCGTTGTCATTCCCCATTCAAAAATATCTTTTTTATTATTCTGTCTTTGCATGTCGTTTTCTTCTTATTCCTCATCATTGAGCACAGTACATGAAATCTTCATTTTTATCTTGTTTTCATGGCTCTGCTCCACTGAGAATGACACGAAGCACGGATGAACATTTTCACAAAACGTAAATATATGCATAAAAAGTGAAGTTATTATTTGTAACTTAGGTAGCCGTCGGCGTATATGTGTGGTAGTTAGGTAAAAAAACATTTTGTCCTTGATTCCGTGCATTACACCTTCCACAACTTCGATGACGACGATGTGATGATCAGTAAATCTATGTATATCATTTTGCCTGTGTGGTCGCGCTCTTTTGATAGTAACTGCTTGATCGCATATCAAATCAAAAACAACTCATCGCTCCTCATCACATCACATCAGTCCCAGCTCCTTGCTTTCTGTCATTACCGTGTTACACCGTACAAACAGTTTTTCTAACTTTTTTCCTCCGATTGGGTAACACTTTGGAACGACATTGTAGAGCTTAAGGTGGAAAGCTGATTTTGATGAATGGTAAATTTGTGTGAGTAAGTTTTTTTTTTGCTCCTTGCACTGTTTTCGATAATAATTACAGATAAAATAAAATGAATGGGTATGGCCTTTTTATAGCTACTCTGTATACCTATAGACTAATCAGCACTTGATTTTACGGAGATTTTCCCGCTGTCTATAATATTTTTATTTATTATTACTAACATAAAAATAAAACTACTGTGAATCACTATCATCACTTTTTTGGCCAATAGGGAAATGAAAGGATATCTAAATCTTTATTAGGCATGCAGACTTGGCTTGGTCTGCTCTGATGTTGTTATAAAGTCAACTCCGCCAGCCAGCCAGGGTCGATAAGCGCATTATAACGATGAGTTATGTTAAGCTATGCTTTATTAATTCTACGACTTGACTTATTTTCATTGCTACACATAAGTAGAAAAAGGGTTTTAGTTTTGGACTAACTTGATTTAAAAAAGTTTTTCGTGCTAATGATAATGGTGAGTAATAAGGATGATGATATGAGGAACGGAAAACTTTTGCACGTGTCAATTAATGTGCGAGTTTAAGTTTACTATACTTGTGTTCCAGAAAGGTTAAATTTTGCAATGTTGGACGAGGGAGGCTATCCTTATTTTCCTGTATTAGTTTACACACAAACATATCGTAAATAAGCAAAAAAAATATGATTGATGTATGACACATTGCAGCATATTTTATGTTATTTATAATTCAAGTAGATAAATATGATACTTTAGAAGTATTGAGGAAAATAGTTAAATATGATTTTTAATTGGTGATCATTTTGGGTGGTCGTTTGTTACGTACTTTCATATAATTTTTAATGGTCATGTTAGCTACTTTAATGATTTTTAGTTAAAATAACCACATTTTTCTAACTGATAAATAAGGTATTCAAATATTTTATGGAATTTTTGATGCCCACGGTGATCTTTTATTTATTTTTAAGTGAGCTTGAAAATCTTAAAAACATTTACGATAATTCTAAAACCGCATTATTTTGTGTAACTTTGAGACGAGCAGATTATGAGGAATGCAAATTTTTTATTAAGACAGTGAAGATAAGCCCATAAAAGTTTTTGGAGAGACAGAGGGATGAGAACAAACAAAAAAGCATCATCAACCATCACATAGCCATCGAGTATGGCATTTTGAAGGTCGACTCTGCGTCTCAGTTTTTCTTTACAGCAAATAAGTAAATGACTGAGGATGATTCGATGGTTTGATTTGCTCAATAGTGGCAGACCATCCGCGATTGAACACATGCATCTCAATCTTTATCTATGATCATATCACATCACATCATAATACTCCGCATCAGACAGACACAGGACTGCATCTAATCTTCCCCGTGTTTCAGAATATGTTATCAGGCGACTAAAATGCAGAATTTGACATAGATTTTTCCCTGTTTGATTACTATGATTATTCAACACCTCCGATTCAATTCACATGTGAGTAAACACAAGCGTAGTATGGTGTAATGGGATATATCGGGACATGACGAACACTCAGATCCCTCATCTCAGTAATGATTCACAATAAGAACAATGTAAATAAATTATTGCACGCTCTCCGCAGGCAAAGCAGAGAAAGAGATACACCTGCGGATTTATTTCACTTTGGGGTTTGTTTTATGTGTACCTAATTTTTGGCAAGGTTTTCCTGTGGTTCACGACAATAATGACAGCACCAATATATTTTCTGCTAAATTTTGCTTCTAGTTAGTGGAGCATTATTACATAGTGTGCAACCTTAATCGGTCTAGCAGAGTAATACCAAGAGTGCGAAAATAACATTTATTGCATAACTCATCACGTACAAAGAAAGACTTAGAGATAAAATCACACATTCATCAGTTGAGTATAGTCAATTAAAGAATGTATCTCTGTGAGAAAGACGAAAACCACCTTTTTTGCCATTCCAAATTCCAATTATTGAGATTAATTAATAAGGTGTAAAGTTGACAGGGTAAAATGTTTTTTAAATCATTTTTGTTCCAGAGGGAATGCTAATTTATAATGACGCAAACGACGGAGTTTCAACCACCCAAATATTAAAAGGGGGAAAAATCATGCATGGGCTGTAAATGAATAGCTAATCATTTGAAATGAGTTCATTAATAATATTATGGTCTATCCTATTACTGATCATGAAATGATGATTAGCAGACTGATGCTAGTTCATTGTACGTAGGTACATGAGTGAGTAAGAAAGTCCGTCCGACGGAACAGAGTACGTCCCAAAGTCTCAATATTATTAAATAATGAGACGCTTTGTGAGAGCAAGAGTAAACAATGCAGGAATGTTTTCGCTTTCAGTAGTCTGTTTTGTTTTTGTTTTGTTTATGTAACAAAATTATTTTATCTAGGTTACTGCGAACATTGGCAAGAGAGGAAAGAAAATTTTGTTCTTTACAGTGTACGCTGTACTGCTGTAGTACAACTGTCACAGGATTTTCTTAATATTGGATCAACTTGGCAGAAATTAAATTAGACATGACATGTTGCGACTAGTCTCACAATACATTCATCTTGCAGCTCGTTTGTCAGTCCAGCAGCCAGACAATGAAAGCATTAGTCGATGCTCATATTTTCAAGTAGGACTTTTGCTCCAAATATCACAAAATAAGAGAGAAAGAGGTTTCCAAAGAGCCCACATCCTATTCCGGAGTGGCTGGCTAAAGTGTGTTTTTAATATTATGGTAGAGTGATATTGTGTCAGTCGGTTAAAAATAATGTCTTCCATCCACAAACCTTTCATTACATACATTTTACTGAGGAAAATAAAATTGAGTGCAATCGATACATTACACTTGTTGGCGACTACATGCTCCCAGATTTCTTTTAATTTCGAGACCCACACAAGATTAATTAGCAATCACCCAAAACAACGAAACCAAGCCGGCGCGCCACATTAATATGATTATTTTTGTAGTTTGTACTAGGATAATGCAATTGTGGACTTTTACTTTAGTGGCATTTACTTTTCGTATGGCCCCCTTAGTTATTATGTGTACACTGCTGGCCACATTTTAATACTCAGGAGGAAATCACAAGGAAAGTTCCACTTCCTTCCAGCAAGCAAGTAGCAGGTCATGATTTGATTGCTTGTTGTCGGATTCGAGGCAAAGCAGTAAATCCAAATAGACTTCTTTAGGCAACCGCCAAAGAAATCCAGTTAAAGTTACAAGCTATGAGTTATTATTGGAACGGTATTATTCATATAATTGAGTCCTATTAACATTTAATGAAAGAGTGGAAAGTGGAATGGAGCAGGTGAGCGAAAGAAAGCGACCAATGGTAACAGCAAAACAATAGAGGTTGGTTACAACGGAACCCTCGGAGCACAATTTTTTATTACATATCACAAATTATTACCAGTATGCGCTTTTCTTGCCACGTAAGAAGAAGATTCCAATTAGCACTAGGTCATAGAGCACGCCCCACATAAAAATGATTAGGCAGGAATATTTCCCTTTTTCTTTTCTATTCGCTCTGGGTCAGTGAGTGTGGTCGGTTCAGTGTAACGGAAAAACTGAGCAAGTAATAAGAGAAAATAAGGAGACAAGAGAAATGATGTCGAATGGATTCATTTCTAGTACAGTGTTCGTTTCGTTCACTAACTCGCAATAAAACATGATGGTATTTATATCTACAATAAATCAACGTGTTTTGTGTGGTAAAAAATGGGCTGTGTATTCGGAACCGTCATCCGGAACGCCATGGACTGCAATGCATAACTAATGATAAGAACATGTGTTGAGAGGGAATAAAATGCGAGATTTTTTTACGGTTGTTATTTGGATGATCCTCCTCGGATCTTGTTGATCGGGAGGGACAGCGGAGTGAAAGAAGGCTTGGCTTGCTGCTTGATATCGTTTCGTATCGTATTGTAAGTAATGAAATGTAATGTAATATTTTTCAAGTGAATCGTGTAAAATCGGCTGCTGAGAAAGAGTTTTCTCACACAAGTGTAAAAAACAGTTTCTTTCTACTACTACTTTGTAGATATTGTAATGGCAAGAGAGCGTTTACAGTTTATTATGATGATGACGATGTATGTAGAGGGGCAATAATAAAAGTAATAATAATAAAAATAACAACAGAACAACTGCGTTCCATTCGTATTCCACCGCAAGTGTTGTACTGTTTGTGTAGTCGTGGTGGCAGTCGCAGTCGTACTTTTGTGCCACAAGCCGATTGAATTCCTCCCAATCCTCCGAGCTGTTACAGAATGCCTCTAATCTAATCCGATCCAAATCGACTGACCTACATTCTTCCTTTCCGCCTTTGCGTAGGCTTTCTGCTCTCCTTTAGCCCCTTTCTTTTCCTTCATTTACCCACTTGGTACGTACGCGTTTCGTACTACCAGATGAGAATGGGAAATTGAGATGAGAGAGAACCGTGAACGGACCTATCCATCCTCCGGATAAATTGGGCCCCCTTCGCACCGCGTACTCAAAGAACCGTTCCTATTTCTTTCTCCTTTGTTACCTCGCGTTACCAGAAAGCTCATCTCATCGACTTTCTCGTCTGACGCGGCGGCAGCGGAGGGCAAACAACTAAAACGTCAAGTGTAGGAAAACACCTGGGCGTGAAATGAAGTATAATTCGGTTAATAAAAATGTCATGTTAATTAAAATGATCTTCAGCCTCAATGTCATACTCGTAAATGATTCGAGAAAAGTCAGAGTCACGAGTTACTGGTTGAGCTTGCTTTGCTTGGGTCACTGCTTCGCGGTAATTTAATATTTTCAACTCGACTCCTTCCACTCAAACTTTCGAAAGTCGAAGTCATAATTTTTTCTTCTTCAAATTTGACTACTTAAACGGGATAATGGGGTAGACCGCGCTTTTTTAATAACCTTATTATTACTATTACCCATTTTCCTAAACATTCTATTCAAAGGTGGGAGTATATCATTTTTTATTACGTTCCGCCATTCCTTAAATATTCGTGCTCTTCTCTTCTTCGGTTCACTCGCAGGTATGACTCGGTAATTTCATTTCATCTCTTTAAAATGTGAACCAACTTATGGCTTCGGGATTTTTTTCGTCTCTTTCTTGACTGAGACTGAGACCCCTTTCTCTTCTCTGCTCTCTCTTTCTCGTCTCTCGTGACATATTATTATCCTAATTCGAGAGAGAGTTTCTAAAAAATATGGAAAAAGACCAAGTATCTGGACTATTGCTCCATAGGGAAGATTCCTCGAACACATTTATTAACATTCGTTCGTCTCTTCTTTCTTCATATGTACATACCTGCTTTTTTCAAAGATTCCTTTATTATTTAATAAAAGTGTATTATCAAAGGAAAAAGTGAATCGGGCAGCATGATCATGATCATCAGCACCAGGTCCAACTCTGACTCTAACTGTAGAGGAGTCACTTTTTAAGAGAGTGAGTAAGTAAAATAAGAAGAGGAAAAAAGGTTTTGGATCCGGGCAGTCTCATGACCTATTTTTTACATTAGGATTCCCTGTTGTGGCATAACTTGGTATCTTTAATCGTACACGTTTTGTAATGTGCGTCGTGTCGTATCAATGTAATGTAATGAGATATAAATTCTACGTACTCACACATTACACTTTACACACATGATATTTATATAAATATTCTATTCGTTGAGTTGATTCAAGCTACCTACCCACATATTATTATTGCTTATTATAATATATTGCATTGCCACTTATTTTTTCCCTCTTTTCTATAAACTACTTACTTCCATATAATAATACAAATATAAGCAGCAGTAGGGATGATGGGGCTGCTGATGTAGGTCAACCTGTTCCACCAGCAGCATTACCACACCACCACCGCCACCATCCATACCAGCATCATCATGATCATCATCATCGCAGCAGCGGCATTTAGCCCACTGCCACCATTTACCTTATCGTCATTCCATCCTCTTTGGAATAAAAGCCTCGGAAGAGCGAAGTGAGCGAGGACTCTTTCCTTTCTTTCTTTCGCCTTTCTTTTTTTCTACCATTCATACCCAAGTGGACTGGGAGTACGCACACTGCAACTACCTCGCTGCAATTCGCCTCATAATAACGTCTTTTCCTCTTTTTCTCCATTCTATACGATCCTCCCTCTGGAGTCTGGAGACACTTACTATGTTTAGTATACGTTTTAATACCGTTCTTTTCATCCTTTTTTTGCTTCTTGCTTCATGGAAAATTGGAAAGTGGCATTATTTTTGTCGTAATGTGTTTGTTCGTTTGTCCAAATTATAGCGTAATGTGACATTACGTCAAAAAAATGAGGAGGAGGAGGTCCATAAAAATAAGGTTACGTTGACTCTCTGAGACTTAATATGAGTGGAATTTTTAAAAAATGAGTTCAACTCTTCTGAGATGATGTAGGTGGAGAAAATTGCTATTATTTTGATTACTGTCTTTTTTTGCAGTTTTTAGCAGGAGTAAATTTACTGGAGTATAATTACTGATGAAAAGGTTTTTGCTAAATGAATTGATAATAAAAGTGGGTCGGTTGCTTTCTGTCTCTACTTCGTTCAACTCGACCCTTGTTTTTTTTTCATCTTTTGTTAAAAAGCACGCGAAGATGTAATCCAGATAAAATAAAATAACTGCTGTGATCATATATCATGTCGAGTTGCCAGAGAATAGATTGGAGACAGATTGTAGAGTAATATCTGGCTCGCAAATAAAATACAATAAAATATTACAAAGGACCTTGCAAGTCGTCACTTGTCACCAGCTCCACGAGGAAATCGAAGAAGGTAACTGGGTACATGTCGACATTTACATCCACAGAATGGGCTATGGAATTGTACAAAAGGCAGAGCTGAATTGTGCATAGCCCACATGACATAGAAACACGTAGCAAATCAAGGAGTGACATCAAATCAAACAAAAAGTGACATTAATTGGTGTTTCATTACATAACGTATCTGGGAGAAGAGAAGACACGAAACTCTGCTCCAAAGAATGACTCTCGGCCAACCACAAACATGAGTGGTGTAAGTGATACTAACAAAAGCATTATAATTGTCACAATAAATCGCCATAAAATTAAACCAGCCAACAAAGTACAAACGAAACGACCCACCACCAAGAAAGGCCTCAACAAACGAGAAGGCGACGTTTTGCGTAGAGGTAGAACGAGCCAAAAAGACAGAAAAGAATGAAAAATGAACTTTTCTCATTCCTTTCCTTCCGTGCTCCTTTATTTTCCTGTGCGCCCCTATCTACAGTTTAGAGTGCTCATAATACATTTCCCTCTCTGGACTATTGACCCAAATAATCCTTTTATTCGGGGGATGTGGGGAAATGGAAACGATTTCGTCAAGAAGTGTACCACATGAAAATGAATGAAAATGACTGCGCAGGTCGTCTCAATGTGACTGACTGAGTTTACGCTTATTGAGTCAAGAAAGATTTTAGGTAGTCCTCTCTCCTTTGGGGACAACTCATGTGCTTATGTTATTATTATTATCATTACTCCTAATACTACGACGAGATTGTAACCTGTCAGTTATTTCTGTAGTAGCAGTAGCTAAGCTACCTGCCTGAAAGGAAACAAAAGCAGCTTTGATGATGTTAAGTGGTTTTACGTTATTACAAACTCCTATTCTGTTTTTTCACTCGCCCTTTTTCCTCTTTCCCTTTCCCAGACTCCGTTTCCTTTTCCTTACACCATCATCGTCATCGTCATCCCATCTCCTGTGCATTAGATTATTATGTTGTACATTTGCCTTACACACGGTAGTGTTGATGATTACACACATGAACAACAAATAAATAGCTTAACCATCGGAACGGAACGTCAAGGGCTCTGACAATAATAGCGTGAGTGAGTGCGAGTACATCAGGATTCTCAACTGACAACAATAAAAACAAATAAGCCATTGCCAGAAGAGTCATTAGGTTAGAGATAGAATGAAGCAGTAGCAGCAAAAGGCATGGCAAAAGGGAACTTGCTGTTGCCAGTGTTTTTCAGTGCAGTCTCTTCCGTCCCTTCAGTGAGAATGGGCAGCCAAGACTTACTTCATGCACTCATGTCTTTCCGCTCTTGCCCATCCAACTTGTCTTCCTGCTCGTTTTGAGAATCAGGTCAACTTCGACTCAACTGCCGAGTCGACATTTCTCTACACAAAATCCCACTGCACCATTGCTGCCAATGCAATGTCTCAACTCAACTCTGATTTTCCAATGTAAATCCAATAAGTATAGAATGAGGCACATTTTTGTTGTCTGGGTGAAACAAAAAGTACTGCATAGTGTAAGTGATTCCAGATAGCGGGTCACATTTTCACAGGATTTTTTTTTGTTATTTTTCTGTCCTCAATTCTCATTCAGACTCTTGGGTAAGTTTTTGCCCCGAAAAACAAATCACGTCACACTCGCACACACTAATGTCGCATCGCGGCCTGTTTATGTTTTTAAATAAAAAATAATTCAAGATAAATCTGTACCTAATTACTATAGTGATGCAATGACAAATTTACAGGCATTGCGCCATCATTTTTTCTCTTCTTTCACTTTTGGCACGCATGATAACAAAAATGAATGTAATGTAAGGTAGCGTAAAGGAACGATAAACAATGATCGAAGGTTACTCCTTGTATTGCGCTTCTCTCTAATCTCGGCTCATTGGAAATGCAGATAACTGAATTTTTGGGTTCAATAGACAAGAGAGATAGAATGAGTAAGTGAGCAAATGATTATCTAGGTGTTGCATTACAGAGAAAAAGTGCACAAGTATTGGCTAGGAATTTAATTCGAGGTATGGATCAGACTCAGAGGAACTGAGTTTCATATGAAAATTGGATAGGTATAAGTGGATCCACATTTCATCTGAATTGTTATTATGATTATTATTAGCGTCATTAAAGCATCCGCTAAAACGTGTGTACCATTTTTTCCCTTTCGCTTTTATCAGACGTGATCATCTGAGCCTCAGATTCTGAGGATAGTGATGCTATCATTCACTACAGAGCTTGCTCACTATGCAATTCATTGAGCTTGCGTTATTTCAGGAGAGGAACGAACGTGCCCCTGCAGATTAGAAACTGCATTACCCCAGATTCAGGTAACATTCATGTGAATAATTTTTAGCGAAAAAAAGTGCCGTAATAATTATAACAAAATGATAAAATATTAATAGAAGCATTGACGGTAGAATTTAGTATTTGAATAGAAAGGAACAGGTGAAGTAAAAGAGTGTTGCCGCAAAGAGATGATGGTTCTTCCAACCACATTTTTATTTATTTATTATTATTTTTAAGCAGCGTTGACACTCCTCCTGCAGAACTGCAGTGATTTAATCGTTATCGATCGATCAATGGATGGATGAAACTAACCTCGTGTAGATAATCTTTTGCCAATTTATAATTCATGAAAATAAAATGAAATGATTATTTTATGTATACGTTCGAGAGTGAGAGTTGAGCCAGGAATTGAGGATGATTTCGGCAGCTCAAGGTTGTCCTCAACGAATATGATGATCATCGTCATCGTATAAAAACTCACTCGATTTTTTTCTTTAATAAATAAAATCGATGCGGAGATGGATCATGTTATTGTTAAAAAATATAGAGTAAAGTAGAGAACGAGCTTTAGCATATTTAGTCGACTATTGAAAGAATCTATTGAAAAGATTTGTACATTATGTATGTAGGGTTGGGGCATTTAAATTTGTTATTATCCTCTTTTCTTACACTAAGATGATCTTAGTAAGATCCAAACGTTTCGTTTCCACTGACCTGAATGAACTCAGTCTTGAAGCGTTTGCTTCTCGCTTCATTTTATTCAAGACTCATGGCTAAATCGAGACTACCGCTAAAGCTGTTCACTATTTAAAGTAATATTTTAGAACATACAAGTCCTCGGTTAAAATTATTTTGGCACATATTTTTATATGCAGGCTTACACAGAGCAAGCCCGGAGGCACTCGTAATGTTGACTGTAACCTTTTTTGCCGGAAGATCGCATCATATTTTAGCCATCATTTTTATCCGCATTGTATTGTAATCAGGCTATAGTCAAAAGTGTACAAAAATAAAATAATGCACCTACGCAATAGCTATTGAACGTGTGTACCCAAATATCATACGTACATTGTATTGTATAATATTTACGCATCCTCGTCGTGCTAAATTTTTTTCAAGGTTTTTTACGACTTGTTTCATTATGTAACAACGACACTCTAGGAGGCATTCTTCATAAACAAAACCAGATAAAAAATCTTCAAAGGAATTGAATGAGATTTGACTGAGTGGGTAACAGGTGGCCTAATGAAAATCTCATTATACTTTTTCATCTTTGTAATGATCTCATGCAATAGAAAAGGAGCCAAAAGACAGTTCATGTTTGATGTGGTATTTTAAAATGTTGATGGTCGGCTGACAAGGAAAGCTCTGCTCAAATTTTTGCACCTTTGCTCGGTGTGATGAATATTAAGGAATCGTCGCTAAATTTCTGTGTAACCAGGAACCTGGCTGAAATATTTTTCTCCGACTTTAAGTAATGCTGTGCAAACACTGCTATTTAAACAAGGGTTATTTACTTTAGCGAAGAGAAAGAGAGGAAAAAATTCAGTGTAAAAATAGAGAAGAGGCTCATTCACAGGCAGGTGAATGAGTGAAGGCAGGAACTGCGCTTAAAAGGAAATAAAAAGAAAATCATGAAACTATCGGAAACTACTAACAAAAGGGTTGACAACGAAGAAACAACCAATGAGTCAAAATCGTATTCACTTTTTCAACAAACAGAGGCGGCGACGGCGACGTCAGCTCATACATAGACAAAAAGAAACGATGCAATTAACTTAAAGGTGTAGGCTTGAAAGACAGGGAGGGAGTTGTTTCGCAAACAGGAGTTTATTTCCATGTGACGACGATATATATTTTTTTATACTTTTGTTATTTATGTAGATATGTTCGTAAGGTTACATACATCACTTTCACTATTACTTGGAGTTTTAGGCAGTGGGAACGAACGACAAACAGAGCAGGAGGCAGTAAAAATTACAAAGCTGGTAAAGTTTTACTAATTTTTTCCTGTCTTGGCAAATCTTGCAGAGTTCGAGTGCATGGTTGATTAGCTGTGCCTCCCTCATTCCTTTCCGTTTATGCCTCTTCTTAAAGCGACATTAAAACTAAACATTAAACCTGCCCAGATTTTAAATGCTTTGTTTAATTTTCCTTCTCACGCAGCAGTTAAAGAAGACCAGCGTCTACATGATATTCAGGAGCTGTGCGTATGTACATATACATATGTGTGTGTTGTAATAACTGTGGTAAGTTTTAAAGCGGCAGTAACAGCAGAGAGGAATTAAGTGCAGACGTAAATTATATGAGATTACCTAATTTGACGAAATGTTTGGGTTTCAGTTTAACTCGTTTGAGGAAGGGACCACTTTTGCTTTTGTTACTCTGGATTTTTATGGGCCCGCTCTCACACAGACATGTGTGAAGTCAAGCAAAGATTTAATAGCGAATTTAATAGCATCCATAAAAATTGGCGTATTGTTACCCGATGGATGACTTATGTCATCTTCAAAATATTACGAGAATACGAACATGGCAAGAAGATTGAAAGTACTCTAGTTGAGCTGTTAGATCGGAAATAAAATATTTTTTATGAATGGTTAATGGACCGTGTGAGATGAGGGCGGTTTTGAAAGGAAGAGGACCTCCCAGAAATCATTTGCTCCGACTACCGAGTTACCTTTCCATTCAAAAATGGGAAAAGCTTAAATTGGTCGTAATAATATTGGAACAAAACAGCATCATCATTCATGCGATGCGATGCGGCTATTAAACGCTTGAGTGATTGGTAAACACATTTCTCGTCACGTTGCAACACTAAACCGTGTAATTACAAATTTTCAAGAAAATATAAATCCCAATTTCACTTTGCCAGCAAAAAAAATGAATGAGTCATTAATTTTTTAAATTTATTTATTAATACCTACTAATCCCTTGAAAATTGCACATAATGAAAATAAATGTGGCCAGTTGAGTTATAGGCTGGTGGAATGACAATATTGATGTGAGTGATGATGAGGATTTCCTTTAACTTGTTACATTTTTTGTGTAGCAGTAGCAAGAGCAGGAGCGTAGCCTAGCCTGAGTCAACATGACACAGTAATAATGACCTAAATAAAAGTAAGTACGCATGCTTGTCGTTATTGCCACAACAAGTGTTGTTGTGGTACAGAAGAGAAGACAAAAGGAAAACGGAAATGTGTTGACTAATACACACTATCATTATTATCATTATACTTTTATTATAGTCTGTTTCTCTCGAGTGAGTAAAGCAAGTTGACTCAGAAATGATCATTTCAGCAACAGGAGCTGCCAAGTACCTTTTTCTTGCTGACTTTGCGAGCTGAACAGGACGACGTGGAAATTCCCTTGCAAAAATGATGCAGACAAACATTAGTGGAGTTTATTGGTAAATGACTGAGTGACTTTCAATGTTGGTCATACTTCCGATCTCAGCTCGCCTCTCATTTCTACATTCGCATGCGTTCCTTCTTTAGAGATGAATGGTAAGATAATCTGTGCGCTGTGGTAATAATGTGTGTATAAAATTGTTTTTTACAAGACAGCAGCCTGATAAGGACAAGAAGACGAGAAGTGGAAGCGAGTGAATAAGTGGGCGAAGGCTACGCATTGCAAGAGCAACTGCTGCTGTTCTTTGCTTGTTGAAGTATAAAAAACAGCAATAATAATAATAACGTAACTGTAGTGGAACGACATAGACACACATCTGTATGTGCCTGTCTAACATGTTTAGAAGCTTTTAATCGCTTCGTCAAGCTTCCAACTAGGTTTTAATTTTCACTTACCCTTGCAAAACGGTTACATTTATTTTAATTTGTCATGCTATTAAAAATATTTCCTTTTGTTTTTTACCGATCGAATTCATCTCAATAAAAAGAAATGTAGTCAATATTTGAGTGAACCACTAAAAATCCATAAAATACTTTTTTCCTTTTGTGGGTGTACGAGAACAGGTAACTCCCAAATTAAAGGTTTAAAAATCCGCCCTCTCCAATATTTAAATTTAAGACGGTTTTGTAACAGACGCGTTACTCAAGGTGTCCTTTTCGTATTATTTGGTCCTTTTTATTTGATAACGGCTTAAATGTTGACAAGCAGCAGTGATGATAGGATTGAGGTGTTCATCAGACAGTGTGCATTTCACACAAGAAGTGTGTGTCTGTGTGAATGGTAACATGGGAACGGGAAGGTGGAAGTGATCCCATATTAATAATGCCTACTAATGTGCCTTAGTACCATTCTAGTAGGTATACACATTCATAACAATGAAAATAATAATAGAATATTTTTGCCAACTCTATCAAACAAATGAAGCTGCATGAACACGCATCATTTGCATTTTGTAATGTAATGTTTGGTGCGGCAACAATAGTAGCGCCATGATAGCGCTGCTATGATAATCGCTCTTCTACAACTACGACGTTGTTGTTAGTATTCATTGAGTCGCTTTGTTTTGCTAGTTTGTTAGCAATGAATAAATAAGTGAAACATTACATAATGTCATGAAATTTAGGTCAAAGGGAAGGAAGCACCTACAAGCTTCACTACCGCTCCCGCGGCTGAGGCTGCTGTGCATTTTCTACTCTAGTAGACCTAGAGTGTGGGTGATCACACATTTGGCATGGCTTTGGCTTGCTACTGCAACTCAACTCAAGCAATAACAACGAAACGTTGTTCATTATTACGTTACCAAACTAAACTACCTTTCATCTGAGAGCGCGCTACCAATTCTCACTGCTGCGGCTCCGCCATTCAGCCCAGCTCACCTCAAAAGGCAGCGAGATGGAACAGAAATACACAACCGTTTATGGATGACGGTGGTGGTGGTTGAGGGCAACTGAGGAACGCTCAAGCTGAAAACCTTGCCACTTGCTCGTCTAAAACCACGCTTCACTTCTTTTTTAAACTTTTACTATCGCGCAACCAACCTATAATAATTATTAGAACAAGAATAGTGCAAGACATGTGCGCAATGAAATACTATGCAATGCTAGAAAAAATGTACACATTCAATTGCCAGGTAATTATGATTTTTTTATTTCCCTCTAATTGAATAATAAAGATGTACGTGAACAGGTAGTGGGGATGTATTTTTTTACAATAAAATATAAATATTATTTTTGTAATAGAATGGCCAGTTACAATTAAGCCATTAATTTTTAGCAGGGGAGGATTTTGAAATGAAGCAATTTTCCTCACTTCACTTTGCACTTTTCAGTTACTTTATTTACTGTTGTTAATCACTTAATATTTGCGCTAATTCGTTTACGCCCTAGATAAGAAAGAAGGCAGACAGAGGCAGGAATCATTAAGATGATCTGTTCTGGCTCTGTTAGTACCTGTCTTAAAATGGTACGAACATGTTTTGAGTTGTCACATTTCTACAATTTTTCCTATTTTTACTGTGTGCTTAAATCTTATGAAATGCGTAATTAATAAATGAAATGAATAATGAACTGCTGTGTCGCATTTACATTAAAAAATATATTATTTTCAGCCTAGTAAACTAGATGTAATTTTTAATAGACACGTTTCTCATTCTCAACTTACATCTTTAACATGTATGATAACGTGTGTAAATTAATTTTACGAAGGACAACGTTTTGTCAACTGTCATTTTTGAAAAGTACTTAAAAACTGAAATATTGAAAGAAATGAGTGGGTTTGAAAGTGGATGAATAAAAATCATGACTCATTACAATTTCTTGTCATCTTATCAACTGAAATGTCTGTAAATTGAAATAAGACGTTTGGTGGTTGGCGTAGTAAACGTACCCAAATTACATTTTACTCTACTGGTTAACATCAGCCAGGATGAGGTTTTTATTCCGATTGCGTCAACAATTTATTATTGCGAAATATTTATTTATGTATATACTTAGATAAGTAAAAATATATCCATATAAAAAATTCTTCTCAATCGTCTCCACTGCACTTTTTTTATTAAAAACCTACAATCAGAAAAATAAGCTGCCTTTCTTAAGCGACATATCCTGACGCGATTCTTTTTTTTTTGCACGCAGCATTGAAATGATATCAAATGTGGACGAGATGAAATGAACAAACATTTCTTTCCATCCGACATGATATGATGTGATACGGTTGATCAGTGGATCATTCATGTAAACGTAATGCCCTGCATTCCACTTCAGATTTCCTTCGATAATATTTGAGATAGGGAAGCGCGAAAATAAAAATAAATGTCTCCTTCGCGTCTTATCTTTCTGGCTCAAACTTTAAAAAAAAACAGTGAAATTGTAGTAATTGTACCTAAGCAGTAGAAATCAGGCAAGCCGGAATATTCACAAAAAACACGTAATCTTTTATTTTTACAGAATGTATTTTTTTCTGAAATACAAGAAATAGTTATCTTTTCTGTTCCTATTGTTGACTCTTATGATTTCACAAAAAAATACAAATTCTGCATATGTTATTTAGCTGCTGTATTATGAGCAAATTTCTCTGCATAATATTTTGATGACGAAAAATGGGACAGAGGTTCCGGTTTACATGAAAGAATTATGATATGATACGACATAACAAAAACCTCCTACCTACACTTTGGCTGCGAAAAAAATGTATTTCAACGGAAGAAGGGATTGGGCAATGAGAATAATATTGCATATTACTTTTGACATATCAGACTCGCGCCACCGTCATCGTATCATAATAATAATAATACAATGTAGATTCGCAACAACCAACTTGTGTTTGTCATTGCCACTATTTTTGCATAGAATGAGCGAGTATTACGCAACATTTACAGAAATAAAAAAATAGCAGACATTTGTACAGAGAATTTTCACCTGATCTTCGAATCTCATTAGCACGCTACCTGTGGTTCTCATTATCACTGTGCGTGGTCACATGATAAGTGAACGGTGAAATGAAAAATGAACTTGTCACCTCTTGATTGAATCAAAATCAATTCAAGTCTCTAAGTAAGTTGATAAATGAATGTTGTTAATGACAGAAGAAACGAAGAAGGTGCAATGTCATTGAAGCTGGGCAGAGCTTATGCACATGTCTAACCAAATACCTAAATATAAGATGCGACTGTATGAAAATTGCTAATGAAATAATAGAACACTGGTTTTTCCACTGTACATTTCTCACTATTAATTGCATAAAAACTAAAGATAATATATTTTTCAAGTGTGCACTTGGCTCTTGCACTCTTGCCTGATATTGCAATCGTTTGTATGCAAATATATGAGGCTGTTATTTTTTCGTCACTTCGTCTCATCATTTTGGTTATAATAACCAAAACACTTCAATTCGTTTAGAGTGATATCAAATGGTATCATTTCATGTCGTATGATATCACGTCACATCACACACAAGCTATAAATAATAATTAATGTATTTGTGACTTTGTTACTCTCGCAATGCATAATAAAATATTCATGGATGCATGCATTCGTGCACACAAAACCGTAATAACTGAGTAACATAAATAATACGTCTTGTTACGTATGTATATTTTCATACCAGAGCTTAAAATTAAATGCAGTCTCTATATATAATTAATTGCTACTATATATTTATTTATACCTATTTTGAATGGTGAATGCTACAAAAATGTAGATTTCTTCATGTATGCATCTTGTAAATATAGCACCTGCTTCACCTGCAAATGTTTATTGCTTATCTCACACTCCTGAACGATTGATACAAAGACTGTTGCAACAGTTACTTTTCTGAGCTGACTGTTGGAAATTAATTTGAATAATTTATTTGGCATAGGTACTCCCACTTGCATTATAAACAGATGCCATTGAAACATATGGGACCTATTATATGTTATAAGAGAGCAACGCAATACTGGTTGAAAGGATTGATAGAGAAAATGACTTTGGCAATAAAAAGGTGTATGCTGCTGATGCTGAGGTGAGATGAGAGGGAAAACGAGGGATAACAACACAACTATGTAACAATGTTTCATTTTAGGTACGAAACTACATCAATATTCAATTTAACATTCACTCTTGCTCATTGAAGATAATATCCAAGTGCAGACAGATACCTTTGCACATTCTGCTGTAAGCAAAGAAAAATTGCATTAAGCAAGAAAAATCACAGTGCCATGGCAGAATGCAGAGCTGCGCGGGGCGAGCTTGTTACTTCATAGTAAATAGAATAATGAAACTGGGATAGATATTTAATAGAAAATGAAACAAAGTCAGAGACACACTCCACTACCGCAACACTGTCATTGTTACTCTGAATGAAATGAAAATCTCTAGCGTATTACTGACGCTCCTACAGACACAGTTTCAGGTGCATTGTTACAGTGCATTTTGCTTTACCCTTACACTGTGTTAATGATACGGAGGTGGAGGTGGTGGTGGTGTGGCGATGATTGTGATGCAATGCCAGATCATTACCATATTATATTGTAGTGGTGCTATTTGGTTTGTTGCGAATGAATGAATGAATGAATGAGTGGCAGTGAGTGATGTATTTTTGTACAACCGTTGCTGATCTTCTGTTATATTTACGTTAACGAGCATTTTAAATCTTTAAGCAAAAGGTAATCGGGCGCTGCAATGTGCTGTTGAAATATCAGCTAGATTCTTGTGCACTCGAAAGGTACGTTTTTTACTTATCGTACCTGCTCACACAACGCTCAGTTCAGCTCAGCTCCACTGATATCACAACAAAAGCAGAATTCGCACAGCGGCTGAAAAAATGTTTGTGTGTATGTAAATACACATCACACACAATCCTAATATTCTCGGGGGAAAATCAAGTGTGCATTGCACATACAACATAGAGATAGAGCAATATTATTTTTTCGTCTGACCCAATTTGATATTCGCTTGGGGTGATTTGTTATAATATGATGATGGGTGTAGGGAATGTTGAGTAGAGGAGCTCAGTCGAGTGGACTTCAGTCATGTTCATTAGCATTAAAATAGCAAGGGATCGAGGCTTCTCTGTTGACTTGCACTTTCAATAGAAAAACAATTCGATTCGTTTCGTTCAGCTCCCTGCTATGGTGTACCCTGCGAATAACTTTTTGCCTCATCGCTATCATTATAACCATCAAGATGATGAGGTTCATCCCACAGTGCATTACGACAAAAATTGCGTAATTGATAGGTTTATATTAATGACAGTGGTATTGTTACAACAATGACCAGGTATACTTTAAACATTGTGCACAGACGCAACCATAAAAAGGGAACCATATATGTTCGCTACGCCACGACACAATGCATGTAACCAAGAATGGAACAACCGCACATTACTTATTGTTGCAAAAAAATAATTTTGGTGCTCGCCGTCAGTCAACGACCGATGATGCAGTTTGTGACCGTCAATGCCATTCTGGTATTGTTTGTACAAAAGCTGAAATGAGCATTCATTAATATTCACGATGGCCAGCAAAGTATCCTGCACACTCCTAGGGCACAAAGGCGCAAAAAAGATTCCCTTTGAAAATGAATAAATTGTGTGAATATTTATTAATAATCGTACTATTAGGGAGCCCTTAAATGATCCTGTCCACCGCACGATGAATACTCACATTACCAATCCCGCCGAAGTAATTTCAGTGTTTGCTATACTGTTATTAACGTCATCATCATGAATCATGATATGATTATGCTCGTAGGAGGTAAAAAGGTGGTAGTGGTACGTACGAAGTGCTTTGTCTCGGACGACGAGAAATATAAATTGTTTTATTTGCAAGAAAGGGGGCGACGTGGAGTAAAAAGGGAAAAAATTGCACACTGACTGGGAGGAACATTCCACTAGATGCACGACGACCATATCTTTTCTCTGATTTAGGTCACATCACATCACATGCGTTTGATTAGGTATACGTATGTGTTGTATGTGTGATAAAGTGTGTGCTTAAGAAGATTATGCATCTGCACGTCTTTTTCCCCTGGTTACGTCGTTTCCACTCTGCTATGGTCGATAACGAGAATATTGAAGAAAAAATTTCTCATTCATATTTTCCTATTATATAAATAGCACAAAAGGTTTTTTCTTGGTAAGGCAAAGAGGGTATTTTAATTTGATGGTTGGTCGTGCTGCAAAAATTGTATCGCTCACTGAGCTCAACATTTGCACAGGATGGCCGAAGAATGGCAACAATCAGCAATGGTCCGACAACGACAAAACGTGAGGTTTTGAATTGGTCATCGTCGTCATAATCAAGGTTTCGGGCTGCTTGCTTGTGCGAAAGACATAATGCAACAATGTTACTTAACAGGATTGCAGCCACTTTGGCTTCGAGCGATTCACACACAGGCACACACAACATCATGCCTCAATTCTCTATTTTGTTCGAATTGTATGCAACGGTTTGTAAATGATTCCATCTTATTTTTTGTCTGCATGCAATCACTTTTACTTTCAACATACCCTTAAGTACCTATACAGCTGTGAATGCAATGCAGGTAGTAGTTATTATAAAAGAAAGAAATGCAATCAACTCAGTCGCTATTGCAATTTACGTAAAAAACTATTAAGTAATATTTTTGATGCAGCAAGACAGAACAAGTTTAGAGCAAACTTGTTACACTATACTTTTCTTGATGCACGATTATTGGCAAAGTAGAGAGAAGACAAGACAGAAAATGACTAACTCTGCATGACGATCGTCGCTTGATCATCATCCACCACGAATGATTGCTCATGTGTGCACATAATGAAATCGACAGTTAAAGCGAAAAAAGACACGAGAATTAAGTTAATGATGATAATAATATTATTTATAAAGTGGAATGCAATACTTGCAAGAGGAGGTTATGACATAACAGAACTTGAGCAAAGAACTTGAACTTTTTTGGTTGAGTCGATTGTATTATCATTTTAAGCGGATTTAACGTCATCTTGCAATCTTGAGACATTTTCAAAACAAAGAGAGCTTGAAATGTTGCCAAAATTGGAGTTCAATGTCTAACAAGGAAACAGCACAACTGACAAAAATTACCTAATCCTGTAAATTTGCTAGCATTGACGCTGAGAAGGAAAATCTGGAAAAATTTATGTCCGATTAGAGACAGTGGGAAGCGCTACTTAATCTTCTTTTCTCATTTCTTACATATTTCCAAGAAATGCATGTCAACAGAAAAAGAGGAACATGACATAATTATATAGTGACTGTAAGAAAGCACAACATTTTTTTAAACAAAACAATCCAAAAAAAAACTCCAACAAGTGGAGCAAGTAAATCAAGAGCAAAGAGTTTGCCCGGAATGTCTTTTTGAACTATGCTATGCATACACATCCTTCTCTGGATGAACGGCTTCTCCATAAAATGTCAGCCGTGTAATGGAGAGTGAAATAGTTACACACAAATATTTGCTTTGTCTACTACCACTACGTTTCTCGTAAACTATTCAATATTGGATGCATGTGTGTGTTGTGTCATAAAAAGGAAAAGCACTTGAAGTAAGCAGTAATAATGATGATTGAATAAGCTGCTGATGATAAACAGACAAACATGGAACATGCATAAAGAAAGACAAATCTTTAAGAACACATTTTGTCACCAATTAATCGACTAATAAAATTTGTCGTTTTCCTTCATAATATACAATATTATATTATGCCTGTTCATGGCTTGTAAAGTGGAAAGAGTCAGATTTAACAAGAACATGACATGAAAAGACTGGGCTGGTATTGCATAGCTTAGCTCTAAATAAATAAGTAGATATCAAACACTACACTAAACTGAACGCATCCCTTCCTTCGCCTCTGCTTTGTAGTAGCAGTAGTAGAAAGGACTTTTGTGCGGTACTTTTTCTTATGACGTGACGTGAGTTGGGTGCAAGGAGTGTGATGCTTTTCCCTTTCTTCTTCAGTCTTCTTTCTTAAATCTCATTTTATTCCGCTCTGCTGCTGATGCATATTATTATTACTATTATTACTATTATCGCTCGCTATTATTTATTCGCTTGTCTGTACCCTACAATAAGAGGAGCAGTAGGAAAAGTCTCAGCTTTTCACGCAGACAAAGACAAGGCAGCCGTGCACACTCCTACTACAAGAGAGGAACACGAGTGAAACAAGAATCTTCGCTGGTGCATAATATCAGATCATATTTATATCCCCATTATAATAACACAAAACGAGGCATTTCTCCTGCTGCTGTTGGCACATTCGATTGGATTATTATTATTACGTTTACTTACTACTTACAAACACAAAACATGATACACATACATAACGCAACTTGTGTTTGTGTCTGTGTGAGTGATGATACTACGATTTACGAATCCATCGCCTTTCTTCTGTTTTTATAAGTTTTGTATCCACACTTTGAGGATCGTTATAGGAGTCGACGGTTTTTCAAAAATAACTATGTCAGTGGGACAGCGAAAGTTTTAACATTGCTCATTCACATATAACGTCAGGCAAGCGAGGATTTAAACTTCTGTTTCTCCTTACCACTAAATATGTACTTATTGCATTATGTACATCCATGGATGTTCTTTTCAACGAGAGTTAGTCATTGTGTTGCGCTACTACTTCCTAACACAAAAATCGCAATCTGATTTTGTTTTGATTGAAGTGAACAGCATAATCATACTAGTACAATAATAACAACCATTCAAATTAAACAAAAATATTATGCAGGGTATGAATAGATATCATAATAAAACTGTTTACCTGTAACTGGTCATGCAAAGGGATATCCAGAAGTTCACTTTTACTAGCCAATTACAAATGTATTTATGCATAATGCATAGAGCCTAGCGATGAGGAAGAGTTTCAGTTTCAACCTTTCGGCAGGCGGATAAATGTTAGACAACGAAAGATGTGCAGATTTTTTACACATGTGCGCGGTGTTTTCACATGATCTCTGGTGTCGATTTCACTCGTTAAAAAGAGTGAGAGTTGGCGAAAAACATCGTAAACCTCAAAATAATAGAAAATCCATGAATACTTTCCAGTGCTGACTTTTATGTCGAAAATCCCTCACTTTTAAAAATTTACCTTACAAAGTAACATATCATGCACTTAGGCAGATTAAGTTCTGTTACTGTCGAAGAAAACATGGGATTTCCTAAAAAGGATTAGCATTCATCCATCCAATTCCATCCTTTCCATCCCTCATTACCATTCATCACCAAATACGGAGCGACAAGAGAGAGAGAAATGTTGTCCCCATGCCCAACACATCGGCATCCTCACACTACCATTTGGAATGGCTGCGGTGCGACTGCATTGCAATGATTACTATATTATTATTTATTATTATTTTAATTCCTGTGTGATTCCAATGAATTACGTATTGTGGCAAATAAGCCGCGTACGTGGAAGTTCACATAATATCCTGAAAGTACACCGCATAATATGCAAATGATTTCGATGGAAGATGGAATTGATGAACGGGCGGAATTGTGTGTGCGCATTTCATTTTGGTTAGCATCCATCATCATGATCATCAACAGCAGCTCAAATTGTGTGTATGAATGTGAGTGTGTGTGCATGAGAAAGAGCATTTCCATATAAATAGTAATGGTCCGCATTAAGTATGCACCAGATGAGAATAAATATTACGTGCGTCTCTATATATTGATATTAAATTATTGCATGTGTATTCCGTGATGGGGTCAAGGACTGGTTCATTTGCACAGAGTCAGCACTCTGCAGCAGCATCAATCCGACTGAAATGAAAGAACATCTCTTGCGAAAAAGCCAAGAGGAATCTCCATCACCAGAAGCATCAGCTCCATCATCACATAAATAATAACCTGTGTGATTATTGACGACTGACTTCACTGTACTTGATACGTTCACAATATCTTTGCAGCAGAATTGTGATCAATCATTTTTTGCACCGTTTGCTGATGTGAATTGACGTGTGCCTTTCCGTAGTCCATCAAGTAAATGCAAAATGTGAATCATTCTTTATTGTTATTAATATAAAATCTGCTTCAGCAAAACTATTTAATCTTTTGCGATTCGCGTCCACATGCTACATACATATAGTGGCAATTAGTGCGCTCTTTTCCTTCTGCGTCCCAATAAAAATTGGCCAGGGGTATAAAAATATTTTCTTGGTACAAATTGTGGACCGCGATCACGAGGCCGACGATAAGATAACGAGAGGCGAAAGAACGCGTAATACTTAAATAACTTTAATAGCAATTTTTCAATTTCTTGTTAAGTCAACAAGAATTTGAGAAAGAAAAAGAAAAGGACAGAATGAGCATCGGAATTTGGAAGGTCTCTCCTCTAGCAATAAAAGTGACGTGTTGTCGACACATGAATGCATAAATGTGTCTCCGAACCAACGAAATATTATTTTAGCGCCGACTAATGATACGAGAGAGAAACATGCATGTTTCCACTCGGGACTTGGGAGAGAAGCTACCAATTGTAAAATATTACTTGTCCTAATTTATTTCTGAATCATTGCAACCATACGTACTTACATCGCATTGCACACAGCCTATTTTCAGTGCGGGAACAAATTGCACACATTTCCACAGTTGTTTGTTCTTTTACACTTTAAATTCTTGAAACGACTAAAAACCCAAGTTTAGGTCAGTTATACAAAAAAAACTATACAAAAATAGAAACGGCAAATGATATGATATGATATTATTATATTCAAATTAGTACACATATAAAAATTTTTTGATTGTAACGTAACTTTGTAAGGAACAGGAAAATACTTGATTGTATCTCCCATGAGAGAGAGCAAGATAAAAAATGTGTGTCACCCAATTCCCTTTTTAGCTCTGAAAAATTTATCTTCCGCTTGCTTATAGCATTTATAACGAGAAATAAGAAATATAGACGAAGACGAAGAAGAAGAAAAAATACCCTTGAAACACATAACAAACTTTTGTGTACATCCATTCATGCAGTGTGGCGTATATATGCAAGTATGAGGTTGAAAATCAGGAGCAAGAATAATAACATCAACAAAATAACAACACACTTGAATGAATGGCAGAGGCAAAGTGGAGTGGCTCAACACGACGGTGATTTAGAATGAATGAGCTTAAAAAGTCCAGCACTTATCGAGCCAAGCCAGAAATTGCTCCAGACATGCAATGGCATACCAGATATTGTAGTACATACCAGAGCTACAAAAGCAATACCAAGAGCTCATGACATGTCACTCCTAAGTTAAATTTAAGTTGGCTAACAAAACACGTCTACACACTACACACAATAAACATTATGGCTGTTGTCGTATAACAAGTGTTTCGTCTCTCCAGAGAAGAGAGGAAGAAAGGGAAAATGTGCTAGTACTGGAAGAGACTAGAAATCTATCAAAGGAAAAGAATCTGTAACGGAATTTGAAGCCGAGAAAAGAATAACAAGGCCGTAAGTAAAAGACTGGGTGAAGTGAATGCGACCAGAGATGTGGGAAAAAGGAACAAAGTCGACTTACTTTACTTACACAACACTATAACGTGGTACACACACGCGGAGTAAAAACATATGTTTGTACCTTAAGTAAAGTATTATTATGGCACACAAGCAGATTTACTTGTTTAAGGGAAAAAGTAGAAGACGAGAAAAAAAATGTGGAAAAGTGGAGAGAAAAATGGGTCGGCTGCCGACTTATGTTGTGTTCTTTTTGCATTCATGCATGTGGCCTTTTGATCCATTACAATTTGTACTTGTTCATGACAGTAATAAAACACTACTTACGCCCATTCCACTACCATTCCAGAGAGTCACCGTCATACCATCATGAAAAAACATAAGAGTCACTCGTTTTTTTTCTGTGACTCTTGTGTAAGTGGTCTAATACTATAGTGCTGGTATGCTACACTTTGTCAGCCAACAGACTGGCACAAGAGAAAGTAAGTTGCAGTCCTTTTCTGCTTCTCGGAAGGGAAAATAAAAAATGGGAGAAAAAGGCGAGAGTAGTTCGTACATAAGAGCATTAAAGCAAACCCGACTTGTCTAGCGGTGCGGTGCGGGTGTAGGAAGGCAGGCAGCTCTCAACAAAAAATAGCTCGCTCAGGCTCAACTCTGCTCGATTCCATCAGCCCATATTGAAATACATAACTTTTTTGTTCTTTCGTATTCCTCAAGATTTTCACTTATTCGCTCATTCACTTTCAGTAGCTATGAATATTATATGTGCATTTTCCTTAGTTTTATTGGACATGCAATCCCCATCGACGACATAAAAGCCATGAATATCCAGTGAGAGAGAAAGCAAGGAAAGACAGAATGAGAGTTGCAGGGAGGCCTGATTCCATCACTATTAATAAAAAGTAGAAACACGACGTCATTATTATTATTGTGCTTTATTCAACTCAACTATAACAACGAAGGGAAACGGAAGAGTTTCTCTCTCTTTTCTTTTCTTTTTTTCCTCTCTCTCTTCTCTGGCCAAGAATGGGGATAGTGAACCAGGCCAGGTTCAACATTACTTTACAGTTACACACAAGTACACACTTCTTTTTACACTGGACTGGTCTTGTTCATTTTCCTTTCTTTTCTCTTTTTATATGTACATTCGTATATCCGGTGTGGCATATGTTAGGTTAGCAAGTAAAGTAAATTCTGGACAGCCCCATCAGGATTTATTTTTTCCGTGATCATTGAATTTCTCGGAAGTGTCCTATATCTAGACGGGAAGGGGAGCAGGAGAAAATCCCATATTACACTTTATATTTTTTCAACACAATGCAACAAACAAGAAGGTAGAGTTGGAGTACGAAGCAAGCAGTTTTCCATTGCTTTGCCAATTCAGAAAAGAATGAACACAGTAAAAAGTAAGTAGGCATTTAGCTCTTTCTCTCTATTTTCCCTTTTATTCCCACAAAGCTAATACTAGGTTCCATCCGGAACAAAGCGAGTCCCATTTCCTTTACACTTTCTCCTTATTTTGTGTTCACAAAACGAAAAAAAAAATACACCAGGTACTTTTAGTGAAGCACACAGAGGAAAAATGAATAATACAAGAGGCGAAGAAAGAGACTGAGAGAGAGGAAAAGGGTGAATACAAAAAGGAAGCAAGATACGAAAGTAGGTCTGTGTAAAACATGATCATCCGACATTCAACGTTCCACTGCTTCAACGTCTCGTTTCCCACTTGACTATCTACTGCCTACCTACGTAAAGCGGTTTGGTCTGATGTAGCTAATAAATAGTATCACATGTCTTCCTAAAATAGTATAAAAGGTTCGTTCCTGTAATATGCTCACGTATTTGTACATCCAAATCCCAAGAGACGACGAGGGAGAGAGAATCAAAGATAAAGAGGAAAGAGGGCTGTAAAAAAGTGTAAAAATGTATGTAACCTTGGAACTCTACATTTCTCCGGCCTTTTCCCTTACTCTTCGCTGAATCTTATAAGTACGTGTCTGAAAAACTTTTCCCTTCATCCAGCAAACTTAGTATGCCACTAGTATCATCCTACTTTCTCTCTGGATTATAATCATGCATTTAGTTCTGTAATAACAGCTCATGTCCGTTCCTTTTTCTTCGTTTTCCTTTTTATAGCCAGTCTCACTTTGCTCGCTTGCTTTCCTGCTTCCGTTTCGTTCTTTCTCTCTCTCTCCCGCTTTTATTTCCAGTGTAGAAGTGGAAATGGTAAGAGGGAGATTTCGAGGTCATTCAAGTCTGCTCCCGATGGGATTCTGAGCCAAGTTTCAAGGCAAGCCATTACCTTAGACAAAGTTGATAGTAAGTGGAAGTGGAGAGTAAAAGAATAAAAAGGAAGCAGAGAGAAAGCAAGAGCACATGCTCCATTTTCTTTCTGTCTCTCTCCCGTTTCCTTGCTTGATCGTTTCCTCTTTTCCTGTCTCTCCTGATGTGTTTCGCGAACACTCAGCGGCAATGGAGACATACTACAAGCACAATGTTTGAGCCAAGTCTCCTCATCTCTTCTCCATATACATGATAAAAAAGAATGGTAAAATTGTAAAAGTTATGGGAATTGTCGCAATTGTGCACACACAGGAAACGAGAATAGTATCACCACCGCCGTCATCATCTCTCTTTCTCCGAACAAAAGAAGTGTGGAAAGCGAAACTTTTGTAATGTAGCAGACTGTAAAAAGGTTCAGTGAAGTGAGGCAAAAAAGACTTTGATGATATTGCAACATGAGACATGAGATGAAAGTGAGAGCAGAACAGACCTACTCTAGGCACATCATCCTCATTGTCATAAGTAGAGAGGATGCATGTCAAAAACAGGAGGAGAAGTGGAGCTCACTTTTTATCTTCCAATAACAATATAACAATGTCGCCTACTACATGTGGATACAGGCGGTATCGGTAACAGACTTTTCTTTCTTCTTCATTTTCTCTCTCACTCACACTTCTTTTCCCATATTTGTAATTTTGCACACCGAGAAGGAGTAGGCAGACATGCATTACATCACCACAAGGCTCTAGTTAGTTCTATGTACCCAGTCTAGTTGATTTTTTATGTGAGTGTGCTGGTATGTTTGTATGTGTGTGGGTCCATGGTTTGTGTAACCTTGACGCGCACGGAAGAAAGAACAAAATGAAAAGGAAAACACATAGAATTATATGGAAAGTGGGGGAAGAAGGCAGATGTGATGCGATATTCTTTTATTTCGTGCTATATTGCAACTTTGTATAGAGTATGGGTACGGTACGCTTTCATTGATGCAATGTAATGTGGCTGTAGCCTATTTTCCCCAATCTGCTGCACGCACGGATGGATGACTGTTGGAGACCGGAAAGTGGAACTCGGTTGGTTGGCTCATTCTCAAGACTTCATTCTCTACTGCTCCCTTTTACTTGGTGGCACTACTAGCACACATTAGAACATCAAATAAGGACCCTAACCTAGGCAAGATGAAAGGCTGCTACTAATGCAGTCATGTATAGAAATATTTGATTATTGTGTACCTACCTATGCAATATGCATACTGTAAATTCTTTTGTAGCGCACTAAAGTTACTTTCCATTAAAGCCAGTCAACTCTCCAGCTGACAGATTTCATTTTCCTCCTTATGTGAAAAGATGAGAGAAAAATCAAGACCTTTCCCTGATTTCACGTTCCTCTTACCATGAAGATCACAATGATCAATGTGTCGTTTCGCTGTGGGCTTTTCCTTTCCCTTTTTTATCACGACATAATAAATGGAAAAGCCTGTCCCTTTTACTCGCTTTTCATTTTCTTCATTTCCCCCAGAGTATTTTTCCCTTTCTTTTCCTCTGTCTTCGCGGAACAATATTCTTTTATTTAGTTTCTCAGGGCTGCCTTTAAAACAAGAAGAAGAGGACAGAGCACTTTTCACTGTAAACGACAAAGTACAGAGAAAGTGGACTAAAAAATGGAAACGTAAAGCAATTTCATTCGCAAACTTTCAAACGTCGTTCAAAAAAGCCACCATTGGCAGTTAAAGTATGAATAAAATTGGAACAGTGTATCGTGCCGCTGCATCTTTTGCTCTTTTCCCTCTATTTACTACATTTCCCAAGAAGAAAGTACCTTGTTCCAATCTGTTCAAGCTATAAACCCCAGCGTTGTAAAGCACGTGAAAGTATAATATTTCAGAAAAAAAGTGAGAGACTGCCTTTTGCCTGCTGCTCTCCATGGAAGAGATTGCACAGCAGAGAATGGGAGTCTCAAGCTATGCCACTGCCAGCAGCATTGGGAGAGAGGAAGGAGAAAAGGGGAAAATTACACGAACGACCTTGTACTATCATCCTTATCTTTAGAGAATCAGTTTAGAGCAGTATGGCAGGCAGTTTATGTTTTTTCCCTTTTTAAGTGAAGTAAAGTTAGCATGTGCAGGCAGCAGAAGAGCCAGCAGAAGCGACATGCACCAACATCATCATTCACGATTTACCATCGCAGTACTTTTGGCGAGCAAGTTACATTAGAGGAAGTGGAGGCTTGGCTGGGTTGGGCGGTTGGTGAATCTTTCTCTTCTTTTCAGTCTCTTCCTTTCTCTCTCAGATATCTACTCACTTTGCGTTTTTAGCTGCTGGTGGTTGCCTACTCGCTTCTGCTATACGGAAGGCACTTCTCCAGCAGCAGTACTGCAAGTAGGTCTGGGTCTAGTTCGTGCCCGGGTTTTCTTTCACAGTCTTATTACATTTTTATCGATCCTGTTCACACACTCAATCTCTCCTTTACTCTCCTTCTCCCATTCTCATTCCATGCTGGAATGACGTCAAAGGCCCCGATAGAGTTACATAAAACAAAATGTTAAACTATTTTTGGACTTGTATAGTACTCGAACAATCGCGATTACATAGTCAGCCCCATTGTGTGCCAGGCTCATCTCATCTTGTTTGTAAACACCTATCTATAATACATGCAGTGCAGTGAAGTACGTACACACAGACACACACAACAAAAGATGAAGCTGAATATTATGCCGCGGCCGTCGTCAACCTACACATTACCATCATTATTTCCATTTTCCTTCTTTTTTCGCACACTTTTTTCTTTCAGACTTGACGCCCCTTTCCAATCCTCGTTGTGTGTGTCGAGCCTATCACTGGAATGAAATGGCTGCATGGTACAAGTAAGCAGCAGAGTACGGAGACAAGAAGACGGGAAACAAGTTGTAGAGACACGTGAGTCTCTCTCGCTCTCACTCTCTAACTCATTTCTTTATTTTTTTACTCACTCCTCCTTTCACTCTCTTACATTTACAATAACACTTGAGAAATCCGTTTTCTCTTCAGCTCAATCCGATATGTACATCAAACATTCTTTGTAGCGCGAGACGGCTTAACACACTGTCAAGTGTACCATTACATTTACTATCATTTCATCAATTAAAAAGGGACAACAAAGTGACGAACTAAAATGCAGAGCTGAAAGAAACTACAGACTTTTGACTAGGCTTTTTTTCTTTGTTGCTTAATATGAAAAGAAAGCAGACGAAAAAGCTGCATATCTAATAAAATGAATGAAATGAAATAAAGTGCACACATTCCTGTTTGCTTGCTTGCTACAACACACAGACACACTTAAGTAGGTAATATGATAAAATCCTCGTTTGTATTAAGCTAAAACTGTGTATTAAGTTTCCTTCTGTTTGGACCACCTTGTGTACCTTTCTTTCATCCCTAATGTGTATTAGAGACACCATTATTATAATTATTAGGTTGGAATGGGTGGTCGTGGTGCCGTCAAGAAGATAAAACATTCATCAATCCAGGCACAGCCGTTGCCGTTGCTTATTTGCTCATGTTAGTAACTGAAAAAGCGAATCCTCGTTTCTCTTCTGTTTTTTGCATGCACAGACATTTCATGAAAAATATACCAGGAGAAGAAGGAAGGACGACTGTTACATATCTTGTCCGACATTTACAAGGAGAAAGGAAGGATTGCAAAAAAACTGTTCCTTCCTACTTTAGGTTGCTCACATACATTTTTGCACGTACAAACGTAGCAGTATCAACATCCATATCTACATTGCATTACTTTGCAAACATTCGCAATGAGAAAGAAGAGAGAAGTTTTTATAGTAGTTCTCTCGTCCTTTTTTCCTTCTTGTTCGTCTTCTCTTCCTTCACTTTTCTCTCCATACTTTTCCTTTTTTCTATGCAATTTCCTTTCACAGCTTCCTGTCTAATGCTATTAGTTCGTTTTATCATGAAAAGAAAAGGGGAAAATGTTGAGAGCCGAGTTGCGTTATACTTTACCATTAACTTTTTTATGCTTGTATGCTCTCATTGTGTTTATATACATAAAGACAAGATAATGCACATACTCAGCACTAACAGCCTATTCGCCATTATGCCGTCAGTAGTGAAAAGAGACTAAGTTTATATTGGACGAACGAATGTGTTTACGATAATGTACATTTTTAGCTGTACTTTTTGGGTTCAAGGTTACACTCCACTCTTACTGTTTTTTATCCTATTCTGTTACTCGCTCTCATTCACTTCTTGCTTGCCTCTTTCCCCTTGCTTTTTCGGGATTTTTCCACTAAAATAAAGTAGACTGATTAAAATGAGCTAAGCCTTTTCTGATGTATGTATCACATTTTATTTACTACTTCTTTTCTTCTACTTGTTCTTTTCCTTTTGTGCAAAGAATCCTTCGTGCGTCTTCCTAAAGTGTCTTTTTTTGTTAAAAACGAGGTTAGCTTGGCATGGCAAAAAGACAAGGCAGCAGCTTTTTAGCAGATAGCAAAAAGCTTAACTTGGGCAGGAACAAACAGTAATCTGAAAAGTACACATTGCTAAGAATACACAGGGGAAAAGTCAGAGGTTATCTTTCAATTATTTAATATATACTTTTCTCAGGGAAAGACGAAAGTGTCTGCAGTGTAAAAATTTCCCTCTTAAGTTACACACAACAAACGCCTCCAAATGAAAAAGTATACATATTCTTAGACGAAAAAAAGCTTAGATTGTGATGGCAATTTATGGGAAAATGCGGAGTGACGGTGGACGCTGAGGAGGATTCAATAAAAATACTGGGCAATGGAAGGATAGGTAGCATAACGGTAAGTAAGCAAAGGCAGTCTTTCATCTCTTTTAATCACCCGGTGAAGGAGAAATAACTACGGTATGTGCATGCCGTACGTGACCCATTGTAACTGCTACCGTTACGCCAACACAATAAAGTGAAACCGGTGCTATAAGTTTGTGTTCCAGCAAGTTGACCGCCACTGACTATCCTGGACAATTTTTTATAACATGCGACCGTCACACCACAGCGAAAGGCTAGCCATGACAAAAAGCTTACGTACCCACTTGCTAAATAAAAAATAAAAAAGGTGGAAGAGGGGAAAATTGATAAGAGTGGTGAATGGGGTGTAACAAAGTGTGTTGGACCCACACTTGAGTTCTGCTTACTCGCCGCAAGGAAGGATTTTTGAAGGTGAAATTTGAAGCCGAAACTAAAAAAGACAACTACAAGGTCATTGTGTATCTCCCGTTACTTGAGTAATAGCAATCTATAATGAAAACAAGCTTCAACAGACAAGACAGACCGACTTCAAGGCTAACCGTCCCGGAATAAAAAAGAAGGGTTTTCTCTTTCCACCGTGTTTCTCCTCCACCCATAATGGCAAGGGAGTCCCGTTAGCAGACAGAAGAGAATAATACGAAATGCAGTGAGATAGGAAATGTACATAATGTGTCATGTATCATAAGGTACATAGGGAGAGACTATGACTAGGCGACTTTCCGCAGACTGACTACCGCTCTTCTTGATTCAGAACACCGATGGGTACGATGGGATGATACGTCCACACACAAACAGTCAAGTCATAAAAAACGGAAATCAATACTCGCATATTGATATCTTACACGCTCCTACATATTCGCAAATAATGCAAGTTTGGGGAAAAATTATGTGCTGAAGGTCTACTTCGCGAATGCATTACATTAGAGTGAAAAAGACTCGCTACACGAACACAAAAGCAGTTAAGTGAAGTGATGGTTCGTGCACCGCTTGTTGGCTTGTCTAAACGCCTACGTCGTCACCTGTTCAATATCGGTAAGTAACAAGTAAGTGGCCGTAAGGGAATAATTCCATCAATTCATAAAAGAAGCATGACTTACCAAGCAACGAAGAAACAGAACCAGTCTCATTATTCGAAAGAAAGGAAAAGGACTGATACTGATTATCGATCTGATAACAAAAAAGTTTATTTTAGAATAAAACCTAGCTGATACAATAGAGATAATGCGAGTGTCTGGATGAAATGAGTTGGAAATTTTGTGGTATTTGTCAGCAAAAAAAAGGTTAGCGAAGAGAATATGAGATTAGTTTAGTTCTGGTTTAGTTCCTTCCTCCAGGAGCAAAGAAAGAAAAAGCGAAGGGAACCTGCTGAACAGTAATCCTTAGTTGTTACATTACAAAATATTGGCATCTTTTCAGTTCAGGTATCATCAAGAGACGAGACAAAAGGAGCGAGCAAGGAAGCAAGCAAAACCAAGCAAGAGGTTTTCCGTCTTTCAATGAAAATGGGTCTTGAGAGACAAGGCCAAGGAAGAATGAGAGGACGTGGGATTCCTCTTTTGTCTATTTATAGCAGAAATTTACTACGCTAAAATATTTCACTGGAAAAAGGATTCCGAGGAAAATCCCTTTCTTCAAGTAAAACAAATCCTTTATATTATTCTAGGCATGTACCTTCATAACTGCTGTCTATACCTACAAAAATAGAAACACGCATCTCCTCTACTTCTTCTGCTTCCTTGTAAACACATTATTTATTATTGATGGTTTTTTGTATATTCATTATGTCATCCATGTCACGGCTCTTGCTAAATAATTCGGTAGATGCTTTCAAGGGCTTCCTTGAAGCTTTTTCGTTTGTTGGTCAACCAGCTAGTAAAATATATGCGCTGTGATAATACGATAAAGGGAGATGAGCAGAATCAAGATGAACGAAGATCCACGGTAAAATATTGGATGTTTGTGGAAAATGACCGTGTGTCTTCCTTCCTTTTCCCTGTTTTTATCTCCATAGAAATTCCTGTAGTAAATTTAGAATGTTTTTTTGCTCTTCCAAGATTGGATTTTTTGTCGACCTTCTTTTGTCAAAAGAAGCCAAAAGTGAATTAGATTTCCAAGGTTGACTGAAGCAAGTCAGGTCGTACTCAATTTTCCAGCGCAGAAGATGGAATGAAAAAGGAGGACACTTCAAGTCAAAAGTAAGCACGGTGAGTGAATGCCTTTATTGGCTAATTGTGAGTTTTGTCAACATGTTTTTATGATTTGGTTACATACCTCACTGACTACGCATGAAAAGGAAATTTTACAGTCGTCTTTGTTGCAAATACACTTGACACACATTTTTCACCATCTTTTACTTTTTTCACAAGAATCGATGCAATATAAAGTGTAAAGTGAGGAAAAATTAAAACATTCAAGTTCACATCAAAAATTGGAGAGAAAAGAGAGACGATGAGAAAAATAATATTGAGGCTTTCTGATTTCCCTTGCTTTTCTTTATAGCTAAAAATACTACGTAGATAGGTTGCACTTTATCGATCATGTCCCAAATGACCAATCAACCTTATCGTTTATGGTGGCAAGCAGGATGATGAGATGAGACTTCTCTCTTTCAGCTAACTTTAGGTAATCGGCCTCCTTTTATGCAAAAATGCATATTTTGTATAAAAAAGTTGCTAATCGTAGGTTGAATTGAATGACAATGACAATGCCACGATCGTCTTCTGAGCTACAATAAATTGGTTTTTTGTTCACCATTCATCTTCATTGTTACCATTCGAGTCATTATCCCGTATCAAAAATTGTTTTAATGTGAATAGAAAGCAGCTCTTTGTGAGTACACGGTAACATGGAAAATGGGGCAAAACTAGAGCAGGCAAACTGATAACAATGATAACGATGACGACGTACGTATTGATTTTTTGGTTAATACAAAGAAAAAATGTTTCATAGAAAGCTAAGTTAAGCAAAGTCAAATTAATTTCCACGTGCCATCAATATTCGCTTTTTCACGCGAGTTTCTCTTGACCAAAAGGTTCACATGCACAAGACACTTCCTAGAAGTTTTGTGATCTAGCGACTAGAGTCTAAAGAGAATATTTTCTTACATGTCCACTTCCGATGACGTACCTACTAGATTTTTAATGTATTGCTCCGTGAAGAGACAAAGCGTGAAGGACAAAAGTGCAAACAATTACAGATGCTACTACAGATAGTTTAAAGGAATAATTGTCAAGTAATGTAGTGTAATGGTAGCACATAATCGTGTTATATAAAACGAGTTAATCATTTGCTTGTGCGAGTGCCAGTATTGAATACATGCATTAGTAGATAGAAGATACTCTGCGTTTATCAGTTTATCGTATGGACTTTCATAGTGCAAACATTTAGTTTGAAAATATTGGAGTAACCTAGAAATCCATAAAAATGTTATGTGCACACAGACAAAAACCTAAATACCACCACTTCCTTTCGTTTTCATTCTCAATGTTGAGTCAGTAAAAACAAGTCCTCAATAATCTCATTTTATCTTTATTTAGGCAGAAAATTTGTGTAAAATCTGACAAACAAAAACAAACCTTGCTGATATTTGTTAAGCCTTCCTTTTCTCCTCTCCTTCTCGCCATTGTGTTTGTAAAGGAAGGAAAACGCTTTACGTAAGCAAGTAAACGGTCGCTCAATGCGCTGGACTTGGTCTGAAATTAGGATGGGATATCGTCGAGTTGTCCCTTGTTTAGAGAAGAGAAGCGCTTTAAGCCCATGTCATGATTGTCATGCATGCCCGCAAGTGAATGAGTGAATCAGTGAATGGTTGCATTGGCAGCCACACAAGCACGAAATTGTGTGCGCGCCTCTTTGTTTAAAGAATTTTAAAGAGGATAAAAACAAGTCGTCTGCGATTCCTACTTGTCGCTTTGGAGAACAGACGACCCAGACGGAAGAGTGGAGAAGTTGTTTCAGAAATTATGGACTTATCCACCAACGACTTGTGTAAAAATAGGCTTTTCCCTGTTTGTTTGTTGTCTTGTAGAAAAATCTGAATGCAAGGTTACACTCCTTTGCTACCCCAATGATCAATATTTATTTTACTACGCTGCTTCCACTGCCTACCTAATGGTGCGACGGAGCGGCTAAACGGCTAGGACATTCCAAATTCTGTTGAGCAGGCAGGCAGGCAATGCAATCAAGCGTACCATCATCATCATCATAGTCAGGGGAATCGTAAACTCCAGTTGAAACGAATGAGCGAAAAAAATATGGTTGAAGGGGCAACAGCGTAGCAATCATGATAATTGCACTGGATGGCTGATTAAGGTAGTAGTAAAGCGAAAGGGCATTCCCTGCTTTATGTGTCGCGTTAATGAATTGAGGACAGTGGTGGTTCCGGGTATGACATGACCGGACTCTGCCCACGTAGAAAAGGAGTTAGTAATAAATAGACTGGACTGAGGCTGGCTGGGGCCCGATAGGAAAATAAAATAATAAATAATTGATTAGGCTACAACAAAGCGCCAGGAGCAAGTGCCGCGATGGAGAAATAACGTAATAATAGTTTCATTAGTTTCGCGACAACGTAGGTATGGAAATAGTGGCGAAACGTGAGAGGAAGGAAAAATGAGGAGAGAAAAAGGAAGCGAAACCAGACATTGTCCCAGGGTCAACTAGACATAGAAAATAATAGGAACGAAGGACAGGGGAAATAGAAGAAGATTCAAAGAAGCAAGCCTCTGTAAGTAAAGGCAGTGTTAGCCCAGCTCAACTTAGTCTAGCGTGTAGTAAGTTACTAATATTACCACCTAAGGCATTTTGTTCAGCCAGTTCTGTTCTACTGATGAAAAAAAGATACGTAACCAAGTAAAGGAAGGGCTTACATTAGCTTACTGAGTTGTATGAATATAGAGGGCAAAGCCAAGGCAGCAAGAGAAATTCTACGCTGACCTTGCTATCTTTCTACGGTAGTGGCGGAATGTCAAAGTGTGTTGCAAGAGGCAGTCACTTTTTTTTCACCGACTGACACGACTGACTGAGGACTAACCCAACGTCGCTTCTATTCACCTATGATATGCACCTAGGTATGCATGTACAAAAAAAAGTTCCTTTCGCTGGAATCATACTGGAAGCCCGTCTCGCAGTATTTTTACTGTATCTTGTTATTGTTTGTTTCATCTTAAATCCCTGTCCTCCCAGTTTATTTGAGCTGCTGTTCCTGCCTCAAATTTTGGTACGTTTGTACCCGACTCCATGAAAATGCAAACTACTCTACCTCTATTAAAATGTGGTTAGTACCACCAAAATCGGATGAATTTTTTATGGTGAAGGTTTTCTCTTTCCTTCCCACTTTAAATACTACCGTGTTCATTTTGATATGGTTTCTCTTCCTAGCGGACAATAATATTTGCAAGACAGTGTACGTATTTGTAGAATGAAAATAACCTCTTCCAATTCCCTATTTTTCCTTTCCTTAGTTTACTTAGCAGGACAACTTGAATAATGTTATGTGTTATTATTATTAACCTTGAATTGTTTTTTATTATTGCGAATCGTAGCAAAATCAAAATTTTATTTTGGTCATTATTATTATTATTGACTTGTTAGAAACGTACACACAAAAGTATGCAAACTTTTTCCAGGGGAAAGGAAATTGTTAAGGGGAATCAAGTTGGGAAAGGGAGGAAAATGACGTAGAATGTCCTTTCTTTGAAAGTTGACATGTATTATTTAGGATAGTTAATATTATGTATGAGAACGTATTCTGACGTACCACTCCTGTCTGTCGGACGAACAAGTGTCACAGAAACCGTAATCGTACTGCAAGAAAAGCAAAAAGGCAGGACACTCCTCCAATTCAATGGCAATGCAATGTCAACTTTTTCAATTATAAATGAGATGGACAAGTTTAAATGGGGCAGTAGGAAATTTGGAATAAAAAGTCGTTTGATTGAAAAGCCCAATACAACCAATGTTAGGTTAGGATTATTGGCAAGCATTATACTAGTATATAAACTCTATAATTTTTTACGGTTGATGTGGAAGTCCCTCACTTTATGTGGAGAATCAACTCACAATTTGTACCATGTAAAACATCGAAGGTCAAAACCAGTCAAACCCGTGGAGAAGTTCATCAATGCATTATCATATCATAAGCGCTGCGGTGGCACTAAAAACTCATAGTAACGGCTTGTAGCTCGAATGTAAACCTTTGACTGAGCGAGTTCACACTTTCAACCAAATCCTAATAACATGCTGATTTCAGTTGTTAGAGCAGCTTGACAGCTTTGTTAAATTTAGTGGAGGCATTTTTTCTGAAATAATGATGGGCAGTTCCAGCACATGTTATTAACATGATGTTAATAACTGGCACTGTAGCAGTCGTAAACGGAAATTATAATGTAATAATAAATTAGAGCAGCAGCAGTACCGAAATACAGTAGGCAGAGCAGAGCAGACGAGCATTTTTCAATTTTATGGAAGTGCCCATCCTTCTCTTCGCACGTACGTTAACTCATGGATTTCCTATGCCTTTCAAGTGGAAGTGGAAGTAATGGCATTAAAAAAGAGGAGAAAAAAATGGCTGCGACATGGCGTATGTCGTGCGACATGTATGTCAAACGTTGTCAACTCATTTGACCTTCAAAGTTTCCTCTAGGAATACTTTAGCTTTTTTAGCAGCTAGCTAGAGTCCGTCTAGTTTTTTTTACTGCCAATCCCTAATAACTTTGTGGTTGTTTGTTATTGCGACTAGTAACAGCGATTCGAGCCAACACATAAGACACAAACGAAACCATCCCATTTTATTCTATTATTTACCAATTCTTACTTCTGTACCAGCTACCATGCTTCCAATAAATATAATCACCAGGCAGAACACAAAAAGTGCATGTGGTACGCTGGCACAGTGTCTGCGAGCCACGTATGGACTACACGAACCGGTGAAGGACTGACTGAATGAGTGATGAGTGTGACAAACTTTCCGTAATCATATGAACTGAGCCGATGTCTCTCTTCAATGTAATAGCGCTCTAATAACATATTCGCTTCTATTATTACACACACGACGATTTTCGAGACCGATAAAGTACTTAGAACATTGATGCTGGAAAATAAGCGTGTGCACAGGCCGTTTTCACCGCCTCTAATAATCAACTTTACTTCACGTAATCATTGTCATCATCGTTATCATCGTGTACGACACGAGAGAGAGGAACCCACAAAAAGCATGAGTTTCGAGTTGGGTTGGATGTGCTTTTGCCTGCTTCTTCCGGGAAATTAGTCAGCTTTGCAAATATGTTGACAGACAAACGGATGAGTGAGTGAGATACATAGGCGGAAAGGAATGGGCTGAGTCGCTGAGTGTGTGTCCTTGTTGAAAAAGTGAAATATTGTTTCCACTTACACTCCTAGCATGTCTAAATTATAAGAATGTAAATTGTGCACTTGTAGCAGCAACACTAGGTGAAATTTTATATTCCCCTGTCGTCTTTTTTGCATCTTTTCCTGTGTGGCTTTTGCAGCGGCTTTGCTTGCTTATCCGTACCTGAGTGCACACATTTATTTTGTATATAAAATCTCCTTTTTTTGGTTGAATGATAAAATCAAATTTGTTCGCTTTTTTAAGGAACTTATTACAAACGAAAGGGAAAAGCTTTACTTATAAATACATATCTATAAAATAAATGATTTTTTTATTATTTGCTAGTAACATATTATATGAGAAAATTTTTATCATTCAATTTTTATTTGTTTTTTTCTCATTACTACATAAAAATTGGTTCTATTTTTCTCAATCTGAAACATCAATCTAACCTATTTTTGAGTGAATGAGCTCAAAATGATTATACATAATAGTAAATGGGGATTTTACTTTCCCTCGAGCTCACTTGAGCATGGAGGAAAAATGTTTGAAAGAGTAACCACGTCGTTATTTTTTCCTACGTTTTACGTAGGCATTCCTTCATAAAGCGTAGCATGATGCGACGTCAATAAAAAACGATGCAACTCGTTGCTTCAGTCAGTGTATCGGCAAAGTTATCAAGGAGAGGCAACTCGATAATATTGGCACTGATCAGTGTATCATTCAACATAATCCTCATCATCACTGACTGCCACGAGTAACGACTACCGTAGTAGCACATTTATCAGAAAGGAACAAGCTGTAAGAACGAAGCGTAACAACAAGAAGAGGAGTACCCATCTTCATCTTTCCCTTTTCTCTAACTTCTGTCCGTTATGCATGTACGGTTTCTTGCGAAAAGGAAACAGTCAGTGTTCTCTGAGTAAGTAAGTGCCTCAATCAAAACAGATTTGCGCTTTGCTTTTTTTCTTTTCAAGATTATGAATGATATGGGTTTTTCTTCGTTATTTACTTAACAGCGTCAATCGTTCTAGCTTACATCTACTACAATATCATATAACATTTATTATTATAATAACCATCATCGTAAAATAAAACAATGCAACAACTACCCCTCTTCACTTTTGATATTGATATCATTCTGCTGGTAGCTGCACATTGCTCACACTGCATCGATGGTTTTTTATGAAAGAAAAAATCTCACTCTTTCTTTCCTTTACCCACATTGCGTTACGTTGTAGAACAGCAGAGAGAAAGACATTTCTTTCTTGAAAAAATAGGTGTAACCAAAATCTCTCTTTTGGAAAATAGCAGCGAGCAAAAAGTCTTGGTTGGTAGAGCCGCTAGAGTGGAGTAGAGTGCGTAGGGACTTTTTCTTTTGTGATCATGATCATGAATGATGAAGATGCTACTTTAAAAACATTGATCATTTAAAAATTGCATTAAAACAGGAAAATGGTGGTCGATTAGTGGCGAAAGAAAATTATAATCACAATAGTAATGAATGGGATGCACTAAGACTTGCATCCTTAGACAATGGTTTCTTCCACTAAATACCTCTCGTAATAAGTCGATTTAAAATGATAATTATTTTTAAAAACAAATGTATTATGATGATCACACGGTGAATGAATGAATGAGATGGATGCACACTGGTATTGTGCTATTGCTGGCTACATTTTTTTTCTCCCTAAGGCAAAGAAGCAGGTCACCCCATTTTTGTTAGAAGACTTAATAAGTTTGAAGAGAAATGAAATCCTAGCGGTAAGTTAAGCGGTGTCTGCTGCATAACTTTGAACAAGGAATGTGGAAAAAGATGCACTTTTCCTCCACGTTGATGTCTACTCACTTTTTTCTGCTACACTTTGTGACTCTTTACTAACACAATTTGGTACATTTTCTCATTATTTTTATCAAACGAACCATTGCATTTTTGAAAAGAAAGAAGTTCTAAACGCAAAAAGTAGAGACGGTCCCTGAATACATCGTAGTCAAGTAATGCGCTCACTTAATTCCTTCTTCATACAGCAGTGAGTACACAAAAATTACTTATGTGCATTGCTTGAGCAACGAGCCGAGACGACAGTGACTTTACTGACTTAATTCAGCCACTTTATTCCACAAGTCTGAAAGAGAGGAAAATTTGTGTACTTTAGTAGCCAAAATGCACTTTTTTCTACCTTCCTTCCCAGAGTGATCATGATCATGATCAAGAAGATGGGAAAAAATAATATACTTTTTTGATTACCCATTTAGTCTGCCTGTACCTGATCTAAATGATTGTAAGTAAGTGTTTATGTATGGTGAATGAAAAGTGGAAGTTATTTCTACGCATCTACCTATTTTTGTGGCATTGTGGTCATGTATAATGCTGAAAGCATGACAAAAATAAGTTTCGTGTATAATTTACGCACATACACGTCACCTGAAAGCACTTAGCAAACACTTCCTCACACCACATCACATCATACCATACAGCACTAATTTAATCATGTTAAACATTCATGAATTACTTTAAACGTGATATAAACGTAGAGATAGATTAAGACGCCACAGCAAGAGATGTTTAATCAAATTCAGCAGAGGAAAGGGTTTGCCGATACTCAAAGACAGGGAAGGTGAGGAAGCAAACACAGGAGCTCCCGTGCGTCGGTATACCATTCATGATACTCAAAAGGAAATTTTTAAAAATATCTTTTGGAGGAAGAGGCAATATTTATATTTAGTAGAGCACGGGATTTTTTATGACGATGACGATGGCGTCGATGAAGCCGCCGATGATGATGGCTGCTAAACCAACAATTAAAAAGAAAGGCGTGCACGAGAAAAGAGACCGCGACTAAAGGAAGATGTTGATAGGAGTGACAGACAATGAAATCAGCAAAAAAACTCACGGACTACTGTCGGTTCGTTGAGTTACTTGATTTTTTATTTTTGTTTACTTAATTCTTTAAAAAACTACATTCATAAGATTGCTTCTCGTACTGAAAGGACCACGGCATTTTCATTCAACAAAAAGATCATCTTCACGACTAAACTAGTTGCTTTTGGTATTATTACTATCATCATCTAAATCGGTAGGAAATAATAATCACCTCAAACACCACACAAGATACCAACATACTTGTTCGTAGTTTAGTTATCATTATTACTCCTATTATGATTACTTACGATTAGAGACGTGCCGTCGTGCTCTGTTTTGTTTCCGGAGAAATCTCTAACAAAAGAAAATGCACTTGTTGTGTGCAAAAGTAAAAAATTAAAAAACGCTTCCCATATTGACACGAGACCAAAAAAAGTATTATTGAAGGGTAGCTAGGCTTAGGTATTTGATAATTAAAGAAAACGAAATAATAAATTGAAGAGCATTCAAATTTCATTCATTGTACTTGCTTTCTTCAGCCAAAAATGAGTTCTTTGTGTTGTGTGCAGTGTGCATTTTGGGCTCTCTTTTTTAATTTCTTCTAGAAGCAGCATAAAAAATGCTTGAAATAAATGAAAAAATTCGTTTTAATCTTGGACTCTTATTTGAAGGTGAGGCGATCTGACGATGGTGATGAGGAATGCATCGCTTACTCTCTTAAGTTAGATGCACTGCACGCACGTTTCATACGCATGCATGCGTCAAAGGGGAAAATAATCCATCTTTCTTTACTCACCCTACCCATTTTTCATAGCGACTTCTAAAATGCACTAATGGCACAATTTAATGCAAAACTCCTGTGATGTTCTAGGATCTTGTACAAGAGTATATCAAAGGGAAAGAAAATTTATTCGCGTTTATTCATTTATTTATTATGAGCCATTTATGAAACAAAAAAATCTAATTTTTGTTTTCGTTAAGATTACTCTGTGTGAAGGTAGGTGCCGATATGGGTGAAGTTAAAAGGAGCAAGACTTCCCCATTTACGTAAAATTGCACACTTGCTCTAAATAAAAATAAAAGTATCTTCTTCCAAAAAACTATACTTTTTTACAGTATAATAATATCTTATCAGTTATGTTCATCTCCCAATTTCCTTTTCCTTAAATATCTTAAGCGTTTGTACATATTATGTACCTATGCTGAATGCGCACGTTTTGAAACACGCTATAGGAGATGCATTACTTGCAATTACATAGTGCAAAACGTATTTTTCTCCTATAGACATACCAAAAAATTAGATTTGAGCAAGTACCTTCCTAAAGTTACATTGCATTACATAGACACGTTGTTAGTTACTCTCTCTTTCTTCCAACCTAATTTTGGATTCTCTTTTCAAAACTTTTTTAAATGTATCCCTTGGGTAATTAATCATGATATAGTTTGAAATACAAATACTTATGTTTTTTATATTCTTGAAACCTCCGCAAGTTTTACAGGAGAGAGATTAACAAATTACTTATGTGCATTTTATTGTTTTATTATTACCACTGAGATTAGAAGCAGCCGCCAAACTGTCTGCTTTGTTGCAATGCAATACGCTGCACAAAGGTGAGACGTGCCTTTTCATTTCGATTTGCAAAAATTCTTTTCTAGGTCATGTTGAAAGGGAATCTGATTTTTTACTGCATGCGTAAAAACAGAGTTAATTTCTTGTTTTTCTTATTGTTTTGCTAATTTTACATGGTAACATTGCATTGATGCATATTTATTGCATACATGCTTGCAACTTGTCGGAGGCGCCCACACTGATCAAATGGATGAATGATTTGATACAGAAACTGCACCAACTTTCAGATAATGCCAACCGACCAGCTACTTACAACAAAAAATGTAAATCTTCACTTCTCATCGTAAAATTGGGAAGTCTCTTTGACTATCTTCTCTTTTGGCTCCTCTGGTTTCATATGTTTAGATAATCATAAATATACCTTAGTCAGAGAGTCAATTATGCGAGGCGTTAAATCTATCAAAATGTTTTCTTTTTTTTAGCATGTTCATCTCAGCTCATATCATCGGCTCACAATCTGTGGAAAATGGTGTTGATCAGCTAGTCAGCAGCGTCAGGCTCGTTGAAAGGGAAAAAATTCACACCCTATTTCCTTTTCCTGTCATCAGGAAAAAATCTCTGTGTGCAACCAAAGGCACGAATGGATGATGAAGTCAAGATTTTTTTATGGAATACTGGTGTGAACTTATGTGACGATGATGAATTTTTTTTGGCATTTTTGTGTGCGAGTTCCTTTCATTTTTAACAGCACAATAATAACATAGGGTTTCATTCATTCTCTGCTCCTGCATTGTGACAGTGAAAAGTATTTGCATTTTTGGGAAAAACAAGCGGAGTGGAGACTGCACTTGTAAAAATACTGAATAACCAAAACCTTTGGTTTTTATGTGCCAACATGTCATATAGCACGCAGAATGTTAACATGTGTAACAAATTTAAAAGTGTTTTGACAGTTTACAAAATCCAACCGTTCGCACATTCATCAATTTAGAAGTAGTCGTTTCCACATCTCCATTGAAATTGAAAGCGAACGCAGGCAAACGTCGAATTGTACATACGATGAGCACATCCGAACAGGATGTTCTGCATTACATTGTTGTCGTCCACTTTAGTAATGACGAGTGCTAAACTAATAAATACATACTTGAAATGTGTGATGTTATGTGACAGAAAAAGAACTTCCGGAACCGGAAGGACGTTTGTATTTATGCATGCAATGTTAGATGTTCTGTATCGACCCATTAAACTATTTTCTGTATGCTTTTTTGTGTCGAAATTGCAGACATACATAATAATGCATGCGTGTATATGTGCATACGTATTTGCATAATTGAATGAATGGATGAATATGCTGATGCGTCCCGAAGTTGAAAGAAAAAGGATTTTTACGCTATGGCTATCTAAAGTATGAAAGTTGGCTATGGAGCACTTACGGTATCTCTTCATGAGAGACTTTTTGTACGCTTTGGGGTTAATTCCAAGATCCATCGGTTGACCATCGGAGTCATCAGAGTCCTGGGGACTGCTCGAATCCCTTTCGTAACTATCGCGATGATCGAAAATGTAGGGTGGAATGCCTGCTGCGGCAGCTGACCTTGCGGCGGCGAGCATCGCAACTGGAGAAATGGAGTCACTACAGAGAGAGGAGGAGGAGGACGATTTAGAAGAGCTAATGGAGAGCTGATGGTGACGACGATGAGAGCTCAAGTCTCTGACATTGTCGTTGTAATGAAAGGCAGCGCCACCGGCGCCTCTCATGTTGCGTCTTGAGTGACAACTCAAGTCCAGAGCGACTTCCGTCTCGTCGGTCTCGGAAGACGGGGTTTCCATGCCGTCCTCCTCGTGCTCTTCGTACTCCTCCGTGACAATTCTCCTCTGTGGTGCGCCACCCTCATACCCGTTGTGGTGATGATGGTTGTGCGCAAGAGTGTTCAGATGACGACGCTTTGGATGGATCGGAACTGGAGGGGATTTCATGACTGTCTCCCGGCAATTTGTGCTCAGGTTTGTGGCAGTTTCTGAATGATCGTTGTTCATATTGTTGCTGTTAGTGTTACTGACTACGTTGTTAGGATTTGACGGATTTGTATAGGAAGCAGGGCTTTTCAGCAGTCGGCCGCTGCCACTGTTACTATTACTATTAAGATTATTAAGATTACTGGTAGCGCTTTTGGTGTAGCAAGGGGAATGCTGAGACTCTTCGTATGGAGATGGGCTCCGTGATCTCTCTGATGATCTTCCGGAGACTGTGACAGTTTTCAGGTTAAGGGCCAACGCTCCACCTGGACTACTGCGCCCTGAGCTGTTCTGGTGGCCTTCGCCGTTGCTTGCCAAGCTCACAGAGCTAACTTCCATTTTGCTACTGGCACAGTTAATTACACTATTTTCAACAACTGAGTCCGAATTCTTATTAATGTCTGTCGAGTAATTTACAGCTGCATCCATGCCATCATTACTAACCATATGTCCTGCATTCCTTGATACTGAAATGTCCTCACTCACTACTCCCATCTTTTTATCTCACTACACAGCCTCTGATTAGCACAGTCTTTCAAAAAATTCTTGTGTACTTTCACAGATAAAATATACCAGATATTTCATTGGGACTCGTAATCTGCTAATGAAATGAACTCAAGCTCTAAATAGTGTTTTGCTTGCTTTGCTAAAAAGAAATATAGTTTTTTTCTGAGATCAAATAAATATATAAATCTGATAGGTATTTCACTCAACTATTTATTTATGTGATATATGTAAATATGTTTAAAATCGTTTCAACTTTTTCCAATACTGATGAATAAATGAATGAATGAATGATAATTTGGTTTCACACCGATCCGCACAAGGCTAGAGGATATTAGATAATTAATTATAATAACCAAGAAAACACTCCCGTACAAGATCACAAATAATTACAGATCCAATTAACAGCTAATTATTGGCCTAATTAGCGGGATAGTGAATGTTCATAAAAGCCTAATTGTTCGGTAATATTCACTATCAAACACAGCCGCTCACTTTCGATCCTTGTAAATGTAATTATACATACGAAACAGTATTTTTCATAGCGATGCAAAATTGTCGTGGGTTTGAAGAAAGGAAGTCTGCGATATATATTTTATACTGTTAGACAAACTTGGGTGTACTATGAAGAAACAAGTCACTAATTGGTTTATTTATGCATGAAAACACAAACTCAGTTATAGTATGTAATCACCCGCGAAAAGAAAGCAGAGCGAAGTAATGCATCTTACAGCAAGTAACTAACAAGATTCACACACGGGTACACCGACGACAACAGTCCTGTCTGGAACACGCGAAATTTTCAAGGTGCCCCGTTGCCTCACATCAAACAGACAAGCACAAAACTCTCTGGATACGTGGGTACAGCGAAGGCTAACAACAAAAAACCTTGGAAATATGAAACAGCGAAATGATGAAATCCTGTTCGTGTGGGACTACACAATCACTCTTCTTCCGAACTGTCAAACAAATGTGCCAATATATTTCCCACAATAGTTCTAAGGAATTATCCGACAAAAAGTGAACAAAAATCCGGGACACTTTTTTCTATTTTTTCAGATGGTATAGATTTTTTTCATATATAATTTGTCAAAGGTTACTAAAGCCACGATATTATTTATTTAAAGAATGCACCGGTTTGTTTTGAAAACTAATAAAATTTATTAGAAAGGCCTCTTTACTATTTCCTTAATTGTCACTAATAATTAATCAAGGTTTTTTCTCAAGAAAATGTGTATTAATCCTTAATTGACACTTAAACCAATGACTGAGATGTTGTCAATGGTTTTTTATTCACTGTCGATACACCGCTTAATTTATTATAATTAAGTAAGGTTATTTTTTCTTGACACCACATGAATCACTAGAGTTGACCGTTCTGCAACTGAGAGTAAGTTGAGACTGACAACTCGGTTTTTCCTTGTGGTCCTCCACAGTACATTCGAATCAACTCACTCACTGTCTCAATTAATGTGCCTGCCTATCTGATAAAGGGTTTTTCATACACAATTTTCATGCGTAAAAATCTCCGAATAATTTTGGGCAAATGACACACGAAAAGGAGAATAAAAGTGTTATAAGAAGACTGAGAGAAAGGATTTGATTGAATTGAATGGAAGAAAAGAAGATTTGTGATTTTCTTTTGAAATCGTGCTAATTCCACAATTCCACAGTAGTAGCGTTGTTCAATGAGAGAACAATGCTTTTTCCTTTTTCTTACTAGTAAGCTTGAATCCCAGTAGACGCGTACGTCTGAAAAGTTTAGCTATGCGTTTTTAGAACACACACTCAACAACGATTCAACAGCAACGTGCTTCCAGCCGGATCGGTGAAACACAACTGAGAGCGAAACCACCAAGAGAGCTCACGCATTGCACTCTCCAAGTCATCATCATTGTAGTAATCGTTGTATCACATGCGAGCAAGTTAACCAGTCTTTCTACTACTACCCCAATGCAATGTCTTGTATTGCAGAGCAGCAATAATGGTGAAGTAAGTTGCAAGTTGCAAGTAAGAGCAACGAGTAGCAGCGTTAGCTTTAGCTCAACTTTGTACGTTACTCAAGTCAAAACGTGTGCACGCGGCGCTTCCATTTAGTTGTTAGATTGTGGATTCGTCCAAAAGGAGCAAGTTTTACAGCGAGTGACGAGAAAAAAAGGAAGGCCGCATCTTCTATGCTCTACCTCAATACGAGTGGAGTAATGCTTCTTGAAACGAAGTCTACGTGAATTCTCATGTTTTGTAGGGATCTGCACATAGCCAACTCTCTCTTGCACACACATGTTTCATCGTTGTCATCATCATCAACTCGCAACTTTTCTTACTAACTTACTTACTTTACTACTTCAACTTACACTAGGTTTGTAGAAACGAGCAAATCGAGCGTCTGCTGCGCCACGGCACCAACACCAAGAGCAGCGTTTTACTACAGCGTTTACTCTTGTTTCACATTGCAATAGGTAAAGCGTTTTATGTTAGGCATGCAGTTTTAGAAATGGTTTTCAATTAAATGCATAGACTTGGGGACTGAGATGGTTTTCGTTTCATTTCATGTATGCACTTACATAGAAAAATGCAGTGTCCAAGCACACACTGTCTCACTTTGTACCAGTCGAGTCGAGCTTGAGTTAACGCTTCCCTGTATTTAGTTAGCACCTTGTGTGTGAAGCTTTTGCGAAAAGTTCAATATGTGTGTTGGAGCCAACGTACACACTCATATTATGTGCATTTCATTATCTCCTGTTCCTTTTCCTAATATTTGCAGTGTAACGTGCAAAAATAGGATATGACGAAAAAAGGCCCGCTTCAGGGTGGCAAACAGCAATCCGTCTGAAGTAGACTGAAATACCCTGGCAAATGTAAATACGAGCCTTTTGTCGCCGGCTTTTTCCGCTGGTGAATGAATGAATGAATGATAATAGACACGTCGTCGCGTCGTTCCGTATTTGATGTCTCTTTTGCAAACAGGTCGCTGGGTTAGTAATTCCATGCGTTTAGGTAGGTTTTGGAAAAATAAAAATTTGCTCGGTGTTTAGTAGTTGTGTCATGTTTATTACCGCCACAATATCGCTGGTCTGATGTGACAAAATTAATTGAAGTATAGTAACGATTTTTTTTTAAATTCTTAGATTATTTCAGTCAGTCAGCATATTACCAAACATTTTTGCGCGACATGAAAATACAAAGTGGCTTTAAACCAGATGAAAACTAAGTCGCAAAATGAAACCAGGAATTGCAGCACGGAATGTGGCAACTCAATCTTAAGAAAGTAGGAGCAAGTTTTCTATGTCAATGTTCAAACTGTATCCTGATTCCCAGAAGGCATAGCGTAATACCGTTCTGAACAGAACATTGCATGCAGTTTTCGTTCAATTTTCTTCTGATAAGAAAACTGTTTTAAAAAATAGGCAAAATACAAAAGCTTTTAAATAGAGTGTAGACGGATGAGGGTGATGATGACATAACCACATTGTCAATGGTTTATCTGCATTTCATTGAAGAAAAGAAAATGAAGAAGTATAATAATAAAATGTGCCTGAATATAATTAGAGGAATGAGGTAAGAGTGGAGCAGCAAAGCAATGGTGTAAGGAAAGAAGAAACATGATTTGACGAGTGCTGCTGCTTGGGAATGAGTGAGTGAGTGAGGTAAGAGTTGTTGAAGTGTTGCTCAAAAAGGAGGGAATACTCTTAAATAGGTGCAATATTGCGGAATCAGGACACAGAACACGAAAGACAAACAAAGTACAAGAGCAGAGTCACTGGTAATTTTCACTCTCATCTGATTAAAAGTAAGAGCTCCTCCTCAATCACTGTCAGCGTCAGCCAGCTTGCCGGAATGTCATGACGGATGCAGCGTAAAACTACATGCTACATATAACGCAATCATTAACAAACTATTATTATCCCAAGTCCCAACTAACCTGCTCGCTTGCTAAATACGTGCTTTCGATTGTTTCACAGAATCAGCATAATCTTCGCCCGATCTCATTTATTATTGTTATTAAAGAAATTGCAATAGTTGCAGAAAAGTGAACTATGAGCGTTACTTTATTACTACTGTTTGGCATTTATGTAGTAGATGCAGATAAATTGATTTACTCCACACTTTTTTATTTTATGTGAGTACTCCAATGCACAACTTATCGAGTCGCTTGAAAATTTACTTTGCTAATAATCCAAAGCACGAGCCCATAAATAAGAGTAAAATAAACCACATCGAGAAGCACGTAGGTAAACTAATAAAGTGGAGTAAGAAAAAACAAGCGTCTTGACAGTGAATCTTATGCATATCGCAGACGCCCGCTGTACCTGTTATGTCTTCCAAGAATTGCATCGCTACTTGTTTATTTCCACTATCTACAATCGAAGCCGTCTTCATCATCATCATGATAATCACAATCACTGTTACTTTTTTCTCATCGAGCAAAAAAATTGACGCAAGTAGCAAAAATGTGCAAAAAGTAAATAAGCACAAGAGCAAAGAACAGGAATAGGTAAGTGGGAGCAATGTTATCAGAGCAGTGCAGTTAAGTAGTATGGAGCAAATCTGTGTATGAGGTAGAAAAAAAATTGCATCATATTCCAACCAACACAGTTCGTTCTGTGCATTTATTTATTTACCTTACTTACTATAACAATGCAATGATACCTTTTCTGGGAACTGAACGACAACACCTACGATGTAGTGATATTATGATTCTACATTGTTACAATATGGATAAAAAGAATAAAAAGGTATACAATTTTTGCACTGCTCGTTATCATCTGAGTTTGCAGTCAGGATGACATTGCGTTACGCTTTGCTTTGCTTTGCCCTACACACAAAATGTAGATAATAATAAAAATTGTAACAATGCAGTGAATGAGTCAATTGAATCAGGAATAGGAACACAAACGTTCACATAGACCTATTGACTCATATCATCATACAGATTAATCTGTAGCAACAGCCACGCAAAGCAATTTTTTTTTGCAGTAGATCGACGTAATAGTAATAAAAGAGCATGCCCTATCTTTCATCAACTTTTAATGTTGTGATCATGAAACAATCCTCACTGCCACCTCGGCAGCAGTTTTAAACTGCATTGTACTCTAGAACAATTACTGTTATCAGGCAACTATTTCATTACGCTGAGACACGAGCCAACACAAAATTATATGAAAAAAATATAAATAGACATCATGGGATAACATAACACAACTACCGCCGTCATCAGGTCGTCGTTGTATTTATTAAAAGAAGATTGAAGAAAGTGATCAATGCATCCACCACGTTACTTGTTGCTGGTAACAGCAGTTTGCCGTTTGCAGTAACAGTAACGTATTCTAACGCAATCGCCAACTTTGCAAACTTCACTATGACATAATGTTGATTTTTATCCAAGAAAGATAACCGAGCTTTTGTTTAATTGTTTCTGAAAAACTCTTGCTTTGTGTCCCCTTTCGCTATCATGAGAGATTTTCCTCAGTCGTGCTATTATTGCTGTTTCAGGTTGATTTTCATTTTAAAAGCAGGAATCACTTTTCATTTCTTTCGATATCGAAATAAAAAATTTTCGAAATGTTAAAAATCATAAAATAAACCGTATTTCGGTATTCCTCATTTACAGCATTATATTTCTGTGGTTGCTTTGCAGCGTACCAAGAAGAACAATAGTGTAATAATAAATTAGCATTGCGTTGTTTTTGTGCATCAAAAGATAATTTATGAACTCTAAAAAATTACATTGCCGTTCTGTCGCAATATTGGATGGATGTACCGCAAAAATAAGTACCTAAAGCAAAGCAACAGCTTCTGTGAGATTGGAGAAAAATGTAATGTGTGCACACAGCATTGTAGGTACTTACAGCAACAACAACAAAAAACCATTCCGACATTTGCAGACATGAGCAACGGAAAATTTAAAAAATTGAATAAATAATCCTTATAATAATATTCATAATAACAATAATAAAACGATGACTGAGCTGGTTCGTGATTATTTTTATTGTTGGTTAATGTGTTGGTAATGATTTTATGCAATTCTGCTTTGCAAACAGAGATAATGACAACAAAAGAAGTGAGCAAGAATGGAATGCTGGCGTGGGCTTATGAAATTCCTAAAAACAGCAGGAGCATCCTCAGTCACAGGAAAGAGGAGTAAAGTATAAAAAAAGTACTTTCGAAAGGGACATGTTCAAGTAGTGGGTAGCGTAGCATTAAAAGACAGAATAATAAAATAACGGAGTGAAAAAAGTAAACAGGTTTATTATTAAAGGCAAATAAATTTGTTATGGTTGTGGGTGGCTTTATTCAATAAATAGCACAATATTATGTTTGACAATTTTTTACACAGATTTGAACACGGTTCGTGTTGTCGTACAAACCATTTGCTAAACACCAATTAAATCCCAATAGCATTGTATTGCAGTTGAATCGTGAACATTGCCAATCTATGATATGCACATAATGGTTATTGTCAGCAAAATTAAAATGACAAGTTTAGAGATGACGCTAAATAAATGGTGGTTTCATTTCAATTTCATTTCCATTCAACCCTGCACTAGAAGTAAACCAAAAAGACATTATAGCGAGTGATATTATGATGACCGTGTGCAACTCATCGTTTTGTGGGCACTTGTTGTTCCTGACACACTTTGAGAAAGAAACACGGTACGAAGTGGGAATCGTCTGTTTCTGTCTCTCTATGGAAAAGTAACCCTGTGTGACAAATTTGTCATGAATTTTTGAAAAGGAATTCTTTATACTGAATTTGGCAGTGGCATTGTTTTAAATAAGTACCCTATCATCATACTGTAGTTATGTGGTTGAGTTGAACTGATTGATTAAAAAAGGAATCAAAGGGATCCTACCCCTCTTCCATTCTAACAAAATCCTTCAACAAGATCGTTCGCTCTTTGTCAATATGGGCAAATCAAAACATTTTAACGATGACGGATCATATTGATCACAGATTGTTAAATATTATTGATAGCTCACAATTTTTGCCAACTACAAATTACCTTCAACTTACCATTAATATAGGTAGGCAACTTGAAAAATGTTCTGTAGCGTGCATCGTTTTTTGCAGCGTGTGGAACTACTATCCCATTCAAAATAATGATACTCCTTCTTTTTCAAAAGAAATAAATATCTTTGTATAATCAGCAAGATGGTTGCGACATCTTGGAAAGATCAAATCATCAAAAATCGCATCACAATAATAGTCTTATGGTCAATGCCCTAAGCTGACTTCGACTGAATGTTAACTTTAACTTTGATTCATTCATTTATTCACTTCATACATTCTCGTCTGATCATGGGCCCTCATCTCAGCTCAAGCCATTGTCTTCTCTGAGACTTGCGGTCATTGTTATGGCGACTTTTTGCACCCATTCTCCATTCTGCATCTTGCCTGTCTCTTTTGTCAAGAAAACAGAATAGTTATCTGTGTAGAATGGAAAACGAAAAAACCTAATGTGGAGAGGCAATAGTTTAAGGGCTCATCCAGTCTAGTGTGGTCTATTCCTTAGTGGAAATCTGATATGCAATAAACTTATTTTTCTTTAGGAATAGAAGCAACGCCTACCTCGTTTACACACTCTGAGGCTATTCGTTCCTTTATGAGGTAAATTGCTAAAAAGGAGCCATAATCGTGCACAATTGTGTACTATGTATATAAAAAAATCTATTATGTTTCACTGTTTGTATTATTTAAGCGATTATTTTCGTTCAATATATTCAAACAAAAATAAATGGCATTTCTAATTCGACAAGATGATTCTATGATTCTATTATAAAATGGTAATGTAATCCTCGCACACTTTTATTTACGCGTTAAAGCGGTGATACAGATGAAGTTACACATAATCTACCACCCAATAAAATACAAGCTCTTCGTCAATTATTTTAAAAAAACCATGCAAATGTAGCATAAGACTGGTGCCGTCGTTATTGATTAAAATTGCGTGTATTCATAGAGATTGCAATGGAAACTACTGTCTGTAAAGGGCAAGTGAGAAGTAACCGTGCCAAAAGACATTACAAAAAATGTTGTTTGTCAAAAGATGTAAAAAACTTGTTTTGTTGATATTGCATAATCCAGTAAGTTTGTAACTAAGTAACGTGCGATGTGATGTGAGATCACTTGATCCCTTAGAATTGCAATATTGCACCAATACTAGCAACCAGATTGAGATGGCAAGAAAGAAACAAGACAAAGGCATGAGCAGAAATAGACAATGATGGCGATTATATAACATCCCAGCAAAGACTTTGTTTCGTGTTAAATAATAATCATTAACGTGAAGTACATGTATATATGCAGTAATACATATTACTATATTGTATGTTCAAGTGCCAAAACCAAAGATGTGAAGGCACATTTTGCTGCTGTTGCTTTGCTTAGTTTGCAAATAAAAGTGAAGCAACAAATCCACACGAACCAAGCAAGGCACCCATGACAAATAAAGCTGAGCAATAAAAAAAGTGTAGAAAAAATGACTCTGTCTGCCTATGTACTTCTTGTTTAAGGGGCAAGTGCAGCGTAATTCAATGCAACAAATGCAATGCAGCAACCTTTAGGGCTGCAACAAAATTAGTAAAAAATGGGAGCCCTTAGCGAAAAATTTGACCACAAAGACATTATTTCACATATAGAAAGAGTAAAGGCGGTGATCATAATTGTTCAATCAAACAAGACTATTGCGACAATACCATCTACAACAACTTATTTATACCTATGAAGCAGCAAGAAACGACTTTGTAGAGTGCTTGTTTATTTATAAGAGAATGATCGTAGAATTTTTAAGTAACAACGAAGCATTGGTTTGGCTATACTTATAAAAATAACTCTATCGCTATACTAATCAGAATAATTTTAGCAACAATTTTTTTATTTAAATACAAGACAAGTATCGGTGTAGCAAGTAAAGGTTGAGTTCATTCCCTTACCCTTTACTTCTTCACTTCTTGTTAATTTGTGCGTGCCCTTAGGTACTTAAAGTGATGTAGACACTTTTAACTTTTTGGTTTATTGTCCATCCGCTCTCTTGCACAAAATCAAATTACTGCCTCCAAACAGAACAAACCTCACGCGAGTATTGCAAAGCAGGAGAAGTAATGTAACAACGCAAAATTATAGTAAAGCATTATTATTTTTTGTATATTATTTATACGTAGATATGGCAATTTTGTGGCATTTGTTTCTTTGCGGCGGTCTGTAATGACTAAAATATTGCTGTGGAGGTTAGTAAGGACACGGGGGTACTTTGATCATCGTGATGTGATTCATGATCAAAAATGCAAAAATGATGATAATGATGACGTTGACGGCTGAGGATTGCACAAGTCCAAGAGCAATGAACGAGCTGACAAAACGAAGGAACGGCAACAGACAGCAGCGGTCAATGTAACACAATAACAGAGTAATCATAACACAGCATAATAATAATAATCCTGTCTTGGGACATTCTACCAACAGAAAGAAGAAGTTTATTATATAATCTTGGTAATTGACTATACAACATCATCCTATTTTTTGACAAAAATGCATTCAAGCTGAGACATGCGTCAAGAGCTGAAAACGAGAGTGAATACACAGACGTTAGCAGGGACGGGGTTCCTTTTTTTAAAGTTGCTTATGATTGTCGTCGTCATATTTGACATCGTCACCACCACCGCGAGCATTGCCCAAACTTGTGAGAATAGGCGGATTTCAGGCATTCCCACAAAACAAACTTGGCTCAGAACTGCTAACACGCGGATTCGCCAAAAACATTGTTGCAATGTTAAGTAATCTAAGGGTTACCCATGATGATGATGGAAAATGCTGAAAGTGAAGTGATTTTTTTAAAGTGCGTATTGCAACTTGAGTACGATTGTTTGTTTACCCAGTATTTTTTTACTTCGAAGATGATAGTAATGGTGATGATGACACGGGAGTAATAAGAAATAATAACGTTCCTACTTAATGGCAAAATTGTGAATTGAAATCTGAAATGCTGCATGAGTTTATCATTAAAGTGCAAATACCATTGTTATCGCCCCACTACTAACACACTGACACTGGTGGAACCAAAAACCTAGTGTGTCAGTAACCAATGTTTATTTGAAAAAATAAGTCTCTTTGGTTGTCAATTTATGGAGTATTATATTCCACTCCGAAGATTATCTACGTCATAAATCAGATTTTAAGAGATAGATGTTGCAAAAGCGCTGCCAGATAACATTACTGGCTTGAATGGCAAAAATTACGCGTACGTACAACCAGGTAACAATGTGACAATTTTGTCTCTTCTAAAGCTCAGTATAAGGAACGTTGTAAAATCATTTCAATTTGAAATTATCGTCACCCCCATTACTGCTCACAGCTACGACCACTTTTTTCTTAGTCATGGCATTACTACTAGCGTGATGCTGTCGTTGCATAGGTACATCAGATCTATTATTCTGTAAATTTGTGGATGCGACCAAACAGTAAATCACTGGTGACTGCCAAGCACATTTCACAGTGCACAACATTCACTCGTTCAATTCGCATTTTGCCTCACTAGACAACAAAGCAGTCATCAAGGCATGCAATATGCAATTGACTGAATGAGTGAGGCGAATGAATCAACGCAGTGACGGTGATGTGATGAAGGCAGGCAAAAGGCAAGTACACTTTTACACAGAATTATTATAACATTTTCCCATTCCACTTCTTGTAATGGGAAAGGAAGTGTCGCAATATTTCGTTAATTTTTCATTTCTTCATGATGTTCACGATGATGAGGATGATGGCGATGACGATGGGGCATTACCTCATCCTAAACATAATAATAATGGATGATGGAGTTGTGGATAAGGGAGAAGTCGCTTTGTCTACCTTTTGCCTTTGTTGTGTTGTGATAATCCACAAAAAATATTATATTTTGTTTCGTATCCCTTGAAGCACGCAGAAAAAACACCAAGTGCTTTAAAATTGAGTATAGATAGATTAGATGACAGAGTAATATAATGCATGGCGCCTTTGCTCGTGGTTTTGTTTAGACTGACGAAGTAAAGTATTATTTTTTACTACTTTTTTGTAATAGGGGATGTGCTCAGAACTTGATATTGACATGCTTGCATTACGCATTATCTTCAGTCGCTCGCTCGTTTCTGCATTTGAGTAAGTACGACGATTGCATTTTTTGATTATAAAGTAAAAATGTGGGTATAAAAAGACGCATAATACTAAATATAATACTAACTAGTGTTGATCATCATTATCATGAACAACAATATCATGAGCTGCTGAGATTCGTTTGAACCATTTAAAGTCCAATGGCACTGCCACCTTCAAAAATGTGTAGTTTTAATGTAGCAAGCTAACAAAAATAAGCACACTTTTTTGTTCACTCGTACGACTCGACATGGTCGTTCATCGAACTTCACGACTTTAAGCGTTACTTTGGAGTGTCGTTAAGACCTACAACTTGAGAATTATTCTCTTCTCTTTGAGGATGATGCATGTTTATCTATGTGTAACATCGATCATAAATTGAAGTAACATTGCCAAGAAATTGTTTCAAATAGCTGAACTGGGCTGAAACCTGGCCACGTCGCAATAGTAATTCTTTGATAATTTCTTAAAATTTCCACAAAAACATTTATAAAAGATAATAATCATCGATTCACTTCTTCAAGCATTTTGTTTTAATTCACTCAAATTGCCGTTTGACAAACTGAGCAAAAAAAATAAGTGCATGCATCATTTAAAAGCGAGCCTTAAGTTATAAGAGCACGAGGCAGTCACTTTTGGTTTCGTTAGGAGATTAATGAAATGAGTTTAAATACCACGTGCGACAACAATACAATGTTCGAAAATTGTCGGTCGACACTTGATAATTATTGGATGTGAATTTTACTGCTACGCGGTGGATGGAGACGTATACCACGAAACCAACCCATGGTTTGCATGTATTTAAATGTTCACAGTACATTTTCCATGGTATAATCGTTGCCATTTATGATGTCTTTGTATGCCGCGGTGTGGAAGTGTATTGACTCTGTGGAGTACAATTTGGGGATCTAAAGCTGAAATGATTGCATAATGGACAAAGTAAGTAAAGTATGACAATCTCCTTAAAGTGAACATTCACGAAAACGTATATGCCTCTGTACTATATACAAAAAAAATTGTACAACTCAAATACTCAGTAATCATAATCACAGCAGTCAAGTCAATGACCAACCAAAAAATTTGCGCATGAATATGGTATACAGACACAAGCCCTTTATTGACCTTTGTAGGTACACTGGCAGAAAAAAATGTAAAGGACGATGAACTCTCTCTCACTCATCTCATCGTCAGCATATTCCAAAGGTACAGCAGTGAGTTGCAAGTCACAGTTTGTGGAATAAGTCACTTATTTCATACTCTACAATCGCACATCCCTTCCATTAAAGTTGGCGCATAAAATATGAAGGGTTGTTTAGTAGCAGTAGCAAGTAACAAGCAGCAGTCGTTCGTTAGCTAAATAATCATATTGAACGCAGTACAAGATTCGCAAAAGATTAGATTAGCGATTCGTGCTCGTCAATGCAATGGTTGAGTTGTGTGTTCACACAACTCTTATTTGCCACGTGAGGGAAGGTTGGGATGGGGAGTTGGCCGCTTAATGTGAGATGCGCTAACGTTAAAAAGATTATGTCAACTTCTCTGTATAATGCTAAATAACAGACCCGAAGAGAGGGTTCAGGTAGTTTTTGAAACTGTCTCGCAGCAGTCAATTTATTTTCAGGTTATTTTTGGTTTAAAAGTAAGAATTGTAATTTAGCAAAGTAAAGTTATTTTCACTGAATATCATGTTATTTTCAGAGATAATGAATTTTTGTGTGAATTATGAAATGCGTGTGCCTAAGTGTACGTACTACATGCTCAAGTGTCAAGTGAGTTCATATAAACAATCAAAAGAAGAATGCAAGTTTGGAATAGAAGTTAATAACGCTTCAAGCATTTTAATACGAGATGATTCATGAAATTCCAAACAATTCAGCTTCGCAGGATGTTTACTTTTGCCGTATTAAGAACCAAGAAGCAGTAAAAAAGGGGTAAAGCGATGCTCAAAGTGTAAACACAGAATTTTTTAAAAGCCATAAAATATGAGCAAATCCACTCATCCATTCATTATCCAAATTCACACACGTTTCACATGTCAAAATAAAAACTGGGACGGGGAATAAACCCCAGAAAGCTTCACTGTCACATTGTGACATCTTCTCGACAAATCTTGGTGGGTTGGATATTGGATGGAAGGATTAATGTCGATATTCACTTTTTACAGCTTAGAAATTGTATGTAAATCACAATAATAAAAATAAAAGTGCCTATTGCAAAAACAGGGTTTTCTTTTTATTTCGATCTTTGTTCTGTTATTTTCTGTGGAGGTAGCATTAACAATAAAAACGATAATACCACTGGCGTGGATCAATGAGCGAATAAAAACTTTTCAGAAGGAGAAAGAAGCAAAAATAACACTCGTGTGCCTGTCTGTCTGCCACCCTTCCCAACTCGATCATTATCATCCTCCTCACAACGCCTCCTGACAGACCAAGAAGCGAATTCATTTTCTTTGCTGGAATATGTTTTAAAGAAAAGCGTCTGGACAGAGATTTCTCTACCACACAGTTCCGTTGCATTTCACTGATTATTAGTGTGTGGGAGAAAAAGAATTTTCGCTTCAATAAAAATTCTTCAATTAAGCAACAATGAATTGATAATTAGAGGTGAAATATCTTTTATGCAATGATTCAACAAGCAAATGATAATTTGATTGAGCAAAATAAACAATGACAAATTCATCGTATCGCATCCTAGACACAATGATGTACGAAACAAACTCGTCACTTAATTCACCAATGATCAACAACTGTCTCGTCTGCTGGTGATTTTCTCCATTGTATTCTGTCAAAAAGGAGCAGAGAAGTGGGAAATGGAGACAAAAAATGGAGGTCTCAATTACAAGTTCCCTGACGCTTGTACATGTAGGTTTCGTATGCGGTTTCAATCCTCAGAGAATTTCTATAATAGGAGTAACCTCGGTGACTTATCCATCTAACAACGTCACAGACACAAACTGAGGTCAATCAGCGAATTTTGGTTCACTGCATTGAAAAGCAAACAATGATATCCTTTATTCATTATTGTTCCATGCAAGCAGACCTTATTTTGGAGATAGAGAGTGCTCGGAGTTTGGAGACGTCCAGACTTACGTAAATAAACGAGACATCTCCATTTCCTCTCGATTGTCATCTTGAGCAAGCTTCTAATATTAACTGATGCATCAGTAAAAGCATAACACTTTTAACGCAACTTGTAAAGTTCAGGTTACGCGACACATCAAATTAAGTAAGAAAATGCCATGTGCTTTGTAGCAAGTGCTGTCAACGACCTCAAGAGACCCACATTAAATCCATCCACATCCATCGTCGTCACACCTCTCCAATGACGGAGTGAGAGAGGCTATTGTGCTGATGCATATTTTTCCAGTTTCTAAACTATTTACTAAACATAATATCCTTTCAGAAACTATGTACCTTATCAAAAAATCCCGTATGTGCCACCTTTTGATTTTTATTTCAGTTATTTAAAATACACGGGCGTCGTGAGTAATTATAAATCTTTGAAAAGTATATGCCAATGAGGATAAACAAGCGATAAAAATCTTGACTAAAATCAGTAATTTTTTGCTTCCATAAAATTATTTATTTAGTAGCCAAAAAAAATATTTGATTACGACTGAAAAATATTATCCAAGAAAGACTACTTAATGTACAAGTTTCACTGTCTTACAGAGACTTGCAACACTCGACTAAACAAATTTGGGCATTCATCTTCATTTTAAGTGACTACTGCCTCTTTCTTATTGACACATATTTTTATTTTTGGACAACAACAACCTTCAAAGCACCACTAACCAGCACAACAGGATACTTCTTTCTAGGATACTTTTCAAAATTTATTTGCGGTGATAATTCATCAATTGCCCCGTATCTTTTTTGTTTTACAAGTTGTTTTTGGCTTTCAAATGTAAAGTTTGTAAACGGGCAAAATAAGTACAACATTGCATTTATTTGTTTGTAAAACACTTTTAACGTACATTTTATTTGTGAACGTAGGTTACTTCAACTGTACTCATCTTTCTTTCTTTTACTTTTTCCTTCCTTCTACTTCTGCTTCAAGATTCACATGCATATTTAATTTTGACATTTGCCTCTTCAACTTTAATGACAACAACAACAAGCAAACTTATCTACGTTAGTCTTTCCTGTCTATTTTTATTTCATGGTTTTTCTTTTCTGACTTTTTTAACTGAACGTCCAGGCTACAAAGGAATGGAACTAGAACTGTAGTAAAAAGCCATTTTAACATTAATAAAACTGTGACTTGCCTTGCCTACTTTTCCCATTTCTTTTCCTTTTCGTACCGAAAGCATTCAACTTGAATCTTGTCAGCGTGTCACTGCCAAAACGGATGTTGAAGCAAAAAAATGTTTGGAAAAGCATATCATTATCATATCATCCACAAAATATCATTCATCTTTCCAAAGAAGTGAATCACTTGAGATGTGCGAATTTTCCAAAAAAAATATTGTGAAGCAAGAGAAAAACACATGTCAGTCGGAATGGAAAGTGAATAGCCCAACGAAGGTTTAGTTTTTGCGTCATTACAACAAATGGAGAAAACGAAGAAAAAAACGCTGTGCTATTTCTAAATTGGAAGTAAAAAAGTGGAGTACGTGAGAAACTCGGCAGAAGAGGAACAAATGCATAAAAATTTCATTGGTTTTTGGGTAAAAATCCGAAACAAAACAACTTTTTTCTACATTGGCACTCAACATGACGATCATGGTGATGAAGCTCTAAAAGAAACACTTTCGCTCTAAACATCAACAGCGGATCAGTTGGAGTACAAAGGTCGCGTTATTCAGCTGCATTCCTTCCTAAGTAAAGTGTAAAGCAAAGTTTTTGCATTGCGTGGGACTTCAAACTTTCATCGATGGTAATGGAAAGGACATAGTTGTCGACGAAATAGTCTCGCAGCTTTGCTCCATGTGTTTGCGATAAAAAAGCTGCAGAGAAACAAAAGGATGCATCTGCTGAAAATGAAATTTTCTTTGAGCTTGTTTAATGCTACAATGTTTGCTCTGACTCTGACTCTGACTGAATCAAGTCGATTTTTATTGACTGAAAGAAAAGGTTATGGAAATGATAAAACGTCTGTATCAACTTTTGTTTCTATTTTAACACTTTTGTCCTTTTTGTCTCCTTCCTCACCAGTCTAATTTTCTTTTCCTTCTGTTGTGTACTTTTACTCCCCGATGTATGTACAACGTGCACAAAAGTATCTAACAAGATATTTACATCACGTTTCAAGTAACGTGGAAAAGTGGAAGAAAAAAATCCTCTAAATCCCGTCTGTCTGACTAGTAATAGTATGTAGTATGTAGGCATTAAAGTGAGTATAGTTTTTTTCTTTTGCTTTTGGTGCAAGTAATTCTGCTTCCTTGCCACTGCCAGCATCTCACTTTTCAGTTTCACAAGTTTGTTCATTTCTCGAAATGCGTGCATCACATTCTCTCCGACGACAATTCACTTTTCTTTTTCATATTGTATTACAGGGAAGAAAATAAAAGTAAGACGGGAGATCAAATCAAGAAGTATTTTCTTATGTATATAACTTCATCATTATATAATCATGATAGAACATAGAGTTAGACAAACTTTTTTCAAACGAGTCTGCCTTTTTATTTTTACATTTCCTTACGCACAATTTGTTCATCACAATGATCAAGAATGGAAATGTCTACGAAGACGAATTCGGGTAATTTCATCCTCCTCTCCTCAAATTGTACGTACATACAGACACATACAAAACATTTGTGTCTAGCGTCTACACAAAAATGTGTACTGGAATGGGGTGGGCAGAAAAACGTCTCTGACAAAAAAATCAGAATTGGGTTATTTGAGAAATGTTGATGATCTTTTCTTAATATTTAGAAACCCACCACCAAACCACCAAGAAGATCATTGGCCGGGTCGATGACAGAATGAAGAAGTAACAAAACACAGATGATGGAAACTCACTCCAGAAACAAGTTGGAGGAGGACAAGAGTTGCATATGCACATACAGAGTGTATGTAGAAGATGCACTTCTCATTAATACTATATCATCAATATTATTACAGATATTATTCAAAAAGAGGTAATGATTATGTATGTATTGCTCACATGTGGGAAATATGTGGTAAGAAGAGTTACGAGAGGCGGCATTTGAACCAAGGGAAAGGGCGCTTTTCCTAATGATCTTCCCTGATGATTACTGAGGGTCATTTGTGTCACATACCAAGGGAAACGCTGGATTTCTTTCGAAAGGATTATTTTCTTGCAATGGAATTATCTGGATTTTTTCGATTATGGGATAATGTAGGTAAATATTTTTTGCATTCTTTAATATTCTCTAATCCATTATATTAAATAAAAATGAAGAAACCTATCGTCTTTTGTTCAAATTATCTTTCTCAAAATATTGGCAGCACGAATTTGTAAATTTGTATTCTTCTCTATCTCAACTCGAAAAAAAAATTAAATCAGAGAAAAAACCATTACTCATTGACGCTTTCGTTGTTTGTAATGTCTCTTGAAAAATATGTGGACGAGTGAGTGGGTGGGTGAGAGTTACGACGTGCGGGTAGCGGAAATTTGAGAAGTCTCCTTGGCCACTAGAACAACTTCTGCACTTGAGCTCGAGAGTGGGAATCCTTTTCGGAGATAATTTTTGTACCATAAAAATTTCCCAGCTTTTTTACACCCTTGATCGTTGTTCTATGCATTATGTAGTAGTAATGCATGAGAATCAGTTGTCGTAGGATCATGATGATCACCAAGATGTTGCCTTTGCCCTTTTCACTCTTGAGAGAAATAAATGTGCGTGGACGTCGTCGTGGAACCCCTGCTTGCCTAGCCGTCCCTAAGAAAAAATATGTTCTTCTCTAATTGTTTCTCACATACATATCGACTTCAACGCATCCAGTATCGGCAGTATCGGCTTCTTGTCAGGTTCATCTTCTCTTTCTCGTAAATTGCATTTTAGTTATTATTGTAAATACGCCATCATTTCAAATGACTGAGAAGCCGACTTTGAAACATTGAGGACAAACGTAAGCATCGACGTAATAGTCTTGTACCGGGCGTGAGTTTTTATAAAATAAGGGTTCAATTCACGAGTAGCTGCTAGTAAGATGGAGACTTTAATAATGAAACTTTCTTCTTCTGGACTCACATTTCCTTTCCCCTCTCTGTAACTCCTTTTTTACATTTCGGTAATGTTTTGATGGTGGTGAGTGACTGAGTGAATGAGACAGAGCATACAAATTTCCTCGGTTTACTATTCCCTCCTTTTCGTTAAAAATAATGAATAATGATTTTTATTGCAACAAGTGATAATTGTAGTAAGGTTGTGGGAGGGGGAGTAGTCAAAGTCGCCTCAGAACAGAGACACTTGCTCTACATTGCCCACAAGAAAGACAAAAAACTCCCTCATCCTCCGCTTCGTTGTACGCGGAGTTTTAGTTTTTAGCAAAAGTTTGTTTTGTCGTAGTGTAGAAATGAGGAGGGCGAAAGAACGACAAAGCGTTTGTTTGATGCCCCATAAAAATCTCCTTAGTTTAAAAGTTTTCACAGCCTACTGACAAAACTTACATACCTATTTATATTGGCTTCAAATTATGCGGAGGAGGTGGGCGTCGGTAATGAAAGAAACTATTGACTAAAGTGACTCCAATCCATGGTTTTATCGTGCAGAATTTTTACATGAATGCAAAGCCTTGTTTTGTCTTGCAAGACATTACGAAATGAATGATTGCAGATGCAAGGAAAGTTAAAAGAACCTTCTTCTGCTGAGTTCGTCCCAAGGAATTTTAATGAGCGACGGATGTGTCCAAAATTATCCAAACAAGGCTTACCTGCAATAAAAAAAAGAGGATTAACTCAGTAAATTTCCGAATTGTAAATATTCACGGGGATTAGTTAAAATTAAGCATCTGCTATAGCTGAAGCAATGGCAGCAAATTAAATTATAGCATTTGTACTGGTGTTAAGCAACGTTTATGATTAACTGTTAACATAAATGGTTCAGATTCAGCTCTAACCAATGAAATGAATGGCAGTTCATCTTCTTTTCTTTACTTAGCATCGGTCTTAATAGTGCATACGAGACGATAGGCATTAAATATTTGGGCGTTGATGATTTTTCTAATTATTGTTAGGCGGATGATCACCCAAATAAATTTGCCAAACAGGAGATTGCGAAATTTTGTAGGCATCCCTTGGTTTTACGGCATGCCGTAAAAACGAATTATTTTTGTTTTTTTGCCAAATACCGTGTACAAAGCATTTATTACACAGTGCTAATTGCAGTGTTACGCGATGCAGTGCTCCTAATTATTTATTAGTATTCCTTAGACACGTTCAGCAAAAAGGTTGAAATGGAGTTAAAGTAGTGCTCACGCATTCATTCTATTCTAGGAGGTCTCTGCTTAGTTTGTACAAGTAGTGAATAAAAACATTTTTCATCATCACATCACATCTTCACGGTAGCCGCAAAGTGTCAAAATCTTTATAGGGAATGGAATGGAAACGTGCATCACATAACAAACGAAAGTGAATTGTTTGTGCTGCAGAGCAGAGTGGAGCATTACATAAATAAGTGGCAAGGCAATAAAAATTGTAAGGGAATGTAACAGAAGCAGTAAAATAGACTTTATTGCGTACACACACAACTCAGACTGAGACCTGAGACATGCCCATCCTGAACCATCAAAAAGTAATTCAAATTCCTTCCACTTCCAAGAAGACGTGGATGACGAAAACGACAATAATTTTTAAGTGATAACACCAATCAACAATCAACTGTTCGGAGTTTGTAAAAACTAAAGGATACCTACTTAGACTAAACATAACATCCAATTGGTGACGATGACAAGAGAAAGAAAAAACAAATCATCGTTAGAGATTTAACGGCGATAAAAAAGGTAACTAGCAAGCGTGCGACAAAAACTCACCATGATTGAATTGACTGATAAATGTCATGATTCATGAAATATATTGCAATGTACCGTCCGTAATTTTTTGTCAAAGAAGGCGGAAAACTGCACTTATGCAATCGCTTTGAAATAAATAGGTTCTTTCTTGCGGACGCGTGCTTCACTCATCACATAACATCAGCCCTTCAGCCGAAACGGTAGTTACTTTAGTAGGATCAGCAAATTCCCCGCATGTCACATCACATGAGAAAAACGTCAGCGCTGTCTTTATGTCATCCATTGTCATAATAATCCCAGTTGTCATTACTTTTAACAGCTCACTTTTTACGTAATGAAATGAAAAGAAGTTTGCTTGC
>VYYJ01000016.1:0-203109 GCA_021029165.1 Cyphoderus albinus | reverse complement strand
ATCGCACACTTTTCAGCAAACGCATTTTCTCACGAAATCGAAAATGTATTTGATTAACCATGAAACATCGCCCCCCGTTCGCGCAAAAGGATCCATCTATACATACTCTCTGATTTTGTGATTCATAAAGTATATATTTTTTTGGCCAAAGAAACGTTCGTGTTTGAAAAATCGAATGCAGGATTTGAAAGACTGAAACATCATATCAGAAAGATTTCTTGCAATCATAGCTTCCTCTACACCAATTGACATCCAGGTCCCCCTCGTTACCCTCTTTCTCCACTGGGTTATTTATTATCCATCCAATGAGAGTGATTGATGGAATATAAATCGAGACTGGCTGAACTTTGGTATTTATTAACCCTTGTTTAAGTATGTAATGCACTAGTTGATGAATAGTCGATGAAATGACGGCACAGGTACTAATAGCCTTCACATGTTTTAAAAAACTGCAGTGAAGAATGAGGTATTTGCATAAAAATAGGTGGGAAAATATTATGAAAATGTGGAAGTTAGTGTTTACGGCCGAGACAAGCAATGACGACATTGATTCATGTGGTCCCTGAGCGATGATAGTAGCTGCATTAACAAGACCAAACTATGGAAATGACATATGTGAAAGAAGTCAAGTGGAGCCACAAAGTAATAAAAGATACCTTAAGCATGAGGAGTACATAAAAATCATGAGGTAACACCAAGATCATACCGGAATGAAGTATAATATTTCATATGTTGCTCGTTATTTATCGTACTGTAAAAAAGCTTGTTAGTCTATCGCATTAGGCATCAGGGTTAACACCGCATTGCAGGCAATCATTACCACATGGGAAATGAACGTGAAGTTTATAATGCGATCGCATAAAGGTAAATTTTTGATTAAGGAAATGAAATTTTGCTTGAATTTGTGAAATACTTGAATAAACACGAAACGTACACAAAAATATGAGAACCGGTGCATGCATTCAGACTAGACACAAAGCAAACCAACAAACTACTTGCTTCAAGGGTCAACAAGGGAATAGAAGAATGTAGTGCAATGAAAAGACAGAAAAAGTTGACTTTGCAGTTATTTTTGGTACATGCTTACTTTGTTCATTTGTCAAAAATCTTTGTTTACCTTTCACATTCTGAACAATCGAAAATTGTGTCACTGTTGTAACATCGCTTTCTCTCTTGATGTCAGAGGTTTTTTTTTGTTTAACTAAAAGCATATATGAAGTCCATGCCAATTGAAGCACAATAAAAGCTCAAACATAGTTAAAGGAAAAGACCAAACGATCTTTGTTTTAATCATTTTGCTCCATCGGAAAAAAATCGATTGTTTTTCTTTTTTACAAGCAGACTATTCAACCAAAACGTGGATGAAAAAATAGTGGCGGTATGATGAATGAACACTTTCAGTATTATATAGATATGATGTGATGTGGCCTTTATTTTATTTAGTGTCGCCGACAAAGTTAACGATTTCATCCACACGTAATAAAGAATAGTATGAATTCTAGTGTGAAAGGGAAAAGTGTGTACAAGACTGTGTAGCTTTATTTTTTAGTTATGACTTTACCAGAATGTGGTTTTGCTGTTGTCGGGAAAGCTGAATTGACTAGTGAAATGAGTCCCTAGATGTTATCTTCAAAAATACATTTTCCTGTCCCTGAGTCCCTTTATGCATGGTATGAGAAATATAGTAAACATGACTTTTACTTATCTACACTTTGCATGGGATCAAATTTTACAGCTTCGGATGAACAATGTCTAAATAATGATTATACTTTTAAAACCAATCGTCTCCATCCGATGGCGTCACAAAAGAGGTATGGTAAGAAATAGTTAGAAATAAATCTATCTATATTAAAATGACTAATGTATACTAAACACAATGCAAAATATCAATAAATGAATAATCTCAACATCATTATAATTAATCAGATAGGTTTGACTCTGTTGGCAATAAGGTAGACAAATCGGAGCGGCAACGTAACCCAGTACACAAAAACATCGTAGTTCTTTCCGCATCGTGAGTTATGTAACGTCATGATTGCATGAAACATTGTGCTCAAGTTTGCCAATGTCAATTCTATGGGCTTGTTGCTCTCAATGCAACCGTATCATGTTGTCAAGTTAAGAGAGAAGTCAGTCCAGTGAAAGTACCACGAAAAAAGCACATGGGTAAAGGGGAAAAGGAAACAAGTCATCTCATCCACTTACATATTCTTTATTTGCTCAACTTAGCACACAATTACATCTCTTCCGTTCTTTCCCAAAACGTTTTAAATAAAGAAAGGCCGACGTACTTCCTCCTGCACGAATGAAGACATGCACCTACAAAAATCATGCATCACTTTTATGTAAGTTTCGATTAGGAAATGCGATGTATCTTTGTCTTGTTTAATGATTATTTTTTGTCTTTCACAACAAGACCAGAAATTTATGCAAATAGTCGCGACTGGTGAAAGCAAAAATATAGACCAAGGCTTGTGAGGTTCTGTCTTAGTTTCTAACATGAACTAAACGTGCTACGTTAAGTAAGAAGCCCAGTTGAGACTCTACTGTTCTCATATTCGGCAAACATGACAGTTTTCTAAGGTTTCGAATTCATTAAATGTAATCAGGAAATTAATCTTTCGATGGATTATTTTGGGAACTGGTGACCTTTCTTATACAAACTCAATTTACGAAACTACTTCTGCCATCAATTGACTATTGGTATGTTACATATTTCAACTGCGTAAACATGTTGTGGTGGATTCATTGTATGACAATTTGACCGCAGCAAAGTTTTGTAACTTGACGATGCATGTTAGAGCGCATTTAATTTTGCCTTTGATATCAAGGTACTCATAATGTAAGTTTTAAACACATATGTGCTCTAATCCTGATGCTTTTGTGTATTTATTTAGGTTTATAGCAGTACCTACAACACACAATCTGAATTTGTTTCCTGTCAGATGTATGCTTCGTGAAAGTTTAAGAAAATTAAAGTAGCTGAAGTTTGTCAATAAACATTAATTGTTGATGTGTGGTAAAAGCGAACCGTCGGGAAATTGGTCGTGTTTTTTCAAGAATCCATACGTAGACACATACAAAGGGAAAAGCAAACGTACCTACATATATATTGACCCGATTCCGAATATCAATTTTTGTCAAGAAATTTTACTACTGCTGCCCACTCTGCAACACTAAAAAGAAAAAACCTATTTAAACAGCACCAGTCCTGTGATTTCCGATCAAACCGATTTCTTTCCTAAAATCATGCATGGCTGACGCTAAGGATATCTGATGAAACTCAGATTTAATGAGTAAACAGGAAATCCAAGGGAAAACTTTTGCATATGTAAATTTCCATAGCTCCATTATATTTGGCCAGGCACTGAGTAATAAAACATTTGTTATTAATATTGCAGAGAAAGTGACTTTTGCCTTTTAAATTCTCTTTATTACCGCACAGACAAGAGTGGGAGGAGTGAATATTCCTATAATTATTTTTACCAAGCTATGAAAATGGTTTATGAAGTTGGAAAAAGTTTTATTAGCTACATAATTGAAAAAACTTGGAAAATTCACGGTCATTTCGTGTTTATTGCATTTTCTGCAAGCAATATAATTACCACAGAAGTTACCTTTGCTGCTTCATTGCTGGGACAAACGTTTCTCCACTTTAGTGGAGTTTCTGTGTTCCCTGCTCACTAATTTTGTTTATTCCAACGGATACTTTGATAAATGAAGTAAATTTTTTTGTGAAATCCCAGTGTAACTGCTAGAAAGTTAGTTTTAGCAAGTTATGCACACAATTAATATTTCTATATGCTCCGTGTCCTTCGATTTAGATACTGGAGAAATCATTACCTGCGGTAAAAGAAGCTTATTCTGTTGTTTCGATGTGGCGTATACGCTGGCAGCTAATTCTTTTGAACGTTAACAAGTCTCCTGGAAAAGTAGAAAGTTCGTCTTTTCATGTTTGAATTTTACTTCCTGCTAATTAAATTTTTAACGAATAGATTTTTAAACTACGAGTAGGCTACTGCTGAAAATTGAAACGCAACAATTTCTCACTATCACAGACGTATGATATTACTTTGCATTTTCATGAAAGTCTCCACTTGCCACTCAAGAACGTCGGTCGTTATCTTGATGTATGCAGACGACGCCTAAAAATGTCTTCTCTCAAAAGTTCACCTTGGTCTGCAGGATGGCCGTACAAATTTCTGCTGATTTATGTACATATCTGGATAAAGTGCTCCCGGCCAAACATGATAAATGACGGCGGAAGTTGAGAGAAGCTTTATGTGCATTCATATCAACATTAAATGACTTCACCAGAAACTTCTCATTGTAAAAGCCCATTAAAATTTTTCTCTAATGCCGCATTGCCCCGGAAGAATTTTTAGCACCAATACAATACATAATGTATAACACTCAAACTGTTCACGGTGTCTATAAAAAGGGATTATTGTCAGTCACCAGGAACTGGATTTATTTACACTCCAGAAGACACATTTGCAACTTTAATTAGATGCTTGTGGAAGAAGCACCCAAACGACCAGTTGTGAGCCGTAGTGTCACGTAAGTAAATTTTTATGACAAATGTCTGCACGAACCGTTTTTCATTAATGGCTGGAGTGATGAAATAATTTTTTCTTCATTTTGAATACTGCCAAGGTAGACCTGGGGATTTTCGTGGTTACAGGGAGAGAGAAAAGTTCACTGGATGATCAGTCAAATGACAGCTAAACATACCGTGGATCGAAATAAAGTATGTCTTGCAACGCAGTTAAACCTTGGTAATAGAATACTATTAATGGTGAAGTTAATAAAATTGTCCATAAAGTTAGGACTCACAGCACACAAATAAAACCACGCAGGCAGATCCCGGGAAATCTACTTCCATACTGTTTGCCATGCAAACTCAAATTCGACAGAATTATTTTAGCGTTCCACTATTACTTTTAGAATATTTAAGTGATTACTTTTACTAATGAAGCGCATGCGTGACTTCAGTTACACCGACCACGATCACCTTCACATAAACATGCAATTTTTTGCTTTATTTCCTTCCTTTCACCAAATTTTTTGGAACATTGAAAAGACAAGCTCGTTTATTGTCCCGAATGTCCTTCAAACATTCGCTTCCAATCACCTTGTGTCGTTTTTTTTCAGTTGTCGATTCACTTTACAGCATCAAACGACTTTATTCAACTCACCTTGAAATGCATATTACACTTAAATATTACAAATTGAGAAGCTGCATGCCTCTTGTCGAATTCCTTTTTCTATGAAAAAAATTCGAATGGAATATTATCTGGGACACTTTCATACTTTCACACACGACGATTTCAATTTGAGGTCACTAAAATCGATGAAAGTACACATGTAATTGTCAATCATTAAATTTTCACTGCTTTTTGGTACAAAGATTTCATTTTCATTTCTTGAGTGAAAATGGAACGGTTGTGAAAGTTGTGGAAAAATTGTTCCATAATAATAGTCTTGTCACGATGTTTCACAAGGAAGAGTTTTACTTTCTACCTTTTTTCGTTGCAAAGGGGAAATTTCACATTTAAAAGTTTGTCACGATAGAAAGTGTGACACTGAAACAATGGCCGTGCATCTGTCTGTACTGGGTTTGAAATACACCAAGTATTTCTGAAATGACAATTTGAGCGTCAAAAACTCTTTTCAAAGAAAAGTTGACGTCCAGATAATCAGCAATGATATGGTTTACTTGTTGGAATGCACCAATGATGATGATGAAAGTGGAGAAATTTGATTACAGAGAGAATGCTTTCTAACAAACAAGTTGTAGCAAGCGTCGTTCACATGTTTTTCTCCTGCTGCTTGTGGGTTTGCGTGAGCTCTACTGAACAGACGAATGGAGACTAGCTGATGCCGAAGTGCGATCCCTCAAACTTGATACCAGCGCTTTTGCCCAAATCTTCAGTGTTGAGCAAACTGATTTCTTTTCCATGCTGAAGTTACAAAGCTTTCTCTTCCCACTCAGCTAACTCAGTCGTACTTTACACTAAAGCCCGCATTTGGTGGATGGTGAATGTTGAGGCCAACTTTGGTTTAGATTCGCAGCCTAGGTATCCGTGAATTTTTCCATGCTGGAAAAGTCGTTAATTACTAATTGAGCAAGAGACCATGAACAAACCTTGGAAACCCACATGTAAATCATAAAGTCATAAAACGAATTCTATTGTAATGTTTTTACCTAAAACGATTAAAAATGTAGAGCTACGATATGCGCAAGTTATTAACTTCAAATTTCATTAAAATGTGTCTGAACAGTAAACTATACAATGTTGGCTAGATGGTAGTTTGCAATTAAATAATGTAGGCGTATTTCAGCAGCGTTCTGGATTATTTGTAACTAAACGACCGAACCGCAACCGACGAATTTTATTATCCAATCCAATCCGAGTTTCCTGAAACAGTTGAATAACGACAATGTAGATACACGGCTAACCATTAATCCAGCACGCCTGCATCAAATTGTCACTCAGAATCTAGAGAAATAATTTTCCTCGATAACTTGTCGGCGGATTTTGTATAAAATACGTTGTTTATCAGCCTCATTTGCATGTCACCTGCTGTCAGCGACTAATGCACACTTGACACTTTGATTTTTGACGTGTTTAAGAAACGGACTGACATTCTATTCGAGTATTTTGTCAGCTGCAGGATTATTTTTAAGAAGGAAAAAGCAGCTATCCGTCACGGCGTACCACTCTACCGCTTTTATATTAAGTTAAATAAACTTCATTACTACTCTCTGTAAGAGAGTCAGCAAGGATCCTTATTTATTTCATATCACTGTTCATTGAAGGGTTTTCTTGAATTCTCCTTTAAGGTTCCGACTATGCAGTCAAGATTTTAAAATTAATTTTTCGGGCAAATGATTTAAGCGGTGGCTGATTGAATTGTATCTTTAAGGCCCATTCATATTCAGGTTGGTTACTTTATTTGCACGTGTTGCTGTTATAACGTTATAAAATAATAGCAAATGTTTTAAGAATATACTGGCTGGTTCGTTATTGAAAGAATGTGTAGATTCTTTAATATATGCAGTTTAATGCAGGTTTTTTTAGATTGAATGCAACAACCACCTAAACCTTCAATCGAACGGACTCAGTTACCGGCTTAATTCAGTCCTGCTGAATGCAGCAACCGTTGTTATGCTACTAACTGTGCCATATTCGCAATCTCTATTTTATATGACAGACCGTACAACTGTTGAACTATAAAGTTAAAGGTTAATATTCAAGACAAATTATAATGAAATCATCGGTGTGTTGTGTCTTACTCTTAAGCGAAAAGAAAGTGTTTTTTTTTCTCGTCCCCAGAGATGCAACGAACCTCCTCTGCTGCATATGGTTATGAATTTCTGTAGCTTGGTTAAGAAGTAATGATGATTTTGGCCTTTGTGAACTTTCAAGGCACAGCTAATCTCGTCGGCTGGATCTGAACGATGTAGAATTCATCTACATTTTTCATTTAGGTGTAATGTAATTCGCCTGTCCTGTTTTGCATACTTTGAGCAACGAAACGGGGAAATCATGAGATGTTAAACCCGTGAACAAAATATACTGCAAGTGAAAGTAGCCTTATCCTTTGTGAGTATTCAAACACTTTTCTTTCAAACGAAAGGCTGAATCTGAATCTGCTATTCCATACTTTTCTAATAACGCAGTCGTTGTGATGATCTGCCACTACTCATATGAGCCGAACAGACAAATTTCGACTTTGAATTGAGTAATCCTAGCTTTTGGATACTAGGAAATAAGTGTAATTCCCCAGACTTTTCTCTCACACCTTGGCTTTGCAATATCAGCCATTTATCAAGTGGCCACACTTGAGCCCTTCAGAAACGTCATCTTATTTTTCCATTGATAATAGTCAATTCATACAGAAATAAATCTGTACTCAAAATCCCGTCTGCTTTTCTTCATCCGTCTGTATGATATTGCTATTGGACTCGAACATTAAGGAAGAACAATGTGAAAATAGAACTTGGCAATTTGGTATGTTGCGCAGTGCCAGTAGGTAGCTGGTCTTTTGCCGAATTAATATTCGCATTTCATGTCAAAAGTGTGGGCTTCACCCTGATTCGACTGTGCCTTTCGTCAAAGTGTGCAGTCAATAAATTCCGTTTGTTCTCCTAGGTAGACGAAATCATCTTTACTCAAGCTTTTGTAGTCTAAAATCTACAACGGGATCGTCGAAAGGTTGAAAGAAAGAATCACATCATCTTGATGTCATGTCTGTCTGCAGAAGCACATGCAATAAGCTTATCTACGAGTTGTTTTAAATAGCAATTTTCTATGGAGAGAAAACGAGAAATAGGGACTAGGCCACTAGGCGTCCTGTTGTAGTTTTATTCTGTGCTTCTATTAAATACTCGTGATGAGCCAACAACCACTTGAGCCGCGGTGAGTGAGAATAAAGCCCTTCTGCTTCTTATCTACTCGGATTCTCCAGGCCTTTCAGCATTATCAGCAATGAGCAACCCATCCAGCCGAGTGGAAAGAGCCTCCGCTAATATTTACGCTCAAACGGCGAGTACAAATATACGGATAAATATGTTCAAAGGTTGTACAAGTCACTATTATTCACATACATTTAATATGCAAGCATCGAGTGAAGTTTGGCAAACGTCGATTATGGCAGATTTAGTCAGGTATGTCAACGTCACGCTTTCCTTACATTACAACCGTTGTTCCCTCTTTCAAGGTTTTGCAATTTACGAAGGACAGAAGTCCACATTGGCGTTTTTGAAATCTTAAATTGTAGGTGGGTTGAATGAAGTCTATATTCATATTTTATATATAGAGTAAGATGAATAGACGTTCGCTAACTTTTAAAGCAAAACTAGACCGTTGTATGGATTTCACCTTACTACAGCACTTATAGGCTCGTTTCGTTTTCATTAGGTAACTAACGGGCTAAATAAAGAAAAGTGAAATTATATGAAATCTGGAAAGAAAAAAAATTAACAAGTAGCTACAAATATAAAAATAGAATTGAAATTGGAATGGCATACAAACTTTACGTCTCTACAAACGAGTGGTTTGATAAAAAGAGGCCGGAGTATTTTTCTTTCAACTATAGCTAAACAAATCTGTACGCACGCATACTATTCTCTCTAACAAGGCTAAATTTTAATGACCTGATTAATAGAACATTCATTATTACTGACTTACATCATTCAAGTACAGACACGCAAGCAAGATATGATAATCCTTTTGCATAGTTTTAAATGAATTCTCCTAATCATACATACGAATTATGTTTTTAAAATTCCTCTCTAAATTATTTAAGGCTCAGAAATGCTTCGAAATTAAGTAACTACACACCAATTTACAAAATCAACAAAAGTTTGTTAGCTGTAAAATTGTAAAACCATGATATAATTTATTCCACCATTTATTAGTTGCTAGAAGAAGATTCTAATATTAACAAGGGGTTTTTAAAAAAAATACTTCAGACTTCATCAACTTCATCAGCTTCATCAATTGCTTCAGACTGTAATAAATTCTAATCAATATTACCATTATAATACATTATTCAAATGTCCTGAAGAGAATTTATACAAAGTCGAAATGTTGAAAAGGAATTTTTATTATTCTACATGTATTGCTCGTTGTAATATCGGAATCGACTTATTTTTTATAATCGATATAATACAATTAATTTCTGTAGCATATGTTGGTGTTTTGCAGGTCGTTAAAAGTAAACTTCAAAAGACAGAAGTTGTTGATTGTCTTACAACCACTCGAATTACAAAAAAGTCTTACTTTAAAACAAAGTTTAAACGTTCGGTAACTTTAGTGTGTCTTTTAGTCTTGCATAAGACGCATGATTTATTGAAAGTATCAAAATTAACTTCAGTACGTAGATTGTAAATGATAAACCTACTGGCTAGTTTGGCTACATTGCCATGATTCCCAATATGCATTCAAGTTTATGATTTATTATTTATTTAAAAATTTCATTTACTGCTCAAAACTCAAATTTGTCAGCAGAAAAATATTCACTTCTTATTTCGTTGACAAAATAAAATGACAATTGTCACCGAATTAACATTAGGAACTTGAGTACATTTTTAAGCATATGTATTTATTTAGTTGCATTGTCGAATGTTTTGAAATTGAATGTTAGAGGCAGTCTTCAGAATGCGCCCTCCAGTTCTTCAATTTCCAACTCCTCAGCGAGCACAAGGTAGCACTCCCTTCGTTATAATCATGTTGCCGTATAATCCTGTGTCACTAAATTAAAGAGTAAACAAATTTACATATCAACACAACATGGCCATATTTTTCAAACATTAGAACTTTAAACTTTGTTAGATCAAATGGGGAAGGATGGCGTTGCAAAAAGTGGTTAAAAGTGAGAAATGAGGATTTTGAATTTTGGTTTATAAGGTCTTGCCGGACAGTCTTCAAGAGAGGACAAAACGAGGGTCTGACTCGATTTAAAAATGTGAATAAAATTCTTATTACTGATTGACAAAATTCGATATTCTACCTAACGTGTACTGAACTAATTTACACCTATCAAGAGATTTAATCGCCTTTGAAAACCTAGCACTAAAGTCACTCGTTAAGGAAGTATAAAATCATTTGCTATAGTTTCTTCAGCACTAGCAGAATTAAAAACTCATTTTTTCTTGGAAGAATTGCTTGACTATTCGCGAGAAGCTGCAACATTCCATTGTTATTGACTATTCTCGTGTTAATTTGTCCATTTGAACTATCGTACTCTCAAGATTTTAAAGTGTGAAAGGGAATGAACACAACAAATTGAATATAAATTGAATGAGATTAAGATGAAAGTCTCTTCGCTTCATGTAAATTGAGTATGAACATACCCGGTAATGACAATGGCATAAGCTTCACCAGCCTTTTCGTAGAACTCAAATCTGGAACAACAAAAAAATTACTACTTTATTAAACAGTCAATATGACAATTTATTACTTAAAACATTAATGTTACCTTTCAGCGTGCTCAACCTGTAGATCAGTGCATTGTACTCGACCCAGTACTTGTGTATATTTATGCCAGTTGTGAAGGTGAATAGTCACACCCTCCTCCTGATCCCTTTCAGTTAGTGCCATCAATGTCACCTGTAAAATAATATAAACGTGGTTAATAACAAAAACTAGGGGTTACGACCACACGAAAACTTTGTCAGTGCGACTTACCGGTTTGTCTTCGTACATGTCCAGGTCAATTAGTTTTAAAATTGCAGAGAGTAGGTCGGCAATGCATTTGACGCCATCAGCACGAACAATTGCGATTCCACTCTTGCGTGCAATTGACTGAGCAGGGAAATGAGCATCAGCTAACACTAAAATTTACAAAATTAGAGAATTAAAAAATTATTTGCTCGTCTAAGTAAGAAATCAACGATACAAATGTATTAATATGTCTTTTTGTTGCTTTTATGAAAATTATATCACTTCGTGTTTCTCTTTTGCAACTCATTTTCTACTCATCATCAGCTAAATACATAAGATCTTCAAATTCAATATATATCTATAAATAATTTATTTCACATTTATCATTCATTTATAGGCAAAAAAGACCTAAATCAATGAAAACGGAAGAAAAAAGTGGTTATGAAATTACTGAAGGAAGAAAAGGCCTGGAGTTGCCAGTTACATTGTGCCATCTCAGCGGGAGTTCCCCAAGAGTTTTATGTTAAAGGGTCCAGAAAAAGACGATTCCGTTTTTGTGTAGATAGAAAATGCCCATCGTAAAAATACTTCAATTTAATGCTCCTTTGACGCTTTATGTTAGCTAATAAAAATTATTCAAGACTTTTCATTGGACAAGAGAGAAATAATTTAAAACTACTATTAGCACTAAAATTGTATGTCGTTCCTGGATCTACTAGGTTTATTTTTCTCAATCGTCTTTCATTCTGGTATGGGGTAATGTGATAACACGAATTTATAATATACCATCGCGTTATAGGAATGTTACTCGTGACTCGCGACCCTGTTGTGATATTAGACATAGTCTTTAGCAAAGACTCTTTACTATTTCGAAAGATACAATTACAACAAGCTGAAATTGGAGCAAATAATTTTTATCTGTATTAATATAAAAAAAATCATTAGACAGAAATTGAACTTGGACAGTTAAAACAGCGCTGAACCACTAAGTCCAAATCTGTAAGCCGTCTCCAGGAATTTGGTTTGCAACAGAATCATAAACACGTGTCAATGTTATCGTACTAGCAAAATTAAAACTGTATAATCTTGACACATTGCAGCTAGGAGACGCTGAGCGTATCTAATAGGAAAGTAAAATAACTGTGAAGCTGTTACTGTTTCTCTCTGCGTCTCACTACCGCAAAGGCCATCCCGTTCAGATGCGGCGAGTACAAAGCCCACGTTTCAATAATAATTAAATATCACAAAAATGACTGGACTTGTTGATTTGAATTGGTTTGAACTTAGAGCTTGCAATGAAGTGCCACCAGTTAAATAGCTGGTCATTTCTATTTATACGCTACTCTGTAAATAATTGTTATCATTAGCGTACCTTCGCTGATTTTGTAATTTGGTAAACGCTGTGAAATGACGTTTCACATAACAACATAAAATTCGCCTTCGAGTAACAGGATATTATTGATAAAATAGAGTCTAAAAGTATTAGCAAATCTTGTGTTTTACTTGACTGCATAGATTTTTAGTAAGCGAAATAGTGAGAAGTTACGTATCTGCCTCCTACTTACAACAGTTACTTTTCAGAGTGAGCCACAAATACAATGGAATATTATGTCTGTGCTTTTCATAAACGCTGGCCCTTCTCTTTACGGTTTTTTATCTTGTTTGTAAGATGTTCCGAAAAGAACAATAAAAAGAAAAACAGGATGAATTTACGCGCAACAAAAGAATCTGTTTAAGTACCAGTTCTTTTGTTGGGCACTTTTCATGCACAACTTATACATGGACATCTTCCCAAGATTCTCTCCAGCCACATTCGGTGAGCTAGAGAAATTGTAAAATTCATGTGTCAGTAGCCTCAAAAGAAATGAGATGGGACGAGCACTTTTTATTCATGTTGCACAACTTGGGATTTTCAAGTTTTATTAAAATATTTTAACTCTGAGTGAATTTAATAATATCCGAGTTTGTAAAAGGTTAAAGGTTCTAATAGTTCAATAAGAATGGGTTACCCGTTGGATGGGATCTTGTAAGGAGAGGCCAATTTTTAAAATCGCCATGTCGATATTTCAAACCGAAATCAATAAATAAAATTTAGTGCATGTGAGTGACAGAAATTTTGTTACCCAAACAGAGATTGTAAAGAGTCAACAGAAACCCCGTTGAAGAACGGCAAAGATTACAAGATTATGAAGTGGACCTTTATCGTTGGGAAATTCTTACATTCAAAAAAGTGTTCAGCTACTACCTCCCACATCCATGACGAATTATCAAATTTAGTGAGTAAAGGAAGGCCGCCTCTCTTCGGTTTCAATGTTCAATGCACATCGTCAAGAGGGACTCTTTTCATTTGGAACAATAGGAAGAAGATAAAAAATCTAGTGCGTTCTTTGCGTACACCAAGCAAGAAATAGAGGCAGAGTACAACACAACGTTACGTAACTTTTTTCCTATAGGGATTCTTGTTTAATTCAATTGTTTAAAACGAGTAAAAATTCATTGCCGTACCTTTGTCCCAGCTGCATACGACTCTTGTTAACTCGATCATTTATTACAGTAATAATAATAAAAGAAGCAATAATTGTCCCGTATTAGTTTTTTATGTTTCACGAAAGGGTATTATTATTATTTTTATTTTATCATAACAACCCGTTTCTTTCGTAAGTACTTAAAAATTAGTATAAAAGCAACACAGTTACAAAAGCAATTCACTAGTTTTGCAAATGACATAGATAAAAAATGTTTGACACAATAAGGGCTGAAAAATATATGAGCAACAGCAACACCTTAGCAGCACCATCGCCACCACTGTTGGACAAAGCAACGGGTTGATAGACCCGAGGAACCAGTCAAACCATCGAAAAGTGATAAAACGCCAAATGTAACGGGATATGGCCTGAAACGGATTTTGTCAACCTAAAAACCGTAGGAAATCAGGTGTCCCTTTCGCTCATCTATACCCTATTTTAAAGAAAGTCGAAGGCGAGATTGTAGGGAAAACTGCTTTTGGAGCAAGCGATTATTTATTTATTGCTAGCACGAATCATTGTGAGATTAATACTGATATCGTAAAACTATACAATGCAATTGTACAAGTATCTGTAACAAGAAGCATTTTTTCATCAAAATGGATCACATCGCATCTCATGTCATCTCTTTCCCTTCAATTTTGGAGAGACATTTACAAACGAATGTTGAGAATAGGAGAGAGCTAAAATGATAAATTAAATTAAGAATTAGGAACTGCGTCTCCTCGCCGTTCTGTTGCCACTTCTATCAGTGGTAATGTAGCCCAACGAAATAAACTTGAATAACCCCGCATGCTGCAGCCGTTAGAGTATAAATTAATTAGCTGAGGATAGACACAGCTGATCACGCTGAAGACTGTTCCTTTGTTTTCTCCTCACAGGCAAACAAGATGAAATAACTTTTGCTATTATTACCATTATTCATACAAATTTTCAATGTGATGTCAGTCGACGTTATGTTATCAACACAAGGATGTGCATCTGTGACGCTGTAAGTGGTGCATAAGATGTGTGCATAAGTTAGGTGGCCACCTTCTCGGCCCTCGGCTCTTCTTTACAAATGCTGCGTTTCCTGGAATAATGATGGTGCAGTTTGAATGAGAAAACTTGAGCAGACTACTTTAAAATCACTATGCTGCAAGCTCCTCTGCCTGTATTCATTTCATACTAGAATTTTCATTACCATCATTACGGCATCATCAGCATGATCATCATTATTATTACTATTGTTTTTATTTTTATTGTGATTTCTATCCGCACCAAAAGTAGCTTCAACTTCAAAAACAGAAGTCAAGAGTTGATGCACATGGAAGAAACTCAACGTCCCACTACCAACATTTTTTATAACCATTCTCTTCAAATATTAAACTACAATGCATGGCAAAACGTGTGAAAACGGGATGTAGGCAGGAGCAAAGACTCAAGCGAGATTCATATAACCCCAAATCTAGCATGCAAGGAAAATATGCCGATTCTTATTGCACTACTTTGCAAATACTCTCAAATTTGTCTGGAAGACGCTTTGTTTCCGTGCGGTGTAGTAGTAGAAGTCACTGAGAACATTCCGCATACTTTTACATGCAACTCAACCTCCTCAACGTGACAAGACCGAGATGATCAAAGGAAATCTCATCAGTTGCATCGACGAACACCAAGCTAAAGATCCGGCAAGTTTCCTCGATGTCAGAAAGCTGACAAAATAATAATAGAAATTAGAGACTTGCGATAAAAGACAATTCACGGAAGTATCTTTTTTTACAAATTGTTTTCATTACTTCCTATTTGAAGATTAAACAAATGACCTGTCACTTGTGAAAGAGCTAAACAGTTTATAATTTGTTACAGTAACATGCTGCAACTACATACGTGAGCATTACTGTATAAATCGTTGCACCACTGACAGTTTTAAAATTCTTTAGAATCGTTTGATTGAAATATGCAATGGAGAAGGATTCACTTGATATAATTTTCGGGGTTATTTCTAACACCACATATTTAAGAGGCCGGGTTTGAAGAACGCACATATCTATCTATATCTGCATTATTTATACTCTACGATACAAAAAGGCTAATAGAAACAATGTCCGCATAAATACTCGAATATGTGAATTGAGAGAAAATTGTGAATAAGACTTTGTTCAGGAAAAAAAGAAACTCCACAACAGAAGGATGAATGGGATGTCAGACAAATTTCCTAGAAAAGCAGTTAGGGATCGTCTCCACCTTTTTCTTTTGGAGGTGTAATTTTGATATCAATAAGTGTAATCAGTTGGGGAGTTCAGTCCATTCGTCCGCACCCAAACTTTTCTTCCTTTCACGAATGGAAAATTGAAGTGCATATCCACTCGGTCCGCAAATGCTATAGCACGCACCGCAAGTTCCTCGTTTTATGCTTTACAGATCACTATGATTTTCATATGCTCGCTTTCCTTTTCCCCTGCTTTTTAATTCTGTTTAGGAATCATCAATCCAACGGCTAAATAAACACAGGTTACTTCAAACGAACCACACTATTCATAATTAAATGGACCATGCTGCAGTGGACAATATAAATATTACGTACGTAACTGACAAATGTCATAACTTTTGATATTATGCAAATTATGCACTTCATGAAAACAACTAAAACAATATGGCAACTAGCTTTTTTAACAAAATTGACAACAAAAGTCGTGATATACCTATTTCTATTCCGTGCAGTGCGTGCGACTCTCTATACGTATCAAAAATTGCGATCAACTTTGTCACCAAAGACTTGCTATGTAGCGAGTGCGAGTACTGGGGCAATGTAATCCACAATGCTAGTAAGAAATGTTTACAGCAAGCTTTGCTGAACCTCTTCCTCCTTCACCAGAATTTAAATTTCTTTCAGATCCCCTTTCACAAAATGTAAGAATCCACGAAAGATTTTTCGATCGTGAAGCAATATGTAAGGGCCTAATTAAACCCTGCGGCCAGCAATTAATTACATAATATATAATTTTTCATACACTTAGTTATTACGATGAGCCACGATGTTGTCAGAGATTATATCTGGGTAGGTATCGTAGTATCTACACAAGAGATATCACGTTGCAGCTTGAACTCATTGTACGAAGATGAATATTATTATTTACCTAATCGGGATGGTGAAACATATTAGATCAAACGTCCAACACCTCATTCGACGGACACGTTCATCCTAGAAAAATACTTGCCATGAGGATAAAACAATAAACTGCTCGCCGCGTGTAATATTGCAGAGATTGTTATGGTTTCAGTTCACTCGTCTCACCCATTTTGTGCCTATTGGTTGCAAGGAACCACAACCAAGGCGGAGACCTCTTCTCAAACCATACCTTTCTTCTGAAAATCTTACAAATTTTCACTCTTCACTTACACAATTATCTGAAATATGGGCAAATCCCAATCCATTTGCTCCCCATGTCGCAAGACAACTATTTGCTGCTTTGAATCTCTGTGTGAATCGTGATTGATAATCATCATCAGCATCATTATACCAACGGCAACATGCGCATCATCTCCCCAGTGAGAATTGGTCAAGATTGTTCAATAAATAGCACAGAATTACCTCTGATAACCGTAAGTGCTACGATGAAATACGATGCTTGACAAGAATTATTTCCAGTTTCTATAGTCAACTTTTTAATCCGAGTGATAGGAAGACGACATGAAGTTCGAAAATCAAAAGAACACAGCTGCAAGAAGAATGACAGATTTTACACGCCAAAACCGGAAAAATAATCGCAGTTCCAAGAAAGATGACTTGTGCACTTTTTCTCGTCAACCTTCCCACCGTTTCTATTCTAATGGGCCTGGGGCGCAGAACCGTACTCGTACTTCTTCGTGTAATTCTATTTACATGATATTTAAACCATCGAAATGCACTCGTATCATGTCAAAAATTCAAATCCACCATTGCTGCCAAATGCATCACCAAATACCGTTTCATTATCTGATGATGCCGCTCAGCTTCAGTAAAACAACAAACAAGTAAGAACAATAGTTGCAACATGATAATGCAACCTATGAAATATTAAAGTGCACACAGTAGACAAACATTTTAAATAAACATTTTCTTGTAAAACTGTCATTCATGACGTCATACACCATATCTAAAACATTCGCTTCACCTAGTCTTATTTCCCGTGCTTACAAAATAAAAGTTTTTTAAATTTACAAATGTTCACCTCAATCATCGTATAGTCGCCCGATTAAAATTGTGATAAATGTAAAACCTTCTAATTGCCAAAAGGTGGACGGATACTCATTATATGATCCTATTTAAAACAGCAGCTCGGTAACGGCTTTCTGTCTTCCCTGCTGTCAATTTCTCTTCGTGTTAGCAAAAAGAAGAATTGAAAAGTACGCCAGACGCGAGCCAGGTTATAGCAAGCTTGACGAGAAGTAAGAAATTCCGCTAAGAAACACAATTTTATATTTTAAAATTCTTGACGGCTTGTCGTCACAAGCATAGCATAAAAATGTTTCAAATTCAAAGTCATACCGTACATTCTTAAATAAAACCTCAGGGGATTAAATCACTCTATTGAGATTGTATCAACAGCATGAGAATTTGGATTAATTTACTTTCTCTCAAACTGTTTCAATGTATTTTGTCTCGTTATATCACATTGAAAATTTTATTCGCTACACATTTACAACAGAGCTAAACATGTCATGGTCAAAGATATCGAGTTTACGGTTTGCGTAAAGTTCTGATGCATTTCTAAATTTACCCGAGACGACAGAAAATAATATGGGAACACATGCATTGCAGATGGGATTGAGATGTAATGAGAATTTTCCGTTTTCATTGACATTGAAGCACAAGACTTACAAAATTTATATTTAGAACAAACTAGCTGAAACTTTGTTTGCCATTATATACATTTAAGAGTCAAACATACATTCTCGTTTTAGTCCGTTTTTAATTCGCTTTCAGGCTTGTTCCTCGTGACATAACTTGAACCCTTTCAGCTACCAGTGCCGGAAAACCAAAGACTCTTCCCACGAGTGGACTTCAAAGATAATTCATCACAAATAAGGTAAGTACAACTGAATTTTATCGAATTTTAACTGCATTTCATCAACACCAAAAAGTGTTACCGCTACTGCACAATGAGCAATAATATACTTTATGAAAAAAGTAAAGCCCTTTGACTTTTATCATGGAATTTGGCTTTAATCGGGTAGTACTGACTCAATGTGATGTAACAGTCACATTTAATTTACGACCGTCTCTACGAAAGTATTGCAAAGAAATGAGTGTGCAAAAGGCAAAATCCGGTCATCACTGTCAGCAGAGTTTCAAAAGTTGATGTAGCATCGACAGAAACAAAAGGGGCGGAAAATTTGTTTGACGTAAATCTGTATTTTTCTGAGGCAGTTGGTGGTTCAAGACTATCCAGTGAACCCAGGATGTGTAACGAATATACTATCCAATTAATCATAATAAACATATTACAAAAGACGTATTTATAGCTTTATACGCATGTCGTGGGCAGTTTGGCAGATATTAAAAGCGGTGGAAAAGGAACCACGCATTCAACTGAAGATCAGGCTTGACAATTAAATGATGAGATGTGTTGCTGTATGAAGAGTGCCATTTCCCGGTATATGCTTTTAATAGCATCCATATCTACCAAAAGCAAGTCATCTGTTAACAAACATGTTCGGTTTGGTCCAGACTGATCTGGTCTTTTTTTTTCTACCACCCTCAGCGTTCAGACCACTCAAGTCTCAAATGATTGAACTTAAAGTTAACAATACAAAATATTTGCTTTAATACGCTACTCATAAAAGTATTGATGGTACAAAGATCTCAATAAAATGAAAGTGTTTCTGATGAGCTCAATTACAAAATCTGCACTCTCTGTACCTAGCTGTTTAACTTCATGTGGCGTTGCCTGAATTCCCTTACTTAATTAGACAGTGTATTTAAGAAAATTCGTTTCCAGCATCATACGAAAATTTCCATTACATAAATAGGTGTGTAGATTGGTGACCCCAAAACTACAATCGGGCCGGAGGATTAAGTATTCCACCCAAACTTTTCATGAATTATGTAGCTCCTTTCGATTTTGAGTTATTTTTACTTTTTCCATTTAGGTTAATAGAAAAAATGTAACCTGAATTTCACCTTTCTCTAACCAAAAGCCGCCTTGATAACCCTCCATGACATGTAGTTAACAAATGATAACAAAGAAGTTTTTTACTGCATTTTGTGGGTAAAGTGGAATTTTGTGAGGAAAGTAAAACATTTTACTAGCAGTAATTTCTGCAAGTAACAAACCATGTAAATATTTTTAGTAAATATAGTGCCTAATTCGAAAAAACATAATGAGAACAGAGCGCAATTGTATTATATTCGGAGAATGCTTTTTTTGTGTCACATTGCCCCATTGCGAGTGCACCGCATAATGATGATATTATGAAAGAAGTATTTATTTATTGACTATGAACTATGAAGATAAACTCTCGGGTTTCTCCTGCAGAGATTAGACCAATTTCGATACTACTGTTAAATGTAACTATTCAGGTACGTACTAACGTGTTTGTTTACCAAAATCGCAGCTACAAGAGAAGCAAATCAAAGGGAAACGTAAAACAAATAGGCAACAATAGTCGAGAGATTTTCAGGAGAAACGTTACCTAAAATAATCGGAACATGGCATAGGTGTTAATTATCTTGTAGGCGTGGCACCAAACAAGAAGATAAAAGTCCAGCACGGTAACAACACACCAAGTTGCTGCATCAAATTAATGGCAACAAATGTTAAGTGGATTTTGCATATAGGAAAAATCTGCACTTTATTTCATAATGCATAATTATGTCTAATTGTTAATGTAAATCATGCATTTTTCATATCGAATATTGAAACTGAACTGATGGAGAAGAATGCGAATTGCAGAAAAGAAGTGAATTAAGATTGACACTTGGAACGAAAATGGTATCACTGAGACCAAAGTTGCGTCATATGAGTTAATGTACGCACATATCCTAGTGAAAGCTTCATCATCGATTGTATTGTGTTCTTGACCATCATCATCAGATTTTGTTACCACTCAGACAAGACAAATATTAACCATGCAGTGCAAAGCGCTACCCACTACTGTTTGCAGTACACATACGCAATAAGTCACCATATTGTTTATTGCTAGCACCTTACACTTACACATTATTTCATATGTATGACGTAACAAAACAACAGGAAAAGTTTCAGAAAATCCCACATATACTAATTTCAACAATGTCAACAAAACTAGAGTCCATCTCGTAGCATTACGTAAGTCTCTCGATGCGATCACGCTTTACGAAAGTAAGACATACTTAATATCTCCGAATGGAAACAATGAAAAGCAACTGAGGTGTTTATATTGTATTTGCCGATGACGAAAAAATTCTCGTTTCGTTCTGCCTTCATATGTCACAAAGATGTTGATAACGTTGAAATCTGCCAGTGTAGTAAACGATAGCTATAGTGAACACTTTTCATGTCGCGCTCGGAGGTGCACAACATCCATTGTGGAGTGTACAGGCACTCTAAAAAGTCAGACATTTCGGGATTTTGCGGGGTCTCATAATGCATAAAAATGAAGTTAAAATGGCACAGAGCCCCATTATCGACAACTTCCTGACTTGGCGGTATCAGTTTTAATGTACCTTCTAAAGGTTTCAGCTTACAAGATCTCGACATTCTTGGAAACCATTTTTGGTTACCCATAACTGATATGTCGGATACAATGGGGACTCTAGCTCTGACACTGCTGTGTTATAGAGGAAAGCCTGTAAAATCCAACGATACCAAAACCGTTAAGACACATACGAAGATAAATAGAAATAAGAATTTGTTTCGTCATCCGTAAATAAAATACGAATACCCTGTAAATAGTAAATGCTCTATACACAATGTTTATTAATCGGCTATTAGTATAGATGACATTCCGTGGCTAAACTCAGTTCATCCACATCAGTAACAGAAGGCAGTGTTTGCTCTAATTGAAAAAGGAGTTTGGTGTTGATGTAAACTGCTTTTCCGTGAAACGTCTGGAGAAATTCCCCAGATGAAGTCAGCGCACGATGAGGCCATTTCACGTAGCCACTTTTTTCATTTAGTTCATTCATTGCATGTGGTCTCACAAACTCAATGAAAAATTGTTCGTTAACAACGAAATTTAGGCAGAAGCTAAGGTAAACTTTAAAATAATCTCGGCTGCTGCTCTGTCGTCATTTTTCGAAGAATGTCATCATCAGTATTAGCTGCATCTGTGAATGAATTTTCTCATCGATGGAAATGCGATTGTTCTTCGCCCGTTTAACATGTGCATATTAATGCGGAAATGATCTCATCCCTGTTTCCTAAAGCAAACACTTTAAGTACAGATCAGCGTGCTGGAGTTACAGGAAGGTAAGCAAATTAATCACCGACCGAAAGAAAGATTGGTAAGAAGAAAGAGAGAGAGAGACAAACTTAGTTTAAACTGTACTTCTAAACGCAAACAAAATGCATCACGTCCGCAATCTATTTAAAATCAATTTAAAATATTATATCCAATGTTACACGTCTAAGATGACATGAGAAAAATTATCATAGCACTGGTAACTACAGTGTTAATAGGTACACAAAGCTTGCCGTGGCACAGTTCTGATTAATGCATGTGCTCAGCAACAATAATAGCCAACAATAATGAAAATGAGGTCTTCCTTCAATTAGATCATTGATCACTCCTCACTCAGAAATATTAGCGCTATGGTGTCTACCACCTTAACTGTTTTTTTATTTTGTAAATCTATAGAGATTCTGAAGCCTGGAGTATTATTGGAGTAAGTTGCATTGTATCAGTATCACTATTTTTGTTCATGACGAAGTGGTTAGGTTAGCTATTTATATGCACTATAGATTAACAAAAGTGAAAGTAATACAATTTGCAATTCCTTAATCAATGTTCACTGTGGTAAAATGTAGTACTGGTCTAAACAATGAAATTGGATCTCATGATGAAGGTTTATACCTTATTATTGGATGCCTACTTAACTTACCTTACTCTGTTCAAAATTTAATGAGTGCGATGAAAACGAAATCGAGATTTTTAAAGGCGAGGGCGAGAATAAAAAATTTGACGAAAGCATTTTTAAATGTTTTTAAATTTAAATAGAGTTACCGATCCTGTCACCGTGACCCATTTCTGCCAACAGCTTCAACAATTCCGGTGAAATGATTGAAGGGATGCCTTTCAAGCCCATTTTCACAAAATTACAGTCCGTACCTTGATATAAAACAAGTTGGAAATTACATAATGACACTATTTATATGCTATTGCATAATTATTTCTTTCAATCCAATGAGAAAGATACAAATATGTGGATCTAATTTATAATTATTCTGAACTTGTCAGCAAAATCACTTCCAACAAAATAATGGTATTGTTGCACATAAAACAAAAGAAAGCAAAATAATCTAAGTGTGAAATGTTTAAAATACAAAATAGTATATCAACTCACGATCAGTTCTCATTATTGCGATAACGATTAATAATCTCATATTACAAAAAGGAAATGAACATGAATTTAAACTTTCGTAATTTTATTATGAGATACTACGAGTGTTTAATAATGACATTAATCTTTATTCCGACGTCTCGACTCTGTCGCTAGAACTCATCGATTTGAAATGTTGATACTTTAAAATCATTCAATTATGCCAGTTAAATAATTGCAGCTATTTGCCATCGCATGGTTTTGCGTTGTCAATTTAAACTGAAGTTAACTTTATGCACCAAAAACCGCAAGCTTTAAAAACAATTTCACATAGACAGTAATTTATGATAAAACTCAAAGCGAAAAGGTGTGAGAATGAATTCTTTGAAAGCAGCAAGCGTCCAACTTACAAGAGAATCCTTACTTGGCTATAAGGCAGAATAGAATAGGTATTAATACACGAGATTTCTACTAAAAAATCACTGATGACTTACGAGTTTGCTAACTGCTAATAAACCTTTTTCTCGATCTGATGATCCTTTACCGGAGTGTGTAAAATTCCACTCTCTCTACCAACCAAGCACAGATAAATAATCGGAAAGGTTTGTAAGCAGAAAAATAACTCCCGTTTTCAAATCCTGGAATCAAGGTTCACTTTCAATTGGATCTGGGCGTACAGACGATGTAACAGAGAAACTACAAGATAAAGATGGACACAAATGTCCATGTATGTGGCGTAATTGAACCCACTCGCATTCGCCAATTGAACATTAACCACATCGTCCACGTCCAATGCTTTTCCTGCTCTGAGGTGCAAAGTGAAGAGAAAACTCGTTTCTTTAAAATTCCTATTCTCGTTATGATTCTGACAAGTAGCAATCTCCCAGCAGCTGGAACAACTACGGCGCCAAAACCCCTTCAAGCCATAGTTGAAAACAAGGGCAGGCAGAAGCAGGGCGCATTGCTCTCACCAACTCGACATACTTTGCACTCTCTCACCACGCAACACAACTTCTGTTAACCAAACACCTGAAAAGGTTTTCTCATGTCATGATAATGTGGTTCATTTTTTTTGCCGGGGTCACCTTCTCATCTGCCTCGAGTTTGTGACTTTATTCAATTATTGCTAAACTGTGGTATGCTTGACCGGCAATAAAAATAACTTTTTAACAGCGAATGCACTTACTATGATCCACATTCAGACTACTTCAGTAGTATTTAAACGACCACGCCTTCTCTTTCCACTGCCACCTAAAACTAAGAATTAACATTCTTTGCTGTCTGGCACTTTGGAATTGCGTGGAAATGGTTATTTTGTAGCCGTTGTTGCTGATATGCTGGCGCCTTGCGTATTCCGTATCCTGGAGTTTTAGCATGAAGTGATACCTTCGTGTTCATGTTCAAACACTGATATTGATCTTGATCCACTTGTGGTGAAGTGAAAATTCGTTCTCGTTAATTACTATATTTTAATCTCATCCTCCTACAAATCATATTGGGTGAGGATTGGATTATCCGATTGGAGTGCATGCTTATGTTTTCCATGAGATGATTATACTGATGATAAGGCAGAAAAAGAAATATTTATGACTAAAGAAAATTTCAAGGCATTTAGAATTTGTAAATCTAACCACAGTTTATTAAATTCGCTAATTCTCATGACTATGACAAAGACATTATGACTTTTATTTTGTGACATTTTTTCTCTTATGACTCCACTGTAACAAAATATCATTCTGGTTTAATATGTAGACAAACTTTCCAATATTTATGCTAACCGTAACTTAAGATTTATGCGCCCGAGATTAGTCATGTAACAGCATTTTTCTGAATGGATAGTGATAAACAAATTACAGCCATGCCGAAGTTTCTTTCTCCCAGGCATCGTCGTCAGTGACAACGCATGCACGCAACTTTATATCGATTTAATTTAAAAGGATTCCATGCGTAATGCTCTGAACTTTTCCTGCAAATAGAATTGCTGTACACTGCACCAACAACTTCTTTGATATTACCTGAGAGTTACTAGGAATTGTCGTAGAAAAAAGTTATTTATTATAATAATTAAATAGTGCATTCATTGTTCGTAGATCTACGCTCCACACCCACACCATGCACTAGTTTAATAGTTTCCATGAAAAGCTCATAATTTGCCAAGTGTAAGTCAACAGAAGCAGCCGTCAGGCAGGCACGGTTAAGGCGGGTGTACGCTCTTGGCTGGTCAGTGGTCAGTCACATCACATCGCATGTAATAATCATGCACGGCTAGATTTCGGCTTTTTATTACGCACCCTATAAATGTACATAATCAACATTACAGCAGAACGGAAAGGTTCGTTCATTTCTTCGCTGAATCTGAAAAAGGTGTATTTTTCAGGTATATAACTCTGCCCTGTCCAGCCTATTCCTCGGTCTCACTACTCACTTACTTCTAGTTGCCTCCATGAATGGATGCAACTTCGTTGAAATCGTGAATTACGCATTATATTTATGAGATATAAAAACATTGGCTGCACTATACCACATTATTGATAGAGGTAGACAGGTTAATGAAATCCTTTCTGCTTTCTTATTCTCATCGTTTCACGATCATCACACGCTTGCAGTGCATGACTATTACAACTGCTGAAAAGATGATCTGAAATTCTTCTACAGTTTTCTTTTATTTCTGAACTTCACATTGTTCATATTTTAGTTCATTCATAGCATATGGTTGACGCCGAATTTTATTTTGCAATAAATATTTGAATCGTTGTTAGCTTTTTAACCAAAATTAAAGACATTGTAGGGTAAAGAATTAAAGATGAACACAGCACAGATCCTTTCATATAACTTTGCTCAAAATGATGGGGCAAATAAAGAATTTTCACGTGGCACACTGCGCCAGCCAACACGCATGCACACTTGTAAAAATCAGACACTCGATTTTTACAATATTCATTCACATGTGTTAATTTGACGATGATGCAAAATCAATCTGCTTTTTTACTTATTACACTAATTGAGGCACCTGTTATTTCACTTTATTAGTTTAAATAAGTCTTAAATCATTTAAAAGAGTTAATATAAAGTAGCTTGTGTATCCTTTTGTTATGGCTGTGTTCCCTGGAAGCATAATCTAAGGTCCATTTCGTGTGAAATCAGATTGGTGTGGCGAGACTCTCAGTTGAGTCATTTTATTTTTGGGGAACTGAAGCAATTAATGTCTGCGTCTTCGTGTTCCCCGGCTTCTTCTCAAAATTGTTTTTTTTTTGCGCACCGTAACACATCGTATGTATATGACAATGATTTATTATTATTACATGCTTTGAAGAAGGAAACCTCAAAGCATTTAACATTATGTAAAACATGTTGCGTCTGCTTTTTTGTGGTAAATGGGTAGCACAGCTATATTAATATTTCCTCATTTATTTCCTCAGAATGTAGGAAATAAAACTACAACGGAGTTAATATAAAAACGTTGTTCGAGTTTAGTTTTAAAATGTTTATAAAATTACATACATGTATGTAATGTAAACGCAGGTTTAATGTGGTTAAATGCATTTGCGATTTCATCAATGGTTATGGCAAATGGCAAATACGAACATTAAATGTTAAAAGCAAAACAGTCAATAATCGATCATTTTGTAGATATTCCACATCGCTTGAGAGCACAGTAAGCCGAACATTGTTTTCTTTATTGTCATTTCTGTGTGACCCGATCAAAGAATTAAAAATGATGCGACGACACTGACTGGGCCACCTTCCCACGCATGCGCACAATCCACGTGGAAAAAATAAATCCTACGCTATTGACTACTTAAACTCAATTGTCTCCTCGCGCTCTACTCGAGCGGCTCGAGTTCCAGGATCGAACCTTACAGAGTGCGCGGCAGGCCGTGGTAGCTGTGCAATATGCAAATTGTGGTGGCAGTAAGTACACAATTGAGAGGACGAGGAACCGTAACTGTGCAGGAGCATTGCATTATTCCATATCTCACTGCACTTTGAAAGTAAAAACCGCAAAACCCATGTGTTTTTGTGTCTGTCTGGTCTGTGACTAATGCAAAAGCATGTGCACGTACCGTACTGACCCCATGCACTCCGGATTTGATGACGACACAGCCTCAGTGCCGAACGTTTAAAGTATCGAAGGATGGCATTCTTCCCGCATTGCACCGCATCACTTTTTTTTGCCGGTTCCTAGCTGAGGATTTTTCGGTCATATCATCATTACAGTTCACGTTCACAGTGTCACGTTGTGTGTATAGGAAAAACCAGTGATGCAAAAGTCAAAAGTTAACGCACTGACTGACGATTTTGCCGGAGCAAGAAAGGAGGGAAACAGAGGCTCGTAGGTGCGCTCGAACGGAAGTGGACGTAATATTTATGATTTTACATTTTTTCCTCCTTTGTCATTCATATTTTGTGGCAATTTGTTTATTCTTTTTCGTTCATCTTTCATAGTCCGGAATTGAGAGTTCAGCAAGATTGGACAGGATTACATCATCGATTCTTTCTGTGCCTTAGCAACAAACGTAACATCCTTCCGAATCTTAAAATTATTATACACACCGACGTTTTAATTTTATTTTGTACTTTATTTTTGCATTTATTTTTACTTTCAATCTAGATTTTTGTGTAGTAAAAAATCTTTATTGTTGAAAGTATTATTTACAAATTGAATAAAGAAGAATTCGTGTATAAATTATCAATTTTAATATCGTGCGTATATGCTGATTTTTCTCAACTTGCTAATTATTATATCCGAAGTGAAAAGGATTCATAAATTTAAGAAAGTAATTCTGGGACCTGTGTTAACTCTCCTCCTCCTTCTCAACTGGCTAACGGAAACTTCATTACGTGGCGTTAACTGAGAAAAACATCCATGATTATTGACAAATCGGATAAACCTCCTTTATCGTTCGGAAACGATTTTCTCGTAGTGGTGGAGGTTGAAACTTGTCACCGATGGAATCTAGCGGTGGATGGCCGATCAGCTTCACAAAGGAACAGGAGAAGACATAAGACTTACGATAATAACTGCTTCCGTCTACAAGAAGGTAAAAATACTACAAAACAATTCTTACAATCATCTACCGGTTCGGTTCGGTCCAAACAGGAATGAAATGGAATAAGCCTGATAAAATTTATAGTCTGATTATCTCCGTTTGTCATCTGAATGCCAGACATACATGACACGGTGGACTCGCATTTTGCCCCTTGTGCATTTTATTCGGGTTTTCGCTTGTATGAAGATGGACTTTGGTCGTTCATTTAATCATCTGAATAATTTAGTTTTTATATACTGACAATGAGTATAATTTTAGATTAAGAGCTCAATGATGACCAATGATTTCTCTTCTAAAAGGTTTCTAATCCAAGTTTGGACTTTGACCCACTGTGGCAGGATTTTTCTCTCATAACAGTTGCGCTAGAGAGGTGCGGCAACTTTTTTGGCTGCAATAGCTGGGATTAATGAAGGCAAAAGGATTTTCCACAGGGGTGGGTTAAAGAATAAATAATCTGTTGAAATCGCTTGAAAGTTACCTTATATAGACATGCCTAAGTCAACTTGCCCGTATCGTAAATAGACGAAACTTCCATCAAAAACCGAGCTGACTAATTCCGGAAGTCTCCCAGAAATTAAAGAAATTCCATTCCAAAATTAGACTTTGTCAGTCAGTCATTCATAAATTCGGAGCTTTTGTTGAAAGGGTTTTTTTCTGTTGGAATTTATGATAATTTTTGAATTTCAACCTTTTTTCAAAAATATGCAAATGATCTTATGCTGTGATGAATTTTTGAACATTTTGATTTCAGGAGACAGAAAACCTTTTTACAAGGAAAAATTGATTGTCTTTAGCATTTGGGTGGTATTCCCTGAAATGTTGGTTCGAGTGTTGCATCTAGTGTCGTTTTACGATCATTATGTCGTGGAAAGGGTTCACACTTTGCTTTGAAGGTTCAATTAGTACCAGAAGGCAGAAACGTTTTAACTAAAATATTGATACGTGTGAACAGAAAAGTCGGCTGGTGTTGTTCAAACAGGGTCCAAGAGTCTGAGGCTTATTTATTTCGAGAAAGGGTTTCTGGCTGAGTCAAAGGCATCCTTATTTTTCATGCTGCAACAAAAATGTCAAGAGAGCATTATTAGGTGATTTTCTAAAAAAATGGGCAGTTACTGAAGTTATCATATTTGTGTAGAAGAGGTGAATGTGGCTGAAATTACCTACGCACGTACATACTGTATTTGTTTAGAGAGCTACCAGTTTCTTTAGACAAGACCAGTAAACGCTTTGCCTTGATTTGGATAGAACTAGAACGAAAAAAGTTACATTGTATTGAAATCCGAAGAATCAAGCACCGTCTTTAAATAATTGAACATTTTTCGGACGTTATTCTGTTAACAGAGGAAGAAAAAACACGATAAATAAGTCAAGCTGCTGTCGAAGGTAATAATTATTTATTTCTTGGCTTATTGATCCTTGCTCACCTACTTACTTTTGAAGGGCTTGCTTTTTCTCAAGGGTTGCATCTATTTACCTTTCTTTTCTATCCATTCCTTCCCACATGAGACACACAGGTTAGGATGGATCATTCATTGTCGTGAAGAGTGGGAACTTTTTAGCACCTTTTTGCCTTTTGTTGGAATGATTTTAACTTCTTTCATGTGCAGTTCATTCAATAAAGAAAAAAAGTTGTCTTGGGTATCCTGAGCCTATATGAAACTATAATCATACACTGCTGGTGATTATTGTAAATTAAAACAGGTACTGCCTGGCAGGAGCATTGTTGAGTAAAAGGCAAAACTTTATTGAATGACTGACTGCGGCACATCAACGTTCCCTTTTTTCCATCTTTTAGTTCTGGGTAACTAGGCGAGCATATTACTCTATATTTTTCGTAAAATCTTAACCGGTAGGAATGTCAGCAAACGCACACCAGGAATTTCAAAAATGTAGATTGTATAATTCACAAAAAAAAACGAAGGGAAAACAATGAACAAATCGTTACTCATTTTTACTGCCCACTTGTGGCTAAATTTAATATGGACTTCAAACTGACTACTTCACCACGTTTGACTGCAACAAGAATTATGAATGCATCTATTTCCTGCTAATACTAAAATAGCAGCAGTTTTTCGAAGAAGAATTTGCTTTCACTTGTTTGTAGAATGAGCTCATCCTCCTTTTTGTTGAAGAGAGTGCCGCCCGACTCTGTAAACTACCGCTTATAATCATGTATGAGCATGTCTCGTATTTTGGAAGGTCGCACTTCTTGCTCATAAGTCACTCATTCATTCCTGGTCATTTCATTCATTCGTTCTGTCGTGGGTACTCATTTTTTCAGTAGCACTACATTCGCTGCTTACGTCTAGGCAGCCGAATTTAAAAAAAGTCTATTTGAAACCAACGACTAAACATTCTTATTTGATGGAATGTGTAGTCGTAATCATTTATTTTTATTTCAGGTAACACCTTATAAGGCAAAAACGTATGCGAAGACAATTTCAGTGTAAAGACGTCGGCGTTTTTTCCTTGAGTGGTCTGTCACCAAAATCCTTTATAATGCTAGCACTAAAGTAATCCTAAATGAAAACGTAAAGTGCCACGATGAAATGAAAATGTCCTAGTGAATAAGACAGGTGCTTATAGTACGCTGATTTGTGATGCTCTTTCATTCATTTTCACTTGCTGTAATGATTTTGCATAATGCATTTTTATTCATTACCTACCTCATTGTCTTAAAATATTTGTTTATGCATGTAAATACACAAACCTTTCCTGATTAGAATGAATGATTGACTCTTGTAATGAACCATAATTGCTTGAGCAAATGACCGAAATGTTGACTGGCAGACATTGATACAAGAATGACTTGATATGCCCGTATTGACGCCCTATCTCATATGTAAATAGGAACCAAATTATTTTATGAATAATCAAATCATTTATTTTATTTCGCTGTTGGAGGTGAATTATACGAGAATACACCGAAGGTGTCAATAGGTACATTGGTCTGGCGATCTTTCACGATCTTTCTTATCATGTATGAAGCATGATGATGTCAGTAAGATGCAATGCAATGCTAAATGATTATGTCATGGAAATAGCGAAGTCAGACTTTAGCTAATTTGTTAATCATTTGTTTGAAACTGTGCAAGAATGTGTGGAATGCAAATATAAACATTTTGCCCTGGTTCTAGTTGTTTACCGCACATGCCGACACGACAATTAGGAAGCGAAATGATGAAGTTATAAATAAATTGACATATTGCATCAAAAAAATTTAATCACTCAAAAATAATTGAGAGAAGTCAACGATTAGAATGGGCAACTGACAGATAAAATAGATTACCAGGTATAGTTAGCACTTTCCTCTTAACTGAAGGAATGTAGACAAGACATCGGTAGGACGACTGATTACTACTAAATCCACATATCTGCATTGTCTTCTTGTATATCTATAAACTAGACTATAGTTTATACATATAATTTTGCCATTAATAATATATTATTTAGAGTGTAAAATATTTATGCAGCGTGATCATATCACATTTGATTTTCGTGTTGCGCATCGAAACCATCAACGTTTCATCAAATCAGAATACAATAGTAAGTAAAAGTTACGAATTATTACAACTTGCGTCAACCAGTGAACCTGTTTTACTTACGATTTTTTGAGCCAATTTATTTTAATCTCACATCAACGAGAAATCATTTTTACCTTGCTCTTTTAACGGAACTATGTATTGTTTGTCGTTTTTATTTCTGGTTTTCATTTTCATGATCCCGGACAAAATGAAAGGTTACATTACATGGGTCCCATTTTTTATCATCTCTGTCCGGCTCTTTACTTCATCACTAGGGGGGATAATAATCCCTTGCTTTGTGGTGTAGTGTCACACACAAATTAAAACGCAATCTTGTTCCAGGTTGACAACGAATGTCAATACATAGTTAGTTTCCACGAACATAACCTGTCACTAAAAAATCTTCATGCCGAAACCGTGATCGACTATTAAGTTTTTTATTATGCTCAAATCCGGATTTGTGTGACCCCCTTATGATATTCATCCTATTTTATGCTTACCGTTTTTTAAATGAGTGAGTGTAACCGATTACACCCCTCAACATTCTCAAACAATGTATCATTACATCACCGTTCTTTGAATGTCAAGTAATTTCCACGTAGCAACACTCGAACTGGCAACGAAATGGTAACAGGATGATTTTGAGGGTAAATATTGGTATTAACTTTTACTTCTGCTGCAACAAACCATGAAGGCTTTTTGTCGTCATCACTATTTAGATAAGGGTAAACCTTATCATCACAACATTTTCCCGTTTTGTCTGTTGATAAATGAGTTGTATTGATTTAACAACGTGAAATATGCAGAAGTAACAAGTAAAAACCTCGCCGAACTTGATCTGATGCAGCTTTACAATACACGCACCGAGTCTAGCAATTTGGATTTTACGTAGGTGTTAACTAAGTAGTTTGTAAAAATAGATTCGTGGGTCGACGTTCAGTAATGGTGGCATGCAACTTAAATGGGTGTAGAAGGCAGTAGTTTTGTTCCTGTTTCTTACACACCCATTTCGCTAGTTATGAATGAGCTAAGTCTACTCCAGATTCGTACGTAACGCGTTATGTCATAAAAATAGCTGACTTATATTTCTATCAACCTTCTCATACAAATCTTGCAGTCAGTTATAGTTTGCGAATATTCTACTTTTGCCATTGTGACAGAGGAAAATGCCGGTTGTTTGATGCCTTCGCATTTTGTTCGTTTTATTACAAAGTGAAACCATCTACACGAGCAAATCGTGCCGTCGCACTCAGATTCGTCGAATAGATGGGTGACTAACATGTTTCAGAATTAACTAATGATCTGGAAAGCGTAGGGGGTCTTATTGCGGATATTACCGCGGCGCATAGCCTGTCCTACGCTCTTCTTGTGTGCACACATTGCTTTTTCTGCCAAAATAATATATAGGTACGTCATCAAGTCGCTACTCCCTAAGCTACCAAGCTTCGCTATTCCTAAAGTCATGCCAAATGACCAAGCGCAAGCAGCGTCGTCATCATCAGGAAGAAGGTTGAAGTAAATATGACAGGCGAAAATAGGCGCCACACGACCGACCGAGTTAAGCTGGCTCATTCACACAAATCACACTATCGGCCTTTCATCAATTTCTTTGTAGGTATACACGTAAACTAGGATTCTACATCGAGCAAGTGCGCTGGTGTGTGAGTGTGTGGGTGAGACCAACGTTCGACTGGATCATGAACACCAGATGTAAACCCTGTGGAGTTTGGCAACAAGAGCATAATAGCAGAGAATGTGTTGCTTTTGTTGTTTTTATCGCCGTCTACTACAACACAGTCAAATAGGACTTGTAGAGGAAAGGTCATGGTTCTTACGAATTGGTTACGGCTTCGCCATAACGAGATGCAGACAAATGATGATTCAGCGTTGCGCTGCTCATAGTCAGTGCGGATAATGCGTATCAAACAGAATGTGATGACTGATGAGTGTGCTGAGGAGCTGCGAATGTAATGCAGGAAGACCGACTATGTGGATAAACATTACATAACCTGAGTAATAATAGCAACATTACAAATTTAGATTTGCAAATCTGCACATTCATCGCATCACTGCTTTCAGGAGTTTCCCATTTTTTATATTTGCTTAGGTACCAAATTTACGCATGCGGTTCTATGTACATGTACTCAGCGCTTAGAAACAATTAATACCAATTTTGTTTGCCCACCAACTGAGTTGTAGATATATGTAAGCATTGATATTCCTTTCAATAATACTTGTCCCATAATCCTGTCAACATGTGCATAAGCACATGGCTAAAATATGACGACGGCAGAGTCATGATGCGATGGTTCAACTTGTTTCTTTTTTTGTTAAACCTGTCATTGACGTACAGAGCGTGGAGGGATTGGCTTTAGTCAATTTGACAGTACTGTGTTGCTATTACGCAAAGAATTTCGCCGGTATTAATTCTAGTAACACTTTCCAAGATGAGTTTAGCGCAATACACAGACTTTGTCAAGTTTGCTTAATCTGAAGTGACAACAGTGCTAAACTAACACTATTGTATCCGTCACGATGATATGATTGCTGTTGGTGACGTATCACATATCAAAGACCATGTGCCATGCCCTTGCCTACACACTTGCATATAACCCAATTTTCAAGAGCAATTGTTCATCTTCATCAACCGGCATGATAATGTTGGGATGCGTTTTTTATGCATAATATCTAGTTAAATGCACACTGCCACTAATACCTATAAAGCGAAGTTCATGTTCACAGAGCGGCTTCTAGTGGAGACAAGTATTCGTCATCATCTCTCCTTCACTTTCCAGGTAATCAGGCTCACGTACTGTTGAATTCTGATTACTTGTTAAAGCATTTCATCTACTACATCATCAGGGTAGTTTCTGGTTGCTCAAGTCTGACTTTAGTCGAATAATTGCACTCACTCAATCATCATCATCATCGCGCTTCTCTGTGTGCTATGCCAGCCAAATTACAATGGACTGTACGGTAAAACATTTTCTGCGACGGAATGGAGCTTTCAGACTTATATGATCAGTTTAATATTTTCCCTGGCTTGTTTCTAGGTTGTTAGTATTATTAGTTGCAGGCACGCTATACGTCAGGCAGGCCATTTATGTGTCAGTTGTAGCTAGGCTGTTTCCTTGCAGCTTTTCCTTTCTTTTGGCAGCCTCTTTGCTCTCGCAATTTATACGAACTGTAATTGTGCATATAATGTCTAGTCGCATGTTCTTATATTTATTTGCCTTTTGATAAGCAGCCACTTTAATCATTTCTCACTTTGGATGAAAATACACTTTAATATCTGCTTTCAGCGTGTACATTTTTGTAAATTTAAAAATGGCACTTTCATGTTCTCTTGTTAATAATACGGATCTCCCAAGATTTCCACGACGTATTACGCATACATACATTCAAATCCGTATAAAATGGCTCTCAACTTGTAAGCAACAAAACTTCTTGTTTCTCAGCGTACATGCACCAATGCCAAACGACTCGAAGTTCATTTCATTTTCATGTTTATCTACACTGCCAATCTACCACAACCCAGAGCATGAGCTAGAGCATGTGTGTAAAGTGCAAACATCTAACTTTGTTTATAGCTACCTAACTATTTTTGTTGGTTTGGTTGGTGCAAAAGATGAAGCTGCCTTGTCCATTTCCCTTTGCGCCAGCTATTGTTACTGTTCGTTCTAGCAGCAACTAACTGCATCCGGCTCCTTGTTGACCAGTCGCTAATTTTTATGCGGATTTCATTAAAAATACATATGCCGCCTATGTCCGTCTACTTGTCGTCACTGGTCTGCTCATAAAAGATCGGCAGTTTTTAACAATGAGACTATTACCTGATGTGTAATCGAATTAAGTTGCAAACCATGCTGTCGTCGAAGACATTCAATAACCTTTTATGAAAGTCTAGCTGCGAAATATTTTTTGCTATCATTTGATCTACTATGCTAGAGTTTGAGTAGAGCAGCCACGAAACGCAGCAAAATGAAAAAAAAGACTGACTGCAAACGTTGTCAGTGGTTCCTTCCTAAAATGATTTGCATGTCGTCGTGGCTCACAGTTTTCCTAGTATACCGGCGTACTTATTGTTAGGGAAATCCCATATTGTTAATGTAATAGTGCATTAGGTTAGCGTCAGAATCTTCAACACTGATCTTATACCAAACACAATTTTACATTGATTTACAAACAAACGAAACTTACTCATCAGTCAGACAACACATATAATACATGATTTAATGATTGTGTAGACAACGTTTCATTGCATCATTGTATACAAGCATTCATTTTATTTTCTAGATGAATGAATATTTGGCAATATCACAGATCATTGTCGCATTTTTCGTCAGCCGACGTAATACTTTTTATTGCTTTTGTGCTCTATTAAATTCACACAAAACGTATATCCCGTGCTATTCAAAAATTTGATTAAAGCCTTTTCTTCTTCAATTAACTAAATTATCATTATGGAATTTTTTGGAATTTTTCATTCTAAATTACGATGGACAACGAAAATTCGCGAGAAATTTGTGTTATCAAAGTCTCTATGCTTGTCTGTGCCAAGAACGATTAAGGGAAAAACTTAGCGGATTTTCCTTACGGTTTACCTGGGCTCCCCAGATTGTTATTATTTGATGAATACGCTACGTTAAGTTATGGACGCGGACTCATATTTTAGGACACCATGTACTAATTCTGGTTCCAAAACTGCGTGAGAAGCATATTAGCACACGAGTCACTCCGCACGCATTTTTTGCTGTGCCTCTGTGGTAGGTAAAGACTTGTACTTTATTTGAATGTTTGAGTGCCACCACATCAAGACAAATGATCACCCTCCCTAATCACATCAATCTCATGTAAAGGCCATTTTCATCATGCACGTCAATTGACTGATGAGCGTTTACGAGGAGGATGTCCAAGATAATGTCGTCAAACATTACCTGGTAAATTCCACTCTTTATTACTCTAAAACTTATTGACATTAGTGAGGCAGACTGTGCTATTAATATTACTTCTGCACCCATCCCTTCTTCTACGTATGACAACAAACATTAGATGATTCATACTTTGTAAAAATCAAAATAAACAATGAAACGTTTGCACTCAATATATGAAGATGTCTGTTTCTTTTTGCTCAGAAGATTGGTTCGGTATTTAGAAGAAAATAAATAACTTTAAATTCAGTCATTTTCCGAGTCATGATTCAAGAATTTTCAGCATCTTCCTACAGAGTAAGAGGAGCGTGTAAAATTGGAATACAGATAAGAATGTTTTTTGTCTTGTCTTGGGCCTGACAACAAGAAACACTATTTTATTTTGTGGGGGATGCGATGACATTTTTACAATATTTTGGTATGAGCCATCATAGTGTAATTTTACAAAAATTACCAAACAATTCATCAGTTCTGTCCGTCAAAATATTTATCAGCTCTATTACCAGCTAAACATTGAAGTTTTCAGCGTAGGAATGAGATAGTTCGTATAGGTATTATTACATCATCATTAGTAGTAAAGTTCATTACCGCTTACCTCTATAAAGCAACCGTGACGACGGAGCATGAAAGCAATTTCTACTGCTGCAGTTGCATAGTGGACCTGATACACAATAGCTTCTATAGAGTGATGTTTTACTAGCTATACACGCTTACTACATAACGTTTTCTTTCTAGCACACCAACGCAAAAAAAATTAGCAGGACAATATTGGTTGCAGTACAGTATCCTTCGACGAGGAAGATAACAACGTTACGACTAAAAGCGTTATGGCATGTGCCACACACCCAGTACAGCGTACAGTTAATTTTGCATATTCGTCGTAACAGAGGAAGGGATTCTAGCCTATATTTTTATTTTTTGCTGGCGAAGCAACAACGAGCAAATATTATTATAATCTGCACGCCAATCTTCTGTCCTTATAGATTTTTATCTTCTCTTAGGATGCATTATGTTACCAGGTCTAGGTATATTTCGGTGCATCTCTATCATATCATCATCATCGTCGATGTCTGCGTCTTCACCGTGACATTAACACGTACACCAGAAGCATTTGGTTTTACTTTTTATGACCGTCGCTTGCCTTTTATTATTTTTATTGCTGCGACGACGTTCTACTTGGCCAAATTCTGCATGCACCGTGGTTTGGTTAAGTTTTGCAGATGGAATTTTCGTATAAATTTGCATTCATTGAGTCGATGACTTTACTGTCGTTCTCACTCTACTATTACTTTACTACGACGATTACAACTCCACTCCTTCTTACGCACTGTACTGACTTGCTCAGATCAGAGTAGGCCACTATGATTCATTCATTCATAATTTCCTATCCAGTCACCCCTGCTGCTGTTGCTGTTGCTGCCGTGACTGTCTTGTTACTTCGTAAAGAGCGTTGGCATTAGTATTTCGCTGCTTGCTCAGCTTGAGCTAGTGTAAATCGTATAGCATTTTAGTGGGTGAACAGGTTGACTTTATGTTTGAGCAAGAGCAGCATTTTCATTCATAAATTTGTGGTGCGTTAGTTCTTCACTCTCACACCACACTCAATGAAATGGTCATCGGTTTACGTTTTTCATATCCACTTAACTCCTTCTTTTCTACTTATAATAAAGTACAGTGTATAATGTAACTGACTATACGAGATTACTTAATGCCTATTAAACTAGCAAGCTCATTGACTTGCTGATATGAAGCGATTTTATGGTGCTTGTTGTTGCTCACATAGTTTTTGTAGTAGGTGTTGAGGTGTAGGCTTGGCTATGACTCTGTGACATCAATTCTTCCCTAATCCTGGTCTTCAGTCTTACTCAATTCTAGACCAATTTGTATTGTTACAAACGGAACTGGAAAATATTATTTGTGGGCTAGGCGAGAGAGGGGGAATTTGCAGTCTATTACGGTGGTCGTGGAAGGTTCCGACACAAAATTGCACGACTTTTATTACCTATTTTAACGAACCAACGTCATGAATTACTCCTCTAAATGCTAACGCTCTACAAAGGATCACTTTGTTTCTTTCTAACAAAATTGCTCATTTCATGTAGATTCCTCGTTTGATTTTTTTTCATTCATTCAGAAAAACCTACCTGAGTATTACCTGTACCTACAACAAAAAATTCAAGTGTGAGCTAATACTCGCCTCTTCCCTGCCTTTGTTTCTAAAGCATATAAGTTTTCAGGTGATAAAAAGAAAAGAAAAGATGATGTCAAGATTAGCGACACTGAAAGTTGTTCTTGTACAATACTATGATTATGCAGTGAGGTGCTGAGCAATGCATTATGCGGTGAGTGCCGGTGTGCCGGCGAAATTGTTGTGGAAATCGCCTTGATTTTTCTTTCACATTTCTTACACGACGCGAAGAAAAAAATATGATCATTATGAGGACGGTGATGATTCATTCAGATACTATTTGTAAGCATAAAAATGCCAATGTGTGCTGTTCTTTTTTCGACACCGATGCATCATTCAACCTTTTTCGCATGCTTCGCATTTAGTCATTGTGTACGTTAACCAAATCTGCACAAAAAAACATGCGCCCCAATAAAAGTTTTCTTTGTTAAGCTTGAGAAAAATTTTTACTATGTTCTATCATCTTAACTTTATGTCTGCATTTTAATGCATTTATTTGATTTTACTGTTAACATGATATCGAAACAAGATTTTTTTTATATTTGCTAAAAGGTTTCAGTTGACTATCATTAGCGAAAAGGATCTGACTGGGTACATCTTTCGCATGTGTATAATTAATGTTTACAATGTTGGCACTGGTACGTGTCATTAATACGTTTGACGTAAACAACATAACAAATAAAAATATTGCGATAAGGTATTGCTACTAACAATCCGGACAGGCTGCAACTTAGTAGCCTAAATAACTTGATGAGCTATTTACTCAAAGTGATAAAACTCACACTGCCCAACTGTCACTAACTGACTATATCAGATATGACGGAGCGTTTTCCAGTTAAACCAAGTTTTCTACAATTCGAAATATTTGAACGAATGTTCACTGATGATGCGTCTTATAAATGATGGTATTAGTCAGTTGTGATACTCGATAAAGCTTGGGAAAAGAAAAAGTTCGGCTAGAAATATTGTTAAAGATTGTATAAAACATATACATAGGAGTCATCAGCAATTTTGAAAATTTTGCCACTGTTGCTTATCCGTTACGGAGCCCAACATCTAACTTGGAAATTTTTACTGTGAAATAGCCATGTTTGTCAACTGTTTTAACGTTGGTTTTCATTTTTAAAACGAATCAATAGTAAAACGGAAAAAAATGCTCAGTTTGGGTCGTTGGGAACTCTCAAGTTTCTTATCAGTCCCAGTCCGGATTATTATAGCAAAATGTTAATTGATATAGGTTACACAATGACTTGTTGTTGGTGTCAAATGGGTAATCAGGACAGGACAATGAGCTTTACCATGAGTAGATAGAGCACCGACGATATGACATTTCCAGAAAATAGCCAATGTCAAATTATAATCATTGCCAACCTATCACTATGATAGAATGTTCAAATAAACTTTACCTCTTTCCTTTTCTTTTAATTTTCACATTGAAGAAATTGATTGATTAGGAATTGGAAAATCCAATGTTTGTTGACGTACTTACATAACATATTGATTATATGTAGTTTTGAATTTCGACCATCACCAATACAAATACGGTTGTCAAACAAAGTGCATATATTTACAATTACGTACCTACTTTTTAAAAGTACCTGGTTAGAGCTGACATTGATTGGGTACAATTTCTTTAAAGTTTGAGCCAATTTTTGGCGCAACGGCGCCTGGCATCCATTCATTACAAAAACTGTATTTGACCGCAGTCACTTATTGTTGCTTTATGAATTTCTGGAAATGTTTTTCTTTTTAGAATCTCTTTATTCGTATTTAGCCTGATGTCAGGCTATAAGTTTAATTTAAGCATTCTCATTTTCCTTCTTCTTGATAGCTATAAATAAATTAATGACTGAAGGAGACGAAATCCTTTCCCTATCATTCGTCATATAAATCAGTACAGGAGCGTGTGTTGGTGAGCCGTCACGTTCACACTAGGTGTTAATTGATTGTAAATATTTTTCTCCTTTTATATATTACTATCTAGACCGTACTTTTTATTACAACGCCACGCTGTTCATTATAAAATCAATTACGTCACCTTTCTTTATTTTTGCTGCTTGTTTTGAAGGAATGCGTAGACGTCTACACAAATAATAGCTTACTTTTACAAACAACGCTATGGAATCCTTAAGTTTGGTATCCTATCTAAGAAGGTACATCTTTATGAACAAACAGGAATCACTACTGTACTTAACCTCACAAACACAGGACAAGTACCTTTAAGCGCACCATTTATTAAAAGAATGAAGTACAAGTACCGTATCATTTATTATATTCCACTTGCTCGCACCATTTTATTTCTTTATTACTTGAATGGATTCCAGAATAGGTGGGATAGACAAGCATAGTAATTGACGTACCTTTATTGTTGTTTACAGGAGAACCTTTCCAATTACTTAGCAAGATGAATTAGATTTTTTTTTCTTTATGAAGAAGTGAAGAAGGAGGTGCATTTCTTGATATTCATATTAATTGGGTAGAAATAATAACCGTTCTCTGTGCTCACTTTATCAAGATTATTACGTAATCAAATAATATTCGCATGCAAATTTTCCTTTTAAAGGTCATGAACACTGAATTAAATTTTTCCTTTGTTTATGTGCTTGTTTGTTTTTACCGGATCATTTACATTTGTAAATGAATGAAAAGGGCAGGTGCAGAACTGCTTTGTGGTGGCACATTTCAGGTTTAAAAACGAAATAAATTTATTATGATGATTCAGTTATTCTTGATACATGCATAATGAATCTTGTTGAAGATGTTTACTTTTCCCACCCATATTTATATTCACGGATGTGGTAGGTATGATGATGTGAGCAAGGAAGTATTTCACCAAAGTGCGAAAAATCTGTAAACCACTTGTTGCGTCCAACTAGACCAATTAATTATTTGCGATAGTTTCACCTGCTTGTGAGAAACAAAGAGTGAAGTTGTTCAAAGGAAGGAAGGATAAACATTTTTCGGCTTTCTGTTGCTTGTGTCTTTGGGTGCATTAGTTGAACAATCAGAGTCCAAAAAGTACATACATATAACCAAGTGGATTATGATGACATGAACAGCTCTGTAATTCGTTGGGGGACCGCGCTCCGATCCTTTATCTTTGTATATTATGTTGCGGTAGGTTGATAGGTTGCTGCAGCACTCTCGAATTTGAAAAAGAGGTTTATGTCCCAAAGTCCCAACAATTTTTAACAGCGTGCACGATATTTTTTCAAGGTTGATACGATATATTGTAACAAGTACCTGAAAACTTTGTTCGCTCACTCTCTCAGCTACTCAAAACCATTTATTGTTGTTGTTTACAAATGTTGTAATTATGATGACCGAGTACCTCTTCACTTTTGTTCTGAAGGATACAATACAGGATAATATAATTTTTTTGGATTTTGCTCTCTCGTTGGCAATGAGAGAACTCAATACTGAAAAATACAATTAGTACTGAGATGACTTTGTTGGTGGGTAGTTAAGTAGTTCCATTTGTTACTTTGTTCCGTCAGCAATGCACCGTAGTGATGACGATCGTGATTTTTCCTCTCATTCGCAAACACTGTGTCATTTTTCTCTTTTTTTAAAATCACGTCTTCATTTGATCATTGATAAAAAAGTTGTAAATCAATACCGATTTTCAGACTAATAATTACTCATATTGGAAAAACTATACTTATCGTCTTACTAACTTCGCTAGTTGCAGATTTCTTTTATTCACATGATGATAAAGAAAAAAATCTCAATGAAAGGACTATGCCGCACAAAGACTCATGGACTTAATCAGGTATATATTCGCCACAAGATTTCATACATTCCAGGGTGAATTGTTGTGAATGAATTATGGGCATCTCTGCGTGCAAACCAGCATAGGTTTAGTCACCTCTTTTATTTTCTTATACGGTCTGTCTGTATCACCGGATAAACCAAATCTGTGATGCGGTTTTTGGAAAGATTTTTTTATTATCATAATGATGCTGTAATATTGGTTATAATCAGATAAAGTTCTTCTGGTACCTAGTGGAATAAGTGCACATTCTTAAGAATTCACTCTTGTTCTATTTTTTATATTTGTGCATAGGTAATTCTTCGGTTAAAGTTGCATCATTCCTTGTAAATGAATCATAATCACTTCATTTCATGAGATTTTTGCCACCCGCAGTCAGATTCACATTTTTAGCAAAACTTTGTCTGCGGCGTGACAGTTACCCTACAAGACAGATGACGTCTTACTGGCTGAACGAATACCGGCCTTTTATTAGTAATATACCGCACGCATCTTTCATAGAAATTTTTGACAAGTGGCGAGTATATACAAAAAGTTATGTCCAATTGATACATAAGTTGCAATGATTATTTCCAGAATCGTGGCGACAGCAAACAATGCATATTCCATTCACTGCTGTCGTTAAAAATTTATGCCAGTGAGCAATCTTGAAAATGGGAAAGTTTCATTATTTCATTTCGATACATTACTAAAAATATTATCATTATCTAATCTTCTCTTGGAAATGGGCTGTGTTCACCCTTTTTAAGAATGCACTCAATTTAACGCACTTTACAAGAAATTCCTATAATAAGCTGCTAAGGTACCAACGTAAACTCTGTCGATAAAAAACCAACAGACCGTTTTTATTGCAATAAATCCAGCAAAAAGCAAAGCTCGTTTACACATGTGAATTGGGCCGTAAATGTAAAGATGATGCATCGCAGAAACAACGAGCAAATAAGCAGGTTGTGTAGTCATCATCATCTCCATTGTTGCGATTGCGAATTGATCAGAAGCTTAAGTTGAATTTGTTGTGGCCAGACATCACAAGTAATTGAGTTGCTAGTTAATGCCTGACAGTTGCTTTACTCTTTACAGTCATCATCTCTTTTGTTGGTGGCTGTTATTAATGGAGTATCGATAGTCTGACAGAGGAGTTTGAGCTCGATAAGTTGTATACGATCAAATGATTATGATGATGATGATTGTGTTATACGTGTGATGAGCCGCTCTTCATTCATTCACTCAAAAGGTTGCAAAGAAAAACGTTCTTTCTAGGGTACTATGCACTTCTATAACTTTTGGTGACGAAAGAGCAAGAAGTTTGGTGAGTAGTCGTCAGCTGAACGTTGTTTCGCCTAATAAAAAGACTTACCTGACTCTTTGTGCAATAAAGGAATGAAATACGTATGGTATCGGTCGGTGTATTATTAATATTAGTAACCGTTTCAATGCTCACCTCAAGAAAGAGAGAGGACGGACTGTCGAGAGAGAAGTGACTGATTACATCTATAGCTTTTGTTGTGCAGTAGACAACTTACCTAAATGCCAACTTAGGTACATTTTATGAAGAAGAAAAAAAACCTCCTAGTTGCACGTTGTTGCTCATCGTTTTTCCGCTAGGCTGTGAAGGCATTGCTAAAGAAATCTTTTTGATACGATATGAATTTTCCACAAGATTCAAGAATTAATGGCACGCATTTTCGTCCATTCAGATGTACACCTGACAATCTCCATGTTTATGAATAATATGCACTGCTACAATTATCTTTTATGTCAATTGTTGTTGCGAGGTAGATCGTTTCCTTAAATTACACTTTGTAAATGCACCTCTGTAATCTTACGATGAGGTCGATAAATGATGATGATGATGATGATATAAATTTGACCATGGTAAAACCCACGATAAAGACAACGCAGTCCTATTTTCTTAGCTCTCTCACTTTTATTATTAACATAACAAAAACAGCAGAAAGTACATTGGAGTACCTTGCGTTAGCCTTACCCGTCATCGTATCGGTAAATTTGACATCGAATTTGAAGAGATTCGCATGAACATACCTAATTACATTTGGGTGTAAGTTAAATCATGCTTTCTTAATGACGTTGTTTGTTACAGGTGTACGTAATTTAAAACAGTTTTGATTTCGAATAGGTAGAGGTAATAACAAAATCATATTAGGACACCTGTGAATGCTTTCATACATGAGTAATCAGTTAAATCATTTTGAATTAGTAGTGTGTAGAGAATTCATTAATTCATTCGAAGGATAAAGTACGCACTTGGGAAAATTTTAATGAATGAATTGAATACTACTATACCTGAGCTCACTGAGCTTTCTTGGGATTGTCTCACAAATTTGAGTCCTCTAGCACTATTTCCGATTTAAGATGGGACGGTCACTAAAACAAAAAGTACTTTTCAAACTAACCTCAGTTTCTTTTAATTATATTCGGTTAGGTGCAGCCAAAACAACCTAAATAACATCAAAGTAACGTCATGTTTTAAAGGAGAAGTGGCTCTAGTAGCATTTTCAAACAAGACTTGGCAAAATCAATAACCAATAGGCGTAATTTGAATGACAAAAAATTAAGTTGGACTTACAGCTTTAATAATTGTAATATTTTCTCCGGTTTATACTAATTGAAAGTAAGAGTCATTAAGTAAACAATCCTTAGATACTATATAGAATTTCTATAATAGAAATTTGCTGTAAACATCGTGGCCCAATTTGACACACTGAAAATATATGATATTACATATGAACTGTATGGGTCAATGTTGGTGGGTCAAAATGAATGCATTCATGCGTTATCCTTCATTAGCTTTTCTGTAAGCCATCACAGACTTGATGAAATGAATAAGGAGATCGTAAAGTCTTGTCATTTAGAGTGTTCCATTGAATGTTGCCTAAACCTTTGGGCAATTACAGTCTGATAATCTGTAGCACTTGCCGTGCTCTCACTTCCCCTCGCAACTTGGATAATTTGTGAGAATTGGTTTACCGTGACACTTGATACAAAAACATTTACCCTTCACGAACTGGCACACAAACTGCTCTTCTGTCTGCAAATATGAAAACAATAGGAGATGCTTTAGCCAACATTACCTAACAAGCATTTTATTTGCCATTTCCTTTGAAACGGGAATTAGTTTCCACACGGTGATAATTATGAGGACGGTATCGAAATCTGTTCTTGAAACGAAATATCTAGAACCGTAACCAGTTACTGAAGACTCGTTTCGTTGAAAGTATATCAGGGAAAAGGAAATTAATGATAACAACAAAGATGGGCTTCATTGCAAAATAATAAATAAGAAAAAAGGATGCCAAAAATATCTTGCTCACATCTGCAGAGAGGCGTGTTAATTGGGGATGTTCGGACGAGATGACGCCGGAAAAAATAACTGATCTCGCTGCTTCATCTGCCTTGATCATATCTTAACAAAGTCGATTGGTCTAGTGTGAAGAAATGTTGTAGGCAGGAAGGAAGAACGTTCTATTTGAATCCAGTTCAGGAAGAGGTATTCGAACTGTAATGAGTTAGGCAATGGATGTGAATCATCCGACTCGTGCAACTTTTATATGTAGCTTTTACCTTTATCTTCCAATTTTTGACATACTAATTTCAAATGGATCCAATAGACAATTTTCTCCAGTGTTGAAACGAAATGATATAATTGAAATTTTTGTATCCTGTGATGATGTAATCTTTTGAGGAAATGAAATTGACATCAGTGCTGACATAATTTTTGCCAAACATATGACGTGCGTAAAACATTTCTTGGCTACCTGTCAAAAATACCCGTAGAATGTTTTTGTTTTCAAAAACAAAATTATCCAGCTCGCATTGTGTACATAAGTGTCATTTACGTATTCTTCCAGGCATTTTCCGCTCTACGCAAAACATAATGGTATAAAAAATACAGTTTACACTAATGCAGTCATACTCGAAGATGATAAAAAGGAAGTGAATTTACCTTTAAAATGTCTTTTCTTGCATTTACTTTCCTACGTAAAGATTTTTTATTGCTTATATTAATTGCAAGAGCAAATATTGACACCTTCCGAAGACAAAAACTTGTGTGGGAAATGCCGACCTGCCTGAAGATTTTTTTGCATTCATTATGTATTCGCTCAGGTTGTGTATTACGTGTATGGCACATCAGCACAATCTCCCACAAACTAGTTGGATGTGTAGATTACGTCGGTGCTTTCTTCCTCTTGCTTAGCGAGTCTAGGCTGTTGCGTTTGTGCACTATTTGTGTGTGCTTGCTACGTCACGTCATTCCAATATACGGAGAAAAAGAATGAATGAAACGTGAAGTCACGATGATGATGATGATGATGTTGGTGGTGGTGATGATTGACCATGATGATGTCATAATGTTCTTCTATATGCCGGCGCCCCACTCTAGAACTGTGCGCTAGCACGGGTTTTTAGCTGTAAGTAATGTTTGGTAAACATTAAACATTCTGATGATGTTGGCCATTTTTCTTGGACTAACTCTTCTGAGTTCATGTTTGTAAGGAAATCGGCTCTGAAGAAAAAACCATGTTTTCATCGTCATGAGAGCTAGGCACAAGAAGTAAGCGATAAAACAAGGAACGTGCCTATCAAGAGGTTGACTCTGACTCTAATTATATGCTCCGCTTCTCTCTAGGTGACCATGCTTGTACTTCATCAAAATTACTTTTACCTTTACCTACCAGAATTATCAGTAATAAAAAACATATTTCTTGCAAAGAAAGGAAAATTCACGCGAACTATGATCAGTCCGATTCGGCGACATAACCTAGGATCTTTCTTACAAAATTGGAGTCGTCCAGGTTATGAAGAAGTAGTTCATCATCACATTGATTTCTAGTAAACTGGGCGATTCCGCTCGACTATTTATGAATGAGATTGGCCAAGTGACTATGAATTGATACTATTAGGTTACTATGACAGAAATAAGTTGCAGTAATGTTAAAATAATGCAGCGGCTTTCATTTAAATTGGTCCTTTTAAAACAAACCTTTATTTAAAACACTGTCGCTGGTTTCATATGTTTTGGGAAATCACGATATTCCATTATCCTTTATATTTGTTGTAAGAATGACTATCGGATTGCGGCTAAGCGATTACTACAACGAGGAAAGCGATGCCTTTTTTATCGAGACAATTCAGCGATGGAAAGCTAAGAGACATCCTGGAAAAAGAGTGTGCTTAAAAAGAAAAGTGGTTAATTAGAATGTGGTTTTCAAGAGCAGACAAGTGAAGTACCACGCTATTTTTACTCCACATTTGACCAGGCACCCACAGGATTATTATAATGAAATGAAGTGGTCATCACTTTTCTTGTTGCATTATGACGAATATGGAGACTTTGTGTACATAGGAATAGGGAGTCACTCAAAAAATAACAAAAATATATTTAAAAAATATTATTAAATTGAAGCCGTGTTGGTGGTGCAAGTCTTTTTAGACTTTTCTTCTTCTTTAACGTTGCACATTTCAGTGATTGTACCTTAGTGTAAGGTAACAAACGTTGTGTCTTGCTGAATAGTGTGGCAAAGCAGAACAAAGCGTGGTGCAAAGCGTCTTGTAGTAGGAGAGGATTGCTAGCAAAGACTTTTGGGTACGTACCGCATATCATAATGTGTACACAATAGAACAACTTTGTAATAACGATGCCACTGCTTACCTGTAAAGACCTGTAAAGACTGCCGAACTGCTCAGCTAAAAAGTATATACCTTTTTCTTTTATGGCGTGCACTAAGTATGCAAGCAGGTGAGAAATCGGATACGGATGTATGTAAAGCTAAACTGATTTGGGCTCATTCATTTATAAGCCAAGTCAGAGGAGACCAAGAGATCAGTATAGATTTCAGAAGCCGACCAGTTGAAACGAAAAATTATGTGCCGGACATACCATTAGTCACTCACCTCAGCAGTTATACATACATCACATTTGAAGTGTGCAACAGCGGTTTCTATTTGATTATTTCAATACTGCACTTTAACAGTCGTGCATCATCACCAGAATAACTACGCGAAACAGCTCCAGTAACAAATTATACAGAGAATACGCGAGCCACACGCAGAACTGAGAAAAAATCATTGTCTCTCTTACATTATAATTTGCGACAAGTGCTCCTATTTAAAGTTTTGTTTTTCCACTCGCCTGTTATCAGTCCAGTCTGAACAGCGCAAAGCATAACACTGACTCTTGTCCAGTGACATTTTTAAAACTCGACTAAGCCACAAGTTAGCTGTTACATTTAAATAATTTGTATCCAGTTATACAAAAAATAAATCGGAAAAGTGATCTATTCACTCTGTGAACTTTTATTTCCCATTACAATTTTTCTTGTGTACGTGAATAATTTGTTCAGTGATTTCCATGTCCAGAAAGAACGCACTGGGAAAAATTAAAATAATTCCTATTTTATTCAGTGACAATTTGCTTAAAGAGAACATAAAGAAAGGATTGAAAAAAATTTCTTCGCTTTCACAACAATCTCGCACAACAATGGCATCAGAATCTTGCAGATATTGCTCTGTCAGACCTTCAAATTCGGTTGCGGGGAGATTTCACTCGAGCACCGACATTTGTCCATACTGTCGACTATTTCGATCACATGAAATGGACGACAGCGACAGAAAAATAAGCTCGACGTGTTCGGAGTCATCCTCAAGAAATAGCTACAAAATGTCTCTCGATGCCCATCACAATTATTCTCATTTTATTACAAATATTCAGCTCCCAAATTATTCCGTCTCGCGGCCAATTGTAAGACATGTAGCATCTGATCTCTGCCGGTGTGCCAAAGCCGACACGCCTACAAGAAGTTCCTCAACCTCTAGAACATATTATTGTTCTTCAACTGATGGTTAGTTCATAAAATCGTTAAAAATAAGCAATTAAATTAGTAGCAAAATATCATAAAAGTTCACTCAAGCGGCAAAAAATCCAGCCGATGCTATAAACAAGATTAGAAAATTCTGCATTTGACCAATGTCAAGATCGTGTCATCATTGAACGTGATGTGCTATGGAGAAGACGATGATGACAAAACAAAAGCATCTTTGCGAAACCGTTTTCATGATGATTCATTGCCTGAGCAAGCTGCGGTGTGCATAGACGCTATTAGAGTTTTTTACATAAGCGAATCTTAACTTGCCCCACGCGACGTTCCTCTTCTTTGTTCCTACGATGAACAAGCGTTTAGTTGGCTGCGTGCAAGCATTACGTGGGTGTATGTGCTAGTAGCAGTACAGCTAGAACTTGTCAACTACACGCAATGCATTATAGCGTAGTGTAATTTCCTGTCCAAATTATTACCCAGAATCACTGTTTATAGATAAAAAGGGAAGGGAATGCTTTTTGTGCAGTGGGAGTTTTATTTCATTAAGTCAATGTTGCAGAAGTGTTAAGATAAATTTTTATGAATGATTTTTAGGTTGGAGAGCAGTCCGACTAGTACTCCTCGGAATTCTTGTAGCCCTCCCGACGTCGACCATGTCGAGTCCCGTAAACCATCATAGTCAAAGGTCAGGTAGCCCCCATTCATCCGGTCACCACAGTCATCATTCGTCCCATGAAAAGCCCATGAAGTGGATTAATCCATGCCGAATTCCTACTTCAATACCCACGCAAGCATCTGAAGTTCAAATGCCAACCCAGTCCGATCCGGAAATCTTTCAAAATATTGTTACTCAGGCCCGAAAGGCGGAACTTCAAGCAAGGCGATTCTTCCAAGACTTTGTAAGTACACTCTCCTTCATTAAATCTCTAAACTAAAAGTTTTTCTTTCTCTTTTCTCATACACATATCATCATCGCCACCGTCTACTGCATTCTTCAAAAATCACAGTTGGCAGCCCTCTTTCTTTTTGTACTATCACAATTTTAGCAGTGTTAGCACATAATATAGACTCTAAATAGTCAGATTATTGTTAATTGGCTTTGTGGTATTCTCTTGGTGTGAAAAGACACTGCATTGGTTGAGCCCGCCAGCCAAAACTGGGCATGTAGTCAGTCAAGTTGGGTGAAGGGTAGAGAGAAAGATGAAAAAATTAAAGAATAGCCTCTCGCAAAGAATCTGAAATACTTTTGTATGGTGGTTGAAATATGTTAAGTGATCCGATAGCAGTTCAGTCTGCAGTCCGTTTCATTTTATTATCTTAGTTATTTATTGCATTACGATAGTGTAGACAGACATTTGCAGTTACGGCTTAGTTATTTGGGAAAGACCATATCATTACATTAAAACATGTATTAAACCAGTGCCTGCAGCGTTAATCAGGTTTCATCAACCGTCTAAAAGCGAAAGACAGATGTAAATGAAATCACTAGATTGAAAATGGTCCTCAAATAAGGATACTCTTGTTGTCTGCTCAAAGAAAAACACAAAAAGGCCATTCCACAACACAATTCAACAGGTACACAGAGTGAGAGGCAGAGAATTTTCATCGTTTTTCTTCTTTTTATTTCACTCGCACGCAGAGATATTGCGAGCTGAGTTGAAGTCGAGACGCAGTACGCCAAAAGAAGTTAAAAATATGGATGCCATGAGAAGACAGATAATAGACGTCTGTGGAGAAAGATTACTTATTATTACAAGTATTGTTTTATACTAGTACTTCAAAAACAATGAACATGATTTTAATGGCAGAAAATCAAGGGGCTAGCACATTTTTTACAATTGTTCATCCATCAGCGGTGTTCAATTTACATACTTTCATGATCTCAATTGTACGGAGTATAATTGAAATTGAAGCCATGCAACGAACGGCAGGAACGTTCTGCGATCATTTTGTAAGTAATTTTCGCCCACAATGTTTTGCAGGCTTTCCACTAATTAATTAAGGATGAACTCGTTTTGTAAAAATAATTAGCTGGCATAATTTATGTCATTTAATTTCATTCATTGGTGGCGCATGCCCCACTGTGGGGAGAGGCCTGCGAACTCTGTAAGTAATTAGGGTGTCAGGTTAGCCACAAACGGAAAACCAATTTCTTTAGGTTTTCGTCGTAATTTGAAGTAAGGGGAAAGGAAGTGATGAACCTTTGTAATTTTCTAATTTAGGGAAAAATGGCTCGGTTACTGTGCGTATTACAAAAATTGTTTTACAAAATTATATTATGTCAAATTGTAATGTTCGAATTGTATGGTTGATGACTTTTTCGCAATGGAATGAGCGATTCGGGTTTTGTCTGCTGGATGGAAATTTCACAGTACTTTCCTCAATAGAAATGGCACACAAAGATAAAGTAGATTGTGTTCGTGTTGCATTGCACTGAATGATGCATTCGTCTCAGGCAATTTCTGAGAATCCATTTTTAGCATAATATCGTACAGTTTGCTTTGTGGGAGAGACATAATAGCATGACATTTTAGCAAAACATTTAACAGATTGCAAATCCTGACAATTATTAGATGTTTTACTTGATAAAAAGGAGGGATGGAGCAGCAGGCTGAGCTGAGATGTCTAGTCTTTAGAAAAAATGTAAGGCCCAAGCCGTTTACGATATTATCGTACGATGATATGCAGGGAAAAATCACTCGTAAGAGAAAATATTCATCTCGGCAGAATGCACACAAACAACAATCCACCTGAGTATCACATGAGCGAAATATTAAGAGAGAGAAAGCATTTTTTCATGGCAAGAATGATCAGTTGCAATACTTTAACCGTAATAATAATAATGATAATAAGGTTGCCCTCCTCGACTTCTTCTGGATGGACAGCCGTGTGCTGAGATGAAGCGAACATGATGATTATCTTGTTGTGTTTAATCCTCACATGAAAAAATACGTGGGAAGGCTTCCTGCCTCCTTGCCCTTTTCCTTCTCAACTCTATCGCTCATTCTTCTTCTGTCCTTTTCTTGTTACTTTTGTGCGTTCGAATTGAAGTGAAGTTAGTTTAACTTACCTCAATGATTCATCTAAAGACGTCGCCAATATAATCATTTTTGTTGCAATTATACGATTTTGGAGGCCACCTGTGTATATCTCAAGCCAAAAATCTATATGGCATTAATGATCTTATATAAATTATATCTGCAAAATATAACTGCATCCTATAAAAAAAAGGCAGAACTAATCGAGGGCAAAATGTTTCGCTAAGGAATTTAAGGTAACAAACACAGCATTTTCGCAACGGAGACCCTTTTGTCTGAGACTGATGTGGATAAATAGAAAAATATAATTACAACCTGTAGCAAAGCTTTTTCTACAGGTTGCATACAAAGCCTAATAAATTTGTGCTTTGTGGTTTAAAAACTGCAAAAGGGTTTCCAAATAATGTGATCATCTGGCGATCTCTTGACTTTCGCAGTCTTACTTGATCACGAATCTTGTAAAGGCTCCTCTCTTCCTCGTCGATTACTGGCTCGCGAAATAGACATGCATGAAATTTATCAGAGATCGTGATTAGATTATTACATTAGACGATGAAATAGTTTTTGAGCGAGAGGAGAGATCACTTGTTGATGAGGTTATTTGTTCTTGCTGATAATGATGATGAGGGTAAAAGGTTGGAAACGGGGCGACCAAGAACGCATGTATTGTTGATATTTGGGGGTGAAAAGTGGTTATCGACCGGAAGCAAAAATATGTGTGTAGTGCTCAGCAGGAATTTGAGAGAGTTTAGTTCATAACGACAAGGCATTGTTGTTAATAACAATCTTTGAGCAAAGGAGGGAGGCCCTACAAGTCACATGTGGATTGAAAACAGATGAGTGTCGTTTCTTTCTTCTCTCTGCCATGGGGTTGAATAATAATACAAAGACAAATATGCCCAAAAAAACGAAACGAATATTATTACGGATGGACAGAAAGAAAGAATAGAAGAGAGAGAGGCTTTTTCTTTGGCATGAAAGATGTAATAATGAAGTTACTGACGAAGGACTGGTGTGAGGTCTACCTGCGCGATGGTCGTCAACGACCAAAAAAGTCCAGTATCTTTGGAACTATGTACATATATTATTGAGCCGACACAAGCCCTCTCCGCCACCTTCGCAACTATTGAGAAATAGTTTGGTCAAAGCCCGTCTGCTGATTGCAGGATACATGAAATTGACTTCTTTTCAAAAAAGACTCATTGCTCGCTGCAGAGAGAAAGAAAGAAGCGAAAAGATGAAGTTTCCATCTGTAATTTGTAACCATGAGCCGCTTAACGTTTCTTGTCAGTCCTTTTGTTTACCGGAGACAGGACGAACACTTAAAATTTTTACATTTTCCTCTATAGTATGCATAGATATTATAACCAGGAATGTATGAATACGAGTAGAGCACACAATTCCCATCCAACAGACGATAGAGAGACAAAAAAGAGAATGTTTTGCGCGCTAAGATTTCCTCACCTTGTAATTCAGTTGAATGTACATTATTTTATTTATTTTATTTTATTTTTTCTATTCTTTTCGTTGACTTTAGAAATAACTAAAACAGACCAACAAATCTTTTTAGGTATTTCAAGAATTTTTATTTAATTTTTCCCTTTTTCCTCTCTCTCTCTCTCGTCTCTTCTTTCTCTGAGTCTCAGTTTCTCAAGATTCTTTTTTGCCTTTTCTCTTAATACCATTTTTCCCTCATCCTCACACTCCATTGTGTAACTTTTTAGTAGCGATTGATTTTGATGTAAATAACCTTGTTATGATCATTATAACTGATGACGGCAAAAGAGCATCCAGACTTTTTATGAAGTTCGAAGGTACAAAGAAACAGTTATTATTTTCTAGATCTTGGGTAGGTTCACAATACCCCATAGTGACTCCCTTCCCTTTCCACTCGAACCGAATGTCATTTCGAGATGACTTGTTAAATCGTTTTTGCACTTCAAAAGGAATTTTTTTTTTGCCTTGTTGCTCATCATTTTCTTCTCTATTCATTCATGTTTACAAATAGTGTGGAATTTTTTCGACGTTGGAGAACAAATCGTTTTGTTGATGGGACTTACAGCAGATATAGAAGGGAAAAGTAAAGGTGGTCAAAGTGTTAATTATTAAATTATAAAATCCGATTCGGTTGACTTCATGCACAGCAGAGTAGTTAATGAGATAATACCATGATTATTGTTACATCCCTTATTCATAATGGTTTCCGATGAGAATGAGCGAAAAGGTGATGGAACCATTTACCAATTTACTGACAAGCTTGAACATGAGTCGGCCGGCATTTTATCCTTTTCCAATGTTTAACGACTGTGTAAATGCTTCATTACAAGAAACAATGAGACAAATGGTGCAAGTGTGTGAATTCTTGCCATGTCTAAAACAAGACCTTAAGGAAGCAATCACTTGAAAACGTACATAAACATCGAGTTAAACACATTGTTTTGCGGTGATGATTTGATAGTGATTGTTAAGAAGTATATTTTTCTGTCGTGCTTATGATAAAGAGGAACTGCTATTTCTAAAACATTGTCTAATGGCTAGTTACTTGTACCTCCTTGGGTAGATAAAGGTTCATAAATCTTTTTTCCAGCTTCGTAAGGGTGTACCGACAAAGACACAGAAACCTGTGGAATTGTTAGGTTACTTACGACGTGGGTCACATTGGTTTAAATTATTTGTTAATGTAATCTTTTTAACTCAATAGTAATCTCCACATACTCTACAAGTTCTGACTTGGTCATTGCTATCTTTTAGTACGCTTAAAGAATTATTTGTGGAAATATTTCATCAGCTTGTAGTTGATTTCATACGTAACACGCCTTTGATATATTGTTAAACGTTTTTCTTGCCTGGGCAAAGGGCTACTCGATCTCCAGTTTTACTCGAAGACCCTTTGTATTTTTGTTTAAATAAACTATATACAGACAAAAGCAGAAACAGAGTCTTGTGTCTGTATATTTCTAAAAGGTGTTTTCATAACCATTTCTGACTTTGAAGCTTGCTGACTTGAAAACATTGTGGTTTTGTTCAAAACGATATTTTATTTTTAAATCATTGAAACGGTGGGCGTGCACTTCTGTAATGGGTTTAGCTTAATACTTTCTCAGGTCGAATTTGAAGCTATAACAATTTTTTTACTTTTCTTTACAGAAAGAAGAATGTTTCGGTCAAACAGGACATGACTTTGAGCAGTTGCACTACGATTGGTTGAAGGACGTGGCAGAAAAAGTTGGCAAGAATCTTGGCGAATCTGTTACTCAATCTCGACTAGAAACTTTAGAGGTAAGAGTTGATTTTTTATTTCATCAATCATAAAATAATTTTTAAACATTTTTTAACCCAAGGTGCACCCAAATACATTTCATTCCTAGTACTTTGAGATTTGTCTTGAGTTCCCCCTTAGAGCAGTGCTTACATTTTATTACGATGTTAAATCATTTTGTGAGAAATTTAAAACTCGATTTTGCTAATTCCTCTACGCTACTAAATTTAATAAAAATTAGAGTTAAGTAGGATTACAATTTAGTTGAATTCGTGAACTAAATATGAATTTTTAAAAACTGACTAATAAATTGACTTGGTGTTCACGATGCCCCAATTTCATTCTCAGCGAATTCTTTCGTTTCGCTGCAAAGCTATATTTTTCAAACTGATAATCTTAAATCTAATTGAGACTACTTTTTTTATAATTTCAGGTTGAAGATGTTTTGAAGTCAATGTATCGTGGTCTTCAGAAGCTGGCTGTTGGACTAGAACAGGTTGTTCTAGATCAAGCATTTTATGGTGGCAGCTTCTACCAACATTTTCATGAGGCTGAGTTCCAGTTGAAATACGTAAGTAAAACATTTCATATTAATGTAACAGTAATGCATTAATGCCTACTATAATTTCTACAGTGTAATAAATTGTGTTTGACTTGAGGAAATTCGGTACAATTTTGCTAGTGGTGACTGGTTAGTTAGGTAATGAATGAATTGATTGCAACTTTCTATTCGCAGTCATACTTTCCAATCTATTCTCAGACTTTATCCTGCTGTGATAATACAAAATATTCAAATTCCTATGATTGCATGTCAAAAGAAAACTTTGACTCCCTCTCCCATTTTCGTATTCAGGTCTCTTATTACACACAGTACCTCTTACTAAAATGGCAAACTTACAATTAGAGCATAGAACCTTTTTGTGAATATTGGCTAACCAGCTTCGTACAATAGTCGTTCTTGTTTACACTTTTTTTTCGTTGGTATGCTGGTTGGGTTAATTGATACGTGGACAGTTAATTGATGTATTACCCATTTACGGCATAATTATTATTATGCGATTATGCCTGCATTTTATTTTTTATTTTTACGTTCCCATGTACCATTAACAATCTTTCACCACTGAAATACCATTTAATCAAATAAATTGTTTCCTCATTGGAAAAATAAAATTCAGAAAGTCAGCACATTTCGCCGCGTAATCTCCATCCGCTTCTAAATTAAACTGAATATTGAAGCATGTAGTAATTAAAATATTTTTATGTGGTTTTGTAGGTTCTCTGTGAATTTCAAATTGCAATGATGGAGAAAAACATCGAATACGAGGATGTCACAAGGGAGATTATGGACAGGAGCTTCAGTGAGTTACCAGATAAAACGTTTAGAAATATTCGAGATTTCTCAATCTTTCGCGACTATTTGAACACTCTGGAGTTCATCAAGGAGAGCTTCGAACATTTCAAGAAGCTAACCACAGAAACCAGCTAACTCCGCATTTTCTCCCATCAACAGCAGCTATCCTATAGACCAACAAATCAGCATCTTCATCCCCTTTGGAGACAATTCACAAACCAAATAGTCACTAAATTGTCTAGGCAAATGGGGGAAAGATTCTACTACAAAGTTAAGAAACCAGATCGGCAAATGGTTACACTCCGAATTTATCCATGTTGAAGAATCATAAACCATGATTACACTATTAAGCGAGGACGCTTAATCAACCAAAAATAACTCATCTTCCAATTGGTATAACAAATATTCACACGTGTCTGAAATACCTCAAAAAACGGATAATATTTAATTCATAGTATAAAATGCATGATAAGAGAAACTACGTAAGAATTCTCAGACTCAGGGTGATTTACTATTACTATTAAGAAAGTTCAGCATGAAGTCACTTTTTACTTTTTCTCAAACCACAAAGAAATATACCGGATTTGGACTGAACTAATTGGTATTCCTTTTATCTAAACATTTTTAGTCATTGATCAAAATTTTAAAAGAACTATGATGTTCGTTCAAATGAAAAATATTTATCTCATAATTATTTTTAAATTATTGAAATATCATTCTTTAAGTGCTACTCAACAATTTATTGGTTTCAATAAAATAACACGTGGCAAACTTAATTGAGTAGAGTTAGAAATGCCTACTTTTACCATTTGTCGAATATTTTTAAAAGCTGAGTCACAATTTGAAGATTTCTCCACGGGTATATTTTTAACGCAGCTCTAAAGTTACAAAAAAGTAGAAAGAAGGAAAACGCGTAAAGCAGTCGCATGTTGAAATGATTAGCTATTAAAGTTTAAAATTCATGTTGTAAAGTCCAGTTGTTTGCTTCCGTTATATTAAGTAGTTATCTGTAAGAATGTTTGAAAGTATTACATCACCAGAAAACCTGAAGTACATTTTTCGAAAGAGGATAAATGTGGTGCGTACAATTCGATAGTAGAAACGTAATGATATCATTTAGTAGAACACTGAAAAATCACAGGTGTACATATAGTAGAATTGTAGTATTGCTCTGGAGTTATTTATTGAATTATAGCTAAGTTAACGAAGCAGGTAAATGAGTGTTGTTTGTACCTGGTTTCAGTTCATTGCGATTGTTTGTTCATTGTCGTCTTTTTCTTGAGAGGAAAACGACGCAGATTTTGATTGCAGGAGCCTCTGCAATTTGTATTTTATTATCCTCTAAATGTTGATGATACTACACTACAATAGCATAGCTAAATTGGTTGTTATTTCGCTGCGATTATGACATGGGAACTAAAAATACCAAACTAATGAAAAGCCACCGAATAGGAGATTTTAGCCGACATTACCTCGAATTAGAACTAGTTATTGTATTCTTAGTATTATTATTGTTATTTATTATTGTCGTTGCATGTGTAAGATTTCTCTATGAATCCTGTGTCATGCCAGATCCATGATGATGGCAGGGACTCTGCCGGATGAATCTCTAAATATTTATAACCACTTGATTGCTTTTAAGCTCCTAAGTCCACTGAGTAACTATTTATTTTTAAATTTAATTTAATTTTTCATAGACTGTGATATTATATTTTTAATTAACATAGATATATTTTTTTGCCATGTCCCTATACTTTTAATTTATTTATATCCCTTAGTTTTGTAAACAATGTCATACCACATTATAAAACAGGAACAGTTGTAGTTCCATGCAGGTATTAAAAACATGATGTGCATAATATATCATTATTATATTAGGTAAAACTTGTAATTTATAAAAGTAAGATATAATATATATATATAATATATTATCTATGTACATATTATAAGTATGTCAATTGTCAAATAACACTTATAAATATATTAGTGTCATTTTAACAAAACCAATTTGAAATTTTTAACTTGTAATTTGATTTGATTTATTGTACGTTTTGCTGAAGGGATCTAATCCCTATCATAGACCTTGTTATGTTATCCACAGAGTATTGCTTATCAGAGGCTATTTCTAGATTGAATAACGTTTGTGTTATATAGTCGTTCACAAGGTGTTCTGAAACTCATCAATGCAGTAAGTTGCATTAAAGTATTTGTTGCTCTTGTAACTGAAATGCTTGTCTCGTTGTCCTTTCATAAGACTATTTGCATATAATTCTCTGACGCATATTTTTGTCTATCATATCGGAATGCATTGAATTGCACCACTCATTCCCTTTCACTTTCTGCCTCAGGTATGCATAAACACTAATGAAAATCATGACTCATATTGTCATTCAGTTGGGCTGTGGTACCTTTACTTTTCAGGATTCTCATCTACATTGTGTGACGCATAACGAGCAGTGTGATTTCCTTTTATGACAGTAAGATTCGAAACCAAAAATGCATTTAGATGCAGTCGTTAGCAATTCCCATGCTTTATAAATGCTTCGTATTTCTAAACCTTAGCACAAATAAAATCAAACGCAAAACTTGAATACGTTTTCGAATTCTTTAATTGCTAATCAAAGATTATGCCACAATAATGAATGAGCAGAGTGAAACCCATTATCAAAAGAGTAACAGTATAATTCATAGTTTCTGGAAAATGAACATTCAAAGTAATCGGCAGGGTTCATTTAACCTATTAAGGCTTACTCCGGCTCTTCTTCTTCTTGCCTTGAGTAGGCTTTGGCGAAGGTGCTGATGGGCTGGGTGGCACCGACAGTTCCCGTTTCATCTTCACTTTGGATGACATATCACTGTAAACAAATATATTAAATCATGAGTTCAATGAAAGTTGGAGCTGGAAATTAGATTCGTCAAATGTCACCGCAACTCACTAAACAGCAGATGCGGACGTGTCAGCTCCCTGAGTGCCTTTGCCAACGTCAACCTTTCCTCGGCTTCTTTGTTTCTTTGGCCGATACCCAGTTCGTTCATATTTTGGAAGCCAACGTTCCGGATCAATTTGCTTTTCTGGATCGTATTCCTTGGGCTGCTTTGATTTACACTTCCCTTTCTTCTTCTTTTTCGGCATCTTAACGTCGCTGTTTGTTTTAGATGCTTTAATGGGAGTGGATGGACTCTCAGATTCAGCTTTTATCTTTTTCGCCAGTTTTACACTAGCCAACCAGTTGGGTGATTCCAAAACTGCCATATCCATATCCACAGGAGCTGGGACAGCTGGAAGCTGGCTGCTAAGTTTGTGCGCTTGTTTGATATCATACTGAAAGGATTTAATTCACAAAATAAGTATCCCCACTACATAAACCACTTCACTTCGTCGTAATATCCTTTGTTCAGGGCAATTAACCTGTGCGTAGGCCACAATGAGTTGAGCCAATGTAGGTATATCATCTGGAGACGATTTTCGTAACTCTTCCAAACTTTTAACAGCTTCTGCAACATCGCCCTGTTGCATCATCAAGGAGGCAGCTTGTCGCCACAGCATGTTTAATCGCTGCTTATTTCCCTAATAGTAAACAAACAATCATATAGCCAAATTTGATTAGGTTTCTTTGGTTCCCCCAAAATGGATTAGGTATATTTTGGCATAATGAAAAACGTACCCCGCCCTTTCGATAGAAATCCACAGCTTTCTTTACAGTGATCGCAGCATCATTAACACGACCTTCCTGCTGATAAAGAGTTACAAGAGCACCAATAATCCCTGGTTTGTATGAGTTCTTCGCCAAATTTTCAAGGATTGAGATAGCATCCGCTCGTTTACCCTAAAACATAAGACAATGAAGTAGATAATATTTCAAAAGCCTTTCCAAAATTACTGAAAATACTGCTTAAAATTGTTAAAAATTGTACATCTCTAAGTAACTGCTGAACAAAGCAGAGATTAATGTCGAGCAATGCATCTTCTTTCTTCCCAATGGTTGGAGCAACAAAATTCTTTGCAGCTTCAATTCCCTCCGTCTTCACAATTAATGCAGTTTGAATAAGAAATATGTCGTGTTCCACTTCTGGAAATTTGGAACTTGTTAAAGTACAAGTCTCCTTGCATAAATCCGCCTACATAAATATTTAATTAAAACGGTTTTTGAAATCAAACAGCAAAACTAGCATTCTCATAAGAAAATACACGAATCTTGATATGGATACGTAGGCATGTGTAATGAAATTAACCTGTCCTGTAAGCAGATAGAAAAGGCACTGATTAATGTGCATGTCTCGTCGCTGAGCTCGAGTAAGCTTAGCATCAGCACCTTCCGCCCGAACCGCCTTCACTCTCTTTTTAGAATCAAAGATATTTTGATCCTTATTGATGCACAAAATGTTGTTGGAAGCAACTGCAACCAAATCAATTTCCGGTGGCTTATTCTTCAGAACTTTAGAATAAAGCGCCATTGCTTCTTTCTCTCGCCGCAACATCTGCGTACAATACGCAATCTGGATGCTGAAATTAGAGTAATAAATAAATAAATACAAATAAAGTTAAAAAATCTCGGTAAGCTTATAAAAATAAAAAAAAACTTCTGTCAATTTGTCAACTTACTTTATAATGGCAGTGTCCTCTTCGATTTCTTCCTCAGTGAGTCCATCCTCCTTCAAATTCTCTGCCGCTTTCCGCTCAGCATCCTTCAAAATCTTGACGGCATCCTCATACCGACCCTCGGCAATCAGTGCGCATCCCATGTTGTAACGAAGTTCATGCGTATCAAATTCTACTTTATCCAAACGCCTCTCCTATACAACAAAAAGTGTTAATTTAAATTTCCTTTTGCGATGAATTAGGTCCGTAATAAATAAATTTCCAAATTACAGATCCAGAAGCGATGAGACACGCGTTAATGGCCGCCAAATTCGTCTGGCGCTCTTCGTCATACTCATCTTCCGCTTGACGAATTAACTCTTTGCAACTATCATACGCCTCTTCGTAGTCCTCCAACCGATAAAGAATCTGTGTCATTAACTCTTGCTTCGCAGGCGAATCCTCACATTTTTCCAATGTACTTTTCGCAGCGTTCATGTCTTGATTTCGGTAGTAACAGTAAGCTCTCTCATACATCAGTTTCCTAATAGAAACCAATAAGTTTAAATAATTTTCTCACTCCCACTTGAAAAGAGTACACCGTAAAAATACTCATAGGGAATAAAAATATTAAACTTCGCACTCACCCCAACATTTTAGGATTTTTATCCATGAAAGTAAGAGCATCCGTTATTCGATTTAGGAGGATGCAACTGATGATTTTGCAGCGAAAAGCAAGTTCATCATCCGGAGAAGCATGAAGCACTGAAATGAAAATGAAGAAATTTATCACGGATAACATTCAACAACATTCCAAATATTCAAGGACGGTGACGGTAGAATTTGACAACTTCTTCTGTAATAGATTATGTGAGACACCTCACAGTTAAGAGTTAAATATACTTACACTTATTGCAGCTTTTGATGACCCGTTCATAATCGGAGTTGCTCATACACTTGTCCACGTCCGCCAAAAGGACATGTCGCTTATCACCTTTCTGTGACTTATCCATTTCTTTTTCTACTTTTGGAGATTCTGGTTGTCGTTGTGGTTCTGGTTGTCGTTGTGGTTCGGGAAATCTCACGGTTCCAACTTTTAAACAGCAAAGTATAACTCTTAATAACCTTTATTCAATTTCAAAGAGTCAGGAAATTATTTCGATTTAATAATTAATTTAATTTTGAGGTCTTACGTCGAATATTCGCCCGTACTCCACCATATTGTGCTTGCACTAAAGAAAGCGTTTGTACAAAACATTGGATTATTATTATTATAATTAGTTTTATGAAGCTATTCCCATTCCTACCCGTAGTATACAAATACAACTACACAACTCTACATCTGGTAATTCTGGTGAGATACACTTGTCTTGTAGCTTGATTCTTGATTGACATTACACGCGAGCAACTCTTACTATTGTCTAAATTCAAGGACTTTACTCAAATATCTGAGTTGCTTACTCAGAGATCACACTACTGGTGAGCCGTTAAGACTCGTGAGTTTTTACTTACTCCACAAGGGGACGCCCGGTCTTCGCCCCTTCGTCATCGTCACGACGAATTCTTCCTCAAAAGTACGCTTTTTCTTCCGTGGCATTGTTAAATCCTCTGCAATGTTCGAACAAAAAACAATCAAACAAACGATAACCTTGCACTTTATTTAAAATTACTTCTTACCACCTTAACTTGATCGGCTGGGCTGATAGATGCTGACAACTTTATTGATCTGACAGTGAATCTGGTGAATCAATAGAAACAAAAAAATGCAATGTTTACTTTTTTGATAATTTTGTAAAAATGTCTCGATTCACAAACGAGTTGGTTACTGGTTATAACTAACGGTCAGGGTTAAGTATCGGTGACAGAGAAAATACAAAGAGGGGTCTTTGGTTTCTGTCACCAGAACTTAACCCTGACTACTGACTAGTCAGGGTTAAGCAACGGTGACAGAAAAAATCAAACCTGACCAACAGAAACAACTTCAAATAAACCAACCTAATCACGTGAAGCTAACCATAAACTAACCTAACCTAACCAAAATTAATTGAAAGTAGACCTAAAATAAACTAACCTAACCTCTTACTAATATCAGTAATTTCTCTGTCACCGATGCTTTATCCTGACTACTGATTAGTCAGGGTTAAGCAACGGTGACAGAAAATTACAAAGAGGGGAGTCTTGGGTCTCTGTCACCGATACTTTACCCGCACCATAACTAACAGTTAGTTATAACCAGTAACCAACTCGTTTGTGAATCGAGACATTTAATATGACAATTAAAGTTGAAATCTAATCGAATGTGTCAGAATTGAAAAACTGCCACTAAAATGAAACAGTTGTTGTTATTGAAATGAAAATGAATTTTTTCACATCTCGCACCGCACCACACTCCACTTTTGGCTATCTTCCTCAATCTTTTTCCAGTTGAACGAAAATCTAGAAAATGCTTTGCTCCGTGTGTGATTTTAAAGCTCGCTCCTTGCTGTTTTGAGCTGACTCTGGCTGGCATAGAAAACGTATCTCCTTGCCTTGCTGCCTTTGCTTAAGCCTTTGCCTTCACGAGACCCAAGACGAAGACCTACACAAACAAGAACCCTGAAAGGGAAAAATGAGTAGAGATCAGCTACAAAATATTAAACGAAGAAGGCAAAGAAAACAAAAAAGGGAAAGTTGGAGCAAGATAACGAGTTTGGTGCATTATCCACTTTCCTTCAGAAGAACAGAACATGACACATGATATTTGAAATTAGGAAGAAAAAGGGAAAAAAGTTAAGCGATGCCAGAAACGGTTTTATTTCTCTTCTGTGTACACAGACTCAAAGACACTGCCGTTCCCGTCACACAAGTCATATTTTTATTTTCCGTTCTATTTGAAGAGGAAAAAACAAGAAGGGAGCAGCACTTGGACTCGCCTTCCATCATATCAGCTTCCTTCTACTAATGAATGAAACCCATTTCTCCATTAACGGAAACATTGTATAATCAGCAGCAGATGGGAAATGGTTCGTAGAGGTGGGCAAACCTTCCGTTGCGTTGCCCGTTATTTTATTGAGAACGAACGAAATTTTGAAATACAAATACAACGAGGACGGAACGGGACGGAGTGCAAAAATTATTATTAAACCGGCAATTGGTAATGGAAAAATACACAATTTACAAAGTGCAAGAAACGTGGCTACCTTACCTGTTAGCAATTCCAGAATCAAAAACGACAGGACAAGAGAGGGTGACTTCTACAAGAGAAACGGCACAAGAAGGACTGCTTTAGATCCACTTTGTCAGGTTTGAGACATAAAACTTACATGAAAACCATTGACTAAATATAGAGTTATAATTTTGTATTGGTTATTTCAGGTTATTGAATATTAACTCAATAAATTAGTTTGTACCGGGAACCAGAATTTTCGCTGTTCTTATCGATCTTAAAACGGACGGGAAACGAGAAAGGAATTCGATTTTTAAATTTAAACGGACGAGAAACGAGAATGGGATTTGATTTTTGTATTTGGCTCACCTCTAATGGTTGGACCACTTGGACATCACATTTCGTAGAATGACTGGCACACTAAGATGAGGACAGTGTTTGAAGGAAGGCATTAAAATCATCCACATTCAACCGAAAGCTGGAGTTGAGTGTCAACAAGATTCTGTTTAGTAAATGTGTCAATAAAGCGTGCGTTTCCGCATCATCTCTTTTCTGCGCTCCTTTCTTTTCACCATCAATTGACGATAGAGATGCATCAGCAACCAGATGTATTTTAAGACGACGACGCAACGGACATCAGAGTTTACTTTTCATCCGCTTCGCCTCTGCAAACACAATTTTGTCGTAAACCATGTCAGATATGACATCCTGATCTGTACATTCTACAGCTATATATACCTATCTACTCCCTGTTCACTTTGGCAAATTCACCTTCCTTTGACAAACTAGAGCGTGCCATAATTCTGACTTCTACTAACCTTACTTACACTCCTTTGATATCAACATCGCTTGACTGCACCATTAAAATCCCGTATGCAATGCTTGGAACATGTGCACTTATTATTATAATTTCCTTATTATTTAAATTTCGCTTGAAGGGAAATGAATTCTGAGCTGAGGTGTTCCATTGAAGAAAAAAGTCAAAACGTAGTAGTCATATAATTTGATGGTTAGTGCGGCGTCAATGGATGTGTGCACTAGCACAAAACATATTTTCGGATTGAATAAGTAAGAGACACGAAACTAAAAGGTAAAGTTCCAAAATGCGCACAATGCATACGACCTCGGTAGACATTTCGTAACTTTGTAAGTAATTTGAAAATGAAATTCCCTTTAAGTACATTACAGTATTTTTTACTTGACCAGTGATTCAATCGAGATTTTCGTTGTGTATTAAACAAATGAACTTGCAAGATTTCAAGTATTCAAATTTGTGTTTGAATTTGTTATTTTTTAAATGGAATGAGCTGGGAAACAAATACTAATGAAGGTTTCCGATGCACGAAGTAAGTTTAAAGAACATGATGGTGATGTGTGAAAGTGGCATTTCCTCCGTTCTTGACTTTTTGCTTGCAAGTGGCTTGCAGTGCGGTGACAAGTCTGGTGAACCAACCACTTTACTTAAACTTGTGGAAAAGACATTCCGCGTGAAAATGACTCCAATAACCGTTACCGTCAGATTACAAAACAGCTTGTCAACTACCAAAGAGAAAGCACCATTCCGAAAAATTTGTTCTTTTCTGTTGGACGACGTCTTTCTCTTGTTGAACATCTTCCATTTCCCTTGCATTCACTTTACTCACGTATTAAATTTATGACCCCTTCTTTTCAAAGGAAGTTATGCACGTCTTTGCTGATACTCCCAGCAGTCTTTTTCCTCTTTTCTCTAAATTCATTTTTATTAATAACAAAACAAAAGCAAGGATCACTGCCATAGTTTGTGTGCCGATATAAACTGAATAAGTTTGACGTTGTTATCACTGGCAGTTAAATTATGTGCTCTAAAGAAGTGTGTAATTGAGTTAAATGAGATGAGTTTCCTTCCAAAAGTCAATATAACCCAGTTACTCCCTTCCTTCTTTCTCCTGCTAACGAGAACTCTAACTTTGTTTGCCAACTTATCGCCATCCGTGTGTCACGATGTAATTTTACGATTTTCAAAGGAACAACGGAACAAGTATTCCATGGCTGATAATTTTTAAATTTCCAGATGCGCAGAACATTTTATTTGGCTCAACTGATTTCCATATATTTAATTAAAACCAAGTCCTTGTGTGCTCAGCTTAGCTGAAGAGAAGCCCATTTTATTTTATGCTGCGCGATTAAAGAGCATCAGATTCCTTAGGCCGTCCGCGTCCGTCAGTCCCTGAGGCAGTTTTCATTAGAAACCGATGTACCAATTGCGATGCGGTTTTTTTGCAGTCAGTATCAAATGTGCCTGGACAAGCCCGGAGATGGTTAAAATAATAATAATTGTCCAACATGAAAAACAGCCACAAGTTTTAGGGCATGCTGGGACGTCCATGAATCGATTTTCCCACAGTCGAAGCAAATAAAGGGATCGGGGCGTAGAGAAATTACAAGCCACCTAATAATTTTAAAGAATTGTAACTGATAGGTCCAAGATTTCAAAAAGCTATGGAATGAATAAACACATTGTCATTTCCGGTGTTTACAAACACTACCAAGTATGTCTGGGCCGCGCCGGTTAATTTCGAAAATGAGTTCGATCGAACGCTCAACTATAATATTAAAGGTAAAATGTAAAAAAGCGCTGTCTTAGTTAGTTGTCGCTGATTTCCAAAATCAAACTTTGCTAAAGCTAATTTCTTGTTTGCGTACTATTTTGTCAATTTTCATTAATTGTCTTGCATAGCCGCGCAACATATCTTTGAACCTAAATGAGGGTATGTATACATATTTCCAATTGCTTCCCATTGTTTCGATATTATATGTTCTTTTTTAATTATGCTACATCGGAACGTGGAGGTTTGCGGTTTTCACTATTTAAATAATACGGAATTCATATTCCTGCAAGTAAACAATGATCAGGTTTCTAGTACATGAAATTTCTGCAAATATTGCACAACTATGGCAAGCTTATCACTATTTTTTCCTCCTCTTTCGCACAAACCAATTCTGTCTCCTAACTCTCGGTACTCTTTTTTCCTTAATAACTTGCATCGCAATAAAATCTAACGCTACACACTATAAAAGTAAACATTAGGTAAGACTAGGAACAGGACCACATGGATTTGTGGAGTCGCTGTGTTACAAGGATACATTTGAGGTTAAGTATTTGTAAGGGGAGCGACGAACCTACTTCCTCTCCTACATTTAAAATGCATATTAGTTTTTTCTTTTTCCTTAAACTTTTTTTTCTCTTCTTTTCTACCTATTCCTTCAAGTCGAGATCTTTGGTTGGTGAGTCGGTGCCTATAGTAACTCATTTTTCTTTGTAAAAAAGAAAGCCACCAGAAGACAGAAGATTTTTTGTACGCCTACCTTCTATCTCTCTGTCTTTTTCTCTATGCATTTTCTTTCCACTTTCACCGTTTCTTTTCGTGTTTCCTCTACGAAAAAGAGCTGTATGCGACTGTAAGTAGTATGCATGAAAGTAGATTTCTTTGTCCCTTTTCCTTTGTACCCAGAATGCTAATGTTGCTCACCGGCTAATGCTGGCAAGTTGTCCACATCCCCACTTTAGGGCATTGTATTATGCTCTTATTACAAGCAAGAGAGTGCTCTATGGCCGTTAGTCTTTTTTTTCTCCTAGTGTTTACATACCCAATATTTCTTTCTTTCTCGTGCTTCTCAAGAAAACCTCTGCTTGCAAGAGTGTCTTTTTCTTCCTTCAATCCTATATAGGTCCCTAGGTTGATGTATTCCGGTTTATGGCTCCGTGTGTATTTTGCTTACATTCTCTTCCCTGTTTACACCACACCACTACCACATAACTATAGTGAAATAGCCATATTACACGCTGCGTTATGTGTCTACACATCCGTCACATCTACATACTACTTGCACTCTCCGTTTTTCTCCGCCTTTGTCCTTTACTCCATTTTTTTCTGCTTTCCCTCCCTCTCCACAAAAATGTGTTTTTAGTTTTTTAGATATTGTAGCAATAACTCTGGGTTCACTCAGGTCTTAGAGCACTTGCAAAGTTGTTCGAGTATTACATAAGCATTGATGCACGTATGCGTCGCCATAACAAGCCACGATAAATGTGGCAAGCGGATGCGAGTTACCATGATACTACAACGACACAAGCGAAAAAAGAATACGTCTTTACGCACCATGCAAGAAATTTCAGAGATTCTCTCAATGAAAGCGAATTCATGTAGCGTTTACTTTAGTGAGCAAAGTTTCACTCATGAATATTATGCAATACAACGACTAGTGAACTCTCGTCTCCGTCAACTTCCCACGTACACACATAAAACCAAAAATAATACCATGGCATGTGAGTGCTATTATTGCTGTTATTATTATGTATCTTTCTCCTTTGTACATCTCTCAAGGTTTGCTAATGTAAATGCTTTGCGGATGGAACCGAAAAAGGGGTATTTTAAGTATGCAACCAAGTAGGGACGGAAGGTCTGAAAACCGGTTTTGCTGATTCTCTTCTTCCTTGTTTGCTTTCCTTATTTGAAGAATGATATACGGAAAATGTGGCTTTCTGCTACATTTCTTTCTTTCTCATCTGAGCACAAGAGATGAACAAGTTTTGGAGTCAGAAACATTTATGGAAAATACGAGCTGTAGAGAAAGAACGACGAATGCAAGTGTCAAGGTACATGCTTAATGTGGCTATGTACATGGTTTCAATTTACCGAAGATCACGTTGGTAAGCACTCAGTCGCATTATATGATTAGATATGTGCAATTTTTCACTGTTTCCAAGCCTCATTGTTTTACTTTTCTACTTTTGTTTTGGATATCCCCCTGTGTAGCTTGCTGTGTCTTTGTGTGCATTTTGTGCACGTGGAAAACCTGTTCATACAGCTCAGAGATTTGGAAAAACATGTTACAACTTTTTTCTGTCTCTCTTCAAGTCCTTCTCTATCTTTCATTCTCTCGCTCACTCTTCCCACTTCTCTCTATCTTCTCCGGAGGTATAAATTTGTGGAGGCTTTACGGAACAGTATTCATGGCACACATAGAAGACACGTGGAAATATTTGTGTACAGGGTGCAACGTGTGATATGGCTTTCTCCGTGTATTTGTTCGGAATTATTGTCATCTTGCTCGCCAGAATGTTTTTCTTTGTGTATTTGGGAATACGTTTGGCGGAAATGTCACAAAATTAAAGTTTACTTTACCATTACAAGTGGACAATTGTGCTTACTCGCTCTGAGGCACACGAGGTCTGTACACATGCATCATCGTGATGATGATGATGATGGTAACTGTTCAGGATTATTTATTTTTGTGAAAAGAAACTATTGTAGTAGTAGGAATCCAACGATGCATATTCTGAATGGTGGCGAGTAGGCACTTTTTCAACATAATCACAAACGACTAATCTAAGCGAAAGTAAGCAAGCAAACGAGGAAACATTGAGTGGAAAAAGAGCGCTTCCCGTAGTCTGCTCTGCTCTTCCTCTCTGCTCGTGTAGTCCCAACCAAAGAAATCGTTGCAATTGATCCACGTGCTAAGCTTGTGCCTGGCATTCACAATATGTCGCTTTCGCCAGCTCCAGCTCAGCCGTTCCATGCCTTTCCCATTGTTACTCGCCACAGCACCCCGAAAAAATTAACACTGTTTCTCCACACTTTCCATTTAGCTGAATGCAAACAACGAGCAGGGCATCATTTTGCTCATACCTAGTGCGGCCGGCTGCGAGAGTGAGAGTAAATCAATTAGTGTTGTGAAAATTATGGAAGTAATAAATCATGCGACGAATTCATTTATTTGCACTTTGCACTTTTCCTTGCTTTCTCTTTGCTCTTTATTTATTATTTTCCACTCTCTAATAACTTTACATTATAAAGTCATATCTGTAACGTTATGTATATGTATATTAATTCATTTCCCTTCCTTATTTCAAATCCCTACACACAGAGCTTTCATAGATTAATTTTTGTGTACTTTTTACATCATATCTTCAAAACTTTTTCTACAACAATTTATACAACGTACAGTTTCATATTTTCATACAACTAATGAATACAATTTAATCACTTAAGCATATTTGACGATGGTTTACACTAGACTGTAATGTTTCTGCGGTTGTCAAATCCAGTGAATTATTTAATTATAATCTTTCGTTACTTTTATACATTTAACAGACATTCAATGCAAGCATCCTACCATTTTCAACAGTAAACAATAATCACACGAATTATTTAACACGATTTCGGAGAAGAATTCTTGCGCAACCCCTTAAAGTGCGCACACAACACCAAGAGTCACTCGTCCATGAAATGGCATTAAACACATTGGTGTAATGTAGCTAATTAATAAAATGTTCATGACGTTCTAAGCACCAGTTAAAAATTTCGGCCTAAGTACTTTATTTTCTACGCCCCAGTACACTCATTTTTGTTTGGCGCTTTATCGAATTACTTATGAGTAAAAAATCTATTGCGACATCAATAGTTTTCGCTCTGTGTTCAGTTTTGGCCTCTCAAGTTTAGTTACATTTTGCCATGCTAACAATGTTTAGCGTGGATTTAATTGTCCGTTTCGTTTTTCATATTTGTAATACCTTTAGCGTATAAATGTGAAGGTCCCTGTAAAATAAATATTATGGTTGTTACAGGTCTTTACTTAAAAAGACAAATATCATTAAAAATCTGGTTGATGAAACTGGCTGAACAGAATGTGAACTTCCCCTCGATTATTTATTACGTAGTCTTGCGCGCACCAAACTCGAGTGGCATTCGCTCTTTATTGCAACATTTGCACGTAATGATAAAGAGTTTTAACAGCTTAACTTGAAAGAATTCATACTTCACTCTGTCTCCACTCATCTCTGTCGATTTATGCTGCAGCCGTGGAGCGAAACTTAACCAAATAATTTCGTTGGGGTAATTGAAGGACTGATAAATTGCTGACACCTCACTCACATGTTACCCCAAAACACATACCTTGGTCAGTGATTAATTTTAAATGTAATTTTAATAATGTTCTATTTTACTGGTTTTCACTGCTGGCGCAAGACGTTAATGGTTATTGATGTGGTTAAATCAGTATAATCGTTCTGATCAAACTATGGGGAGTCAACGCATCGATGATAATGCAAAAAGTTCGCTTATTATGGATAGAAAATTTTGATGATCAGCGGAATTCTATTGATTATCATCGTTGCGTTGACTCCCTTTTATACCAGTTTAGAAGCAAAAATTCTACATACCACATGTAACCCATTGCAGCCATTGAAGAAACTAAACTATTGCTCAGCACAACAATCAGCACCATACATTTACTTTTAGCACAGTTAACAACACTCTGTGATTTAAAAGTTATGTAGAATACTGTAAGTAATGTACTTTCTAAAGATACAAAGACAGGATAGAATTTGAAGCAATTTTCCTGCTTCATCATTTTTTTGAGCTTTTCTCGGCTTCGTCATAGCCGCCTGGAGGTATGAAATGCTACTAAATCACTCAAAATAATCTATTCCAATTTCTGGAACAATTTAATGAAACCTGACAGCCGAAATCTACGATGTGAGAGTATTTCTACTTACTCAACTGATTTTTCGGATGGTCTTGTAATCCATTTGAACCTACATATATTTCCCATTGTAGGTCTATAATCCTTCCATGAAAAGTCTGAAACCGTTGACGACAAAAACGCTTTCGAGTATATGACGTAATATGATTATTTTAGAACCAGCGAGTTATATTGATTGTATAAGAATTAAGATAGACGCTATCTAAATATTTGGTTTGGTACACGAGGACTACACAACCCTTCAATATTATTCTGCTATCGGTATTTTATAGTACCAGTTATTAGTATTCGAAGTAATTTACCGCAGTACAAAACTGTAAATTTAATACTTTTTTCTCTTTCCGTTGAAAGTTTCATGTCTATACTTACATTTTGTGCAATGTTTTACATAGTTTTGAAGGTTGTCTCATCGCGGTTGGGTTTCTCCTTATACTTTACGAGTGACAAAGTCATTTTTATATCTTTTATATGTCAGGAGAAAATGTAATGAAGAGTCTTATTTATGGATGCAATTGCAGAACTAGAATTGATGAGCAGTATGATTATATACCTTACATTACATATGACTTTAATAATACGAAAGATGCCTTAACCCATTTAAGACGCTATTTATGAGTAATAATAATAATCTTAATACGTGGCCTAGTCCTTATTATAAATATTCTGTACTTATATAGGCTGTAATATTTTTCCCATGATTTATTTTTAGTCTAACTCATGTTTTAAAATTACGGTCCCGATGTCAAAGTATACGCATTACGCAACGCACGGCGCGGAGTACTGCGGCTCATAGAGAAATCTCTCGTTTTCAAATAATTCTCAGGCATTCCCTAAACTGCTAGTAGGTACTCAGAATTGGTTGGTCATTTCAAGCAAAAATCATTGTTTAATTGTATCAAGTAAAACTTTCATTACTGGCATGACCAATAAAAAGCCTGCAATCCGGTAACGATGAACGTAAAAGGAGGACAACTAGCAACATGTGAATTAAAATCCCAAACACGACGTTTGCAGCTCCGGATAATGCCTGATTAGCCAAAGGAACTGGAGCACTCTCTCTCTATGTGGCTTGAAACAGATGAAATCAGTTTATGGTCAACCCGAAACAGCTACTTATGAGGTACACCTTCTTAAAACTAGTTTACTTACCACCACATCATCACTTGAAGACGTTTTATATTATCAACCGTAATAACAACATAATAAAGTGTTTGAGAAAACACTTTTGCGTCAAACTAAAAATCGTAAAAAAGGTATAAAATTTGTGAAGATTGTGTTCATATGGGAAACAGGTAGGTCGGCACACACAACAAATACGAAAAGTAGACAGGCTTCGTACTTTCACTTTTCTGAGACAGCCACGTCAACAGCCAGAGACAACTTCATTTCACCATCAGCGCCAGTACTGCTGAGTTGAGTGTAATAAAATGTCCCAACACAACCGAACGCCAACGTAAACATACAAAAATATTTTCCAAATGTTTATAGCGTGACTCGTAAGTGGTCCTAATGCTACTGCTAATAATAACAACGAATCATTGTAGAGGAGATACTCTCCAACTCCTGTTTGTCTAGAATGCAATCATCCTTATGAAATATTACTAATGGGACAAGGGAATTGTTGATTTACAGAATAAATGTTGCAAGTGAAAAAGGAATAAAAAAGGAGAAGGAAAAATTGCCGGTTTATGATCATTAAATGGTTGGAGCGAGCATTCCTTTAATATTACAGTCATATTGGAAGTGAAAGCTGTCATAACAAAGTCACAAGAGCTTTTACAAACTACAATAACAATAATAGTCGTCATCATACCGTACTGTGTATGTTGCAAAATAGCAATAGCGTCGAAGAAAGTGGAGGAAGTCTCTGATCAGAACTATTTAGAATTACTGGAGAGGTGCTTCTCTCCACACTCTGAAGGGATTCATAGACATAAGTGGAACATAAAGTAACCACAAACGATTGAAGGGGAAAATACACAAACGGTGGTCTGCGTATGCCTAAGAATCGTAACGGTGACAAAATGTGTGTGATGTTGAAAAGGAAAAAGTAAAAACTTTTCTTCTGGGGAATGCTGGATGCTGCTGCTGCTGCTGCTGCTTCTGAACGGCAGTCGTTGTTTTTTCTTGTCGTCCTTCTTTTTCGCTTCTTTTTCTCTTCTTTTTCTGCTTCTCGTGGCGGTATGTTAGGCGTGCTACAATGGAATGGTTGGTGGTGAAAAGGAGGGAGAAAAATGAAATGTCAATATAAATAACAATGCGAAAGATGGCTATTGGGGGCTTCGGCGTTGGTCCTGAAGTGTAAGATAAAATTCTATAGTCTCCATGACTAATGTACCTGTTTTCAATTAGCCCGAGCCGCGGCGTACCGAAGCTCGAGAGCCAGAGATCTCTGAATATTTTTTGTCGATGGGCATCCTATCATCGTAAAGGGAAGGAGCTTGAAGTATAATACCCGCTGTACCGACGAGAACAGCCAACGTAAATATCCATAGAAATAGACGATCAAGTACCATTGCGACGTACTTCCAATCTTCCTTTACCTAAGTCAAACCAAAAAATACAAACAGCCTTGATCAGTTTTTTGACATAAAATTCGATTGTCAATTCACCACTCATATAAACATAATTGGTGTGTTTCACTGGGACACGTAATGAAACACTCGCGCAAACCCTTTATTATATTATTGCATGTATTTTGCTAGACATTTGGCAACTGCTCCGTCTTTTTCCGAAACAAATTAAATAGTATGAGTAGTTGGGGAAGTTGGTGGTTAGATTGCAAAACATATTCATGCATAATATTACACATATTTTTTCAAACACATGCCATATTTCTATATTGCAAAATTAGATTCTCTGAAAAATGTTTCCCATGAAATTATTATTTTCTGTTGGAAAATTGTCGTTGAGTTTAAATGTTTGTACGTGTGTATTATATGTACCGTTAAGAAAACTTGTTTCGATTGTGGAAACATGTGCATATTTTCATTTAGTAAAGCCAATTTCATTCTACTGGGGGAATGAGGGGAAAAAGCAATGCATTGGTATGGAAATTTGATGGTGGTTTAGCAATAAAAACCTGTTGTGCATACGCAAATTTTGTTTTTGGTAAAGATGTGAAGCAAAGCAATGATTAAAAAAATTTTGTTGTAAGTGTTGAGATCGATCTTTCCTATAGATATCTGAAACGATGAAGTAACAAGCCCAACAAAATGGGGCGCAATATTCTTGTCGAGTTTTGCGTAATCCGGAAGAAGGAAAATTACTAATTTTCGGTTTGCTCTCCATCTTGTAACGTTCCGAGAGAATGTGTATAATAATAAGATTGGGCAAAGTTGAAGATTACGACTGCAAGGAGGAACATGTTAAAAGTTGCAATCTATCTAAATGAATAATTCAGCATTTTTTGGAAGTAGTTTTTGGTTAAAATGTAAAGCTGAGTCTATTGACGCTTAATGACACTGTGGTTGGTAAGAGCAAGACAACGATAAGTTCATGAGTCTCTTTTGGGCGATAAGTGCACACATACTCACTCACATAAAAATAAACAAGCGGCCGTGTAAACATTTTGTGGAGTACGCAGTTAATGCAAAGATGTGCACACTGAGCAAATTTTGCCGTCTTATCTCTCCAACGATATGAGAGTGAGTTACACAAAGTCATACGAGGCCCACAATATCATCTCCTCTATTGCCTGTCATTTTCTCTTTCTTTCTCTCCTCCTTCTTCACAATGGCTTGGAATTGTATGCAAGTAGGCGTAGTGGGCCATGCCGTGGTGCGTAGAATTATTTATAAAGTTTTAAACATGCTTGAGAGAAAGGGAAAGTTGTTTGCTCAATTTTCGGGGAATTCTGGGAAGCGTTGGCTCCATTCATAGAGAGGAAGTGAGGGATAGAAAAAATGCAGACACACATTTCCTAGTGTTTTAATATCAGGAGCGAAAATTAAAACTGTGAGCAATGTGTAGTTAAGTACGTCCTGGACAGAGAAGATGGTCTTTTAGTTGTTTCGGTGCTTGTTGTAGCAATGGTAATCGAGGAGCCAATGCGAAAGTCGTAGAAAATAGCAATAATGGGTGGAATGAATGTACGTGTAGCATGTTTTTGGATTATGAATCTTGGGATATCTTACTTTTGTGGAGTCTTCTTGGATACGAGTGTGCCTGGCAATGAAACGAACACCAGCACAGGCACGATGGACATGGAGATCCTGGACGCAACTGCGATTAGAGCAAGGAATCGTGGTCTTAGGAATGAGCGGTGATGGCAATGGCAAAGTGTCATCTGGAACGGAAACGCATAAGAATCGTAGTTAAAACCTGTGTGTATATACATATACATATATATACGCATCTATATACCTTGATACGAACTGTATATTGACAAATAAAATTTAACTTAACACTTCATTTAATACTTAAGAGCGATAGACCGAAAACCTTGGCCCGTAAAATCAATTTGCGTATGCCTTATTTTTGGAAAATGAAATAAAATGAAACTCAAATGAAACCTCCTTAGCGTAGAGCACCCAACTTCATTGCTTTGGCTTAGCCTTCTTCATTTCATGAAACTTTTTCGTTTTTCCATTTTGCTCTGTATTGTACTGCATTCGAGTTTGACATTTCTTCCTCTCACGCGGTACGAGTGCAGTACAAAGGGCAATGATAAAAAAAAATTTGCATGAACAAAACAAAAACCAAATGGAGCAGAGATGCTAGTTCTTACTTTTACGAATTAAACAAAAAATAAAGACAAAGTACAAACTGCACAACAGCTTCATTTGGTTTTTGGTATTGGCAATGAGTGGGCCGTTAAAAGTGTTGTGTTCATTAAAAGTTAACGTAATGGGCGACAATCGTATTTTAAATCATATTTGGGAGTGGAATCCCATCACTGGAGACCCATTCATCCCTCCTGAGGATTCTCCAAACTCCAGACACTTGACGAAATGGAAGGAGTAGTGCACTCCGGTCATGCGACGGGAAATGATTTGAAAACAAGTTTGTTGACTTTTATGACGTCAAATGAAACCCGTTTGACAACGTTATTTGACAGCCACGCCTCAAACATCACTTGCGGATATCTTCGACTACTACGAGCTTTGAACTTTAAGAAGATACATTTGGATTACGTTGATGGTGGCACACTCCATATGGATAAACTCCCGCGCAATACACCCTTCTCAGGCGAACCTGATGGCATAGTAAATCGAATTCGTACCAGCGACAATAATAGTATTTAGGGTGAGTTTTACAATTCGTTGTCTTACTTACTGAATTATACATTTCAACCATTTTATTGTTTGTTTGCAGGATTAGTGGCTGACATAAACCATAAACGTTATGTTGGGGTGGTTAGGACCCGGCACTTACCCGGAATGGCGACTTTGACTATTTGGGAATGGGACGTGGATGTTTAAATACTTACTCTTATAGTAATTTGTAACTTACCTCATTGTAAGTTTTACTTATTTTTTTCAATTCTTTCTCTTTGTAATATTTTGAATATTAATTATTAGCAGTTTCTGTCATATTTGTAACTATACGGTTGCAATCAATGTATATAGTATAATACGTATAGATATAAGTGAGTATATGTTAATAAGTATGAACTAACTGACCTGGGAGCCAACTTTCCGTAGACCCATCATGACTTGGGTATCCGCCATGTAGGCGACACCCTGTACTCCCGTCTCCCATCCTGCATGGCACAAACAAAAAATATAGAGCACAAATCTCAGATTGACATGGTAATAAAGAGCTTCGTAATTTTGTATTCTCCTTGAATTTCTCATTCTGAAATACCAAATTCTCAGCTTACACTTTCTCTTCATTTTCACGAAAAGAAAAGGGCAGCAAAAAATTCTCTCTACGGTAGAAAACTGCATTTTCAGCATAACTTGGTACTCACAAATTGTTCTCTCTGACTTATTTTTGATCACAGGCTCACTTTTATTCCTCTCGCAACAGTTCAACATTCCCCTTCGCTTTCTACCTATTGCACAATCTTGACATTGAAACGCGTCTGTATCCATTACACAAGCATTCAAAAACAATTCAGCATTCTGCGCTGGAGGCAGGGAAATAAATATCTACTTATTCCATTACTCCACAGTTGAACTCTTGTACTCCGTCTCCGTCTCTCACACTCGCACTCATATTTTATACATGTAAGCAAGAATGAATAAATAAATCAATATATATTTATTATAGCGAAAATGTCATCGTGGGAATGTCGACGGAAAAATGAGAGAAAAAAAAAGCTGAAAAAGAATACGTGAAACGTAAGAATACATAGGAAAGCTGTTTATCAACTTTCTCCAGAAGCGGCGTCTGACTGGAAGTGCTAAGTCTCAGTTTAGACGAACGGAAAGTAGTGGTTGTACAGATCTGTGTAACATGAAGATGTGAAGAGTTAAGTTTGTTCCTTGTGAATACCTTCTCAGACAGGCTTCCAAGGGTGATTGAGACCGTGGTGGGATATCATTGGGGCTTTCCTCTTGCCAGAAACTATCTGGGTGATGAAAACCAGAGTTGTTGGCAGTTCGAATCATCAGTACATTCTCTTTCCATTTATTCCTGGAAAATCAAACGCAGAAAATTAATGGGTGCGCATGAGATGACATTGTGTTATTCTTGTGGTGTTCGTATACATACATAGGTATACATCAAATGAACAATTCCTGTCTTGAAACGAAAATCAAGTCGCGAAAGAAAATAATAAAGCAGAGTAGTATATCAATGCCTCACAGTTGTGGCCAACTTGGCCAATCCTACATTGTCTCCTAAAACCTATACAATGATGGACTGGCGCAGAGCGCTTCAATGAGTAAGGAAATGAGAACTGGAGTCTGGAAACGTGGAATATTGTCACTCTTATTTAACTCTTGTGACACATACCACATGACACTCCCACGTCGAAAGGCAGTGTCGTATCGGTACAAGTGTTAGGCAGCAGAGAATATTATTTCACCTAGATGATACATTTAATATGCCATTGCCATTACTACTTATTACATTATTAATATTTATGTATGGAGCAAGATTTGCTCAATTCATAGCTATTTGATGTATTTGAACAAAATTAATTTGTGTTCTTCATCAACATGTCAATTTAATGTAGTACAAACACTACACTGGTTCACTTCAGAAAAACATGCATCCTCTTTGCTCATAGTCTGTCTCATAACGGCCGCTTCACATTCCCTTGTAAGAGGGACGCCAGAGAGAAATCGGAGTGAAACTGGTTTTGTGGTATTCGCTTTTCGATGATGACGTCGACGAATTCCACATTATGATCCTTTGAGTTATGCTTTTATAGTTCTTTTGTCATTTCCAGAATTGCAAATACGTCTCTTTGTAGAAAGGAAACTCAACATGTGACGAATGGAGTGTAACAAAAATTATTTAGGTAATATTGTCAGCTCTGTTCGTTTGTTGGTGACTAGTATGTTTGAGCAGTAGCAACAGTGACAATGATGATTGATATTATACGGGGCGCTCTAAGTTGTGGAAAAGCATCTGGCATGACATTTTTCGGCATTGAGTTGACGTTGCTAATGTCTCTATTACTTCTATTATAATGTATTCTGTTCTGAAGGACGGTAACGGGCAAAACTTTCCTCGTCGGTCTTTGTTAGCGAGACACATGTGCGTGAATCAATGGAACAACTAAATTACAACATTTCTACTTGGGTTACTTTCAACGTTCCAACCTCCAACAACTCTGCCTGTTTCTTTAGTTTCTTCTTTTTTTTCTTGGATATTGTTTCGCTGACGGAACATTTCCTTGCTTGCATAAAACCATTACGTTGGTAATGTTTGCCTGTCTCGCAGCCTTTTCCCCTGTCAAGATAACTGAGACTGCCATCTTTTAAAATGTTGTCTTGAGAGCATGTTGTGTCACTGCCACTATCGCTTTCCTCTTCTGACGATTCCACTTTTGCATATTATTATGTAAGCATTTCCGAGAATAGACGCGTATTTATAAAAATGTCTGCGAAAAGAGAGAAAGCTGAGATGGAAGTGGAAAGAGGAAGAGTTAACTCGCGAAACTGGTAAGGAGACGGAAAAGGAACTAATGTGCAATACGTATATAAGTATTATAAAATCTCGCACATAAACGGATCAGTGTCTGGCTCATTTTCTCGAGAATGAAGAAAAATGCTTTGTGTCACGCAATGCTCAACGACAATTGGCTTGCCACCCATTAATCAGCTTGCTCAATCTATCCAAAAACACTTTACACTTTCGCTGTTTCAGACCAACCTAGATACATGGAAGCACAAATGTCATGCCTTAAAATTGTCTCGTCTCTGTATTCCACGTTGTCAATCAAATGTCCCACTCAAATACTTAAATGCTCCCGAGGGACTCTGACTTTAAAGGAGAGTCCTGTTCCCTACTAAACTGATCAGAATCGTTCTCTTTGTCTCTGTCTCACTCCAAGAACACTTTCCGAGCGAAGAAAATATTGCTTTGAAAGTGTAATGTGCATCGACTTCTCCACACTTTAACCCTTTTGTGCGTGTACTCATCAACTCAATAGACATTGTCGCGGTGTATTTATTTATTTATTTATAGTTGAGTCAAGCACTGCTACTACTGGAACATCTCTGTCTACTAAAGTTTATCGTTTCTGTCTGGCTAGGTTTTCCCCCGCTGAATTTATTTGCTATCCATCTATAGATATCACGGAGGCTGTCACCTGGGTTAGGTTAAGTAGTACACTCTTATACTTCCGCTCTAAAATACGCCGTAATGACTTTCCCCTTCAGCGCATTTTTCACTATTTCCCATCAAGTTGGCCGTTTGCTTTCATTCTTCCTTTCATGAAATGACTAAAGAAAGAAGAGAAAAAATATTTTATGGGGCCATCCCACAGTCCCAAAGGTATGGGCACAGGCAGGATGTTGATGTGCCAAAAAGCCTAGCATATACATTAGCTCAACTTCTGAATTTACGAGCTAGAAACTATCCCCTATGGCTCTTCCTGCCTGCCTCCTTTCATAGTCAGTCCCGTAGGTTTCCTCTTGCTCCTCTTCTTCTTCATCTCTAGCATTGTACCACACCAGTAAACGATCCTCTACAATGAAACTTGTACGATAGAAGAAACGTAACTAATGTCGATGCCGAAAATTTTGATATCTCTTCCACTCAAAACAAACTTGTATCTATCCTAACTCGTTCCATCCAGTTTACTAAAGACATTCTCGTTTTCGTATTCATATCTCGTCAACGACTTTATATATGCACACAACGTGGATGCCAGACTCCAGAAGGATTCTCGGAGTAGCACCAAACCACATTACATAATGTACCTAGAGATATCTGCTTGTGATGGTATTAGACAGAGAATACCATCTCGAAATCGCAATGAAGAGATGAATGAATGCTGCTCCTTTGCTCTCTTGCATAAAACGCGGCAACAACTCTCCCATTATCCGGCGTGGTGTTTAGTTGTCTTTAAACAAACAATAATACCCCATGCTGGAACTACTTCAACTGTCAGTGCCTTCAAATCCAATACCTAATAGATAACTGCAGACCTGCCTCCCTGGGCAATCCCGTGTTTTACTGCTTTCCCCGTAAAAGGATAAAAGTGAACAGTTTTACTATGGTCATCTCGTTTCTCGCATCCCATTTCAGTTTCCAGTATCACTCTCACTCGGCGATATCACCCGAAGCAAAAAGAAGAATGCAAAAGGAATGATAGAATGACTGGTTGTTCCTGTTGTTGCTTTGTTTTGTGTCCACGTCAAGCAGGCTCCCTTTCAACTACCAATAAAGATCTGCTACAGAGAGAAAAATAGCGGGTCGTTCTACATAATAAATGAAAGGAGCTCGGGGCCACTCACTGAGAGCCTATTTAAAGGCAGTTGAAAATTATGAAAGGTTGAGTTGGACATAAGGTCGAACGAAGAGTTAACTACAAGATCTGAAATATAAAAAGACTACTGAAAGGAAGGGCAGCAGTTTCCCTACAAGACACTTTTTACATTAGCGGAGCATAATTAAACGTTCAACTTCAGCACGACTTTCGTTTTCTCTCTCTCTCCTCTCCCCTTGGCCATCTCTTTCTCCATTCTCTCTGTGAGGTTGAATCTAATGACTTGAACTAATGAAAACCTATTCAACCAACAGATGCTTCCGCTCTTTTGAATGCTACTTTTTTCCGCAAGTATCACCGTTCTCGGCACATTCCAACCCTAATAGGAGTGATTCTCCACATTTCTAATTTATATAAAATGCTACTCCTTCACCATTCACGGCAGTGCCCTGCGCCCGTTATGTGCCAGCAAACAGACAGCTCAACCTCCATCCTCTCTTCCTCATTTAAAATCTTCAATGATAGACAAATCTCAGTTCCTATTTTCCTAAAATACCTGTGCCCATTAACAAAGAAGTAAAGGACTCCTTTTGTCTGCGAATGAATGTTGTTTTGTGAGTACTAAAAATCATCACAAACTTCTCTCCCTTTATTATTTACGAACAACAACAACGACGACCAAGGCCCTCACATTAAATTTTTTGTGCTCCACACACACATCCTCTTTACTGTTGGTCTGCTTTTATTTTTCAAAAAAGCACTAAAATACTCAGCTCGGAGTAGTTTGCATTGTTAGTAAAAATGGAGGATGGAACACATTCAAAAAAAGAAGACGGATGAGTGTATGGATGCAGTATATTTTTGGGCGTCATCACAATCAGCACCATCACCATTTGAAAAGAGTACATTTCAAGGAAGTTTCTCAGTGGAAAGTCTATCAGGTCCCGAGACGATGGGAAAATTCACCAATGCTCCTGCCTTCATCTTTCAATGAATTTCCGTCCTTGTGGTCCATTAGTGTCAGCAGGATCTCAGGGAAGGTTGGAGTGGAGTTGGAGTTTTTTCATCCCATTGTACGCTTCTTCTTGTATGTATTTTAGATAGGAAGCACATATTTGATTGGTTCGCTGACAACCCAAGGAAAATGAGAATTAGAGGAGTCTTGAAAAAAAGTTTGAGTTTATACTCTGTAAGCTTGAACTGATTCTCTTCTTCTCCAGTTCACAACCTATACATACTTATCAATTCCGGTTCGTTGCTTTCCTGTGTCTGTGCTATTTAAAAAAAAAGATGGTAACAGCGCTCTCCAGCAAACTGCAAACAGCCACACTTCAGTTGAAAACTTGCTTGCCTCGTTTCTACTAAATAGAAATGCGGACATTTCTCGAAGAAAAAACGTATCAATGGTACGAGTTAAGAAAGCTTACTTAGTGGATGGAACACTGCGGCAATATTAGCAAAAAATGTATTTGAATGGTTCTTGAGTTTAAAAACGGCAAAATAATATGCGAGCGCTTCCTTTCGCTCCCCACTTTCTCTCTCTCTCTCTGTCCGTGATCATCTTTTCTTGACTGACACTATTCTAGAAAATTACCCATGTATTCTTTGAAACCGTTTGTAGGTAAGAATGAGGATTCAAAGAAAATAGAACGAGTGGGAACCCCACAGGAAGATAGTATTGGACTTACCGATGCGTATCGATGGAGTAGTGGGGCCTTCGCATCACCAGCAGCCTGGGAAGAATGTGAAGAAACACACGGCGAACCCAAGGTGCCATCGTATGGGTCTGGGGAGAACGGAAGTGAACGTTGAGGACGACTACCGTTACACATATGCTGAAAAAAACACATCACACACAAAATTTCTTATCCAGCTTCATTACCTCATCGATTTTACAATCTACTCACTACACGGCATAAGTTTACGACGATCCTACTGTTTTCGAATTCAAGTCTCCTGCTGCACTCCTTGCCTGATATGAAACTGATGCTACATTTATGCACCTTCGCCAGAATGGCGAACATCACCAGAAAGAGAGGGAATGCCACTTTTCTTATTCATCTTCGCCTTGCAGCAATTCTCTCCAATGCACTCTTCTCTTAAAGCGTCGTAAAAATCCTGGTGTAATAAGAGAATGAATGTCGTGTCTTTCGGAGACAGAGAGGGAGGAAAGTGGAATAGAAAGATACACACTTTACATGATCGTCCTCTCGTTTCATTCTCCCACACTTTTGCTACACAAAGTAGAGAAAAATACATAATTGTTCAAGTACTTTTCCTCCTTCTCCAATCCTCGTCTCTACTTCTCAGTGCTGATGATGAAAACGGAATTACACTCTCACTTCAAACTCCTACATCATGTCGCACCAAACTGAAATACCCACGAAATTTGTACGAAAGCGAAATCCCTTGTATATCCCGGCTTCTAAATAAGTACGTCGTGCTCCTTCTTTACTTTCCCAGTATTAGCATAATATGCTTTTATGTACATGTTCTCTGCATGATTATAGCTTCATTCTCCGTAATACTTTGTGCGAGATTCAGCGAGGAAAGTCTCTCGCAATTTATGTCCTCTTTATATTATCAACTATAGTAAATGACTGTTTTGTATCACTACCACATATTTCCAGCTCTCCTTATAGAAACGCAGATAGACATGTTTACTTTCAAAGCACCCTTCTTTATTTATTTGAACATTTTTTTATACTTTTTGATCCTGTGTACGGTAAAAGGGGACGGTTGGCGGCGGTGCTATCACTCCACTTCTATAGTGTCTACATGGGCTTCCAGCAATGGAAAGACGGATTTTTTCTTTGGATAAGTCCATAGAAATAACAATAATAAATGTTCACTGGAATTCCTACTATATTATTATTGGTTCAATCCGTGCATCAATTTTTCGTTTTCTTCTCTTTCTTTTGCAAAATGTGAAAGAATTCGGGATTGTAGCAATAAATTCCCTGTTTTTCAAAAAATGTGAATCATTTCATCCGTGTTGTGATTTCTCTTTTCCCCCTTTCTTTCGCAAAGCTTTCAAAGAGAAATATCCAATTACCTTACGCGTCCTCTTCATCCTCTTTCACTGAACTAGGCACATACTAGCTGTGATGTGATTAGTAAATCCTTACAATATCATCCTAATGATTACTTTCACATGTAGATGCTATCTTCCAAGCTACGCTTTTACAAATCTACTGTCATTCACAATGCTTAACGATAATCCTAATAGCAGCATTAATAGTGATAATAGCAATAATACCCCGCTATTCTTCCCCTTTCCCCGCACAATGCTTTACTGATTTCACACATCCTTTTTCGCCCAAAGGTAACACTTAAAAGCCATTACTTGGACTCTTTCATTCTCTCTGTCATCTCTTGCTGGAAAAAAATTATGTTCCTTGTGTGTGTAGTGTGTGACGTAGTCGTATGTATGTAAGCAACTATTCTAAACTCTAATAAAGCTGCTTGGTTTTGCGGCTTTGAGCTGACTTGTAGCGGTGGTTAATGTACCAAGGTTTTTTGGAATGTGTCGGAGGATACGGTTACAAAATATTTAATTCACTCGCTCTCTTCCTCTGTCTTTTTCTTGTTCTGCTGAAAGATACAAACTATACTAAACCAGTTGTGTGCGGAACACGAGCACATCGACTTATGTTTTTCTTCCTCTCTGCGGTTTTACTTATGAATGGTTGTAACACAAAAAATGAATGCAAGACATGTGAAAATCATGATGTAATTTTACTTTCTCATTTCATTACTTAGACACGGTGTACATAAAATATATGATACTTTTTTTCTACCTGCTCTGCATTTTCCACATTTTTGAATAACGCACTCACGTACAAAAGTAGCTGAAGCGATGAAAACATTCCAGAAACTTTTAAATTGTACTATTCAACGAAATGAATGTATGTGTATAGTCTCATTTCAAAGCAACTTTGTAGGATTCTTATAAGAGACATGCCGTTAAAAGAAGTTAAACTTCGTCATTGTAAAATAGAGCTCATTCTATAGTGTAATCAAAAAAGAATATTAGGATTCCGTGGAAATTTTCTAATTTTCTACATGTTGTACTTTCACCGTGACGCGGCGAGCCTTTAAACCACTGCTGTTTATTCGGCAGATTTTTTTCTCCACTGTGATGAAAAACTTATTTAAATTTGTCCTTCTCTGCCTTCTGTACCTCTAACCATTCACATATTATTATAGATTATATACATTTACTCTTTTCGCCCCCTCTCTTTCTATGCATATCACTAGCGGTTCCTTTTAGCATAATCCATAAAATAGAATGACATTTCAACTCCATAACGCTGAAAGAGTGAGCTTCACCGAAGAAAATTCATAGTTGATCAAAGGCAACTATTTTTTACTTTCTACGTAATTTTTCGGATGTCTAGATTAATATATTAAACCTTTTTCATTTATGCCTTCATAAATTTTACTTAACTTGTCTAGGTCTTGGAAGGAGTGCATACACTTGCATTACATGACTCGACTGAAGGAATTTTTTGTGGAGAAAAACACTTACCTGATGGAAACTAAGATCATGGCGAAAATTAGATATTTTCCTAGAAGTGGAACGACCAGACTCGTGGGAGGAATGATTTCAACAACCAAGAGAAAGAACACATGGAGACTAATGAGAATAGAAATTGCCAAAGTCACCTAAAAGAATGAGAAAGCGTATAAAGACAAGAAAATCAATAGGTATCACATCTTATTCATCCATCCATCCATCCTCTTCTCCTTTATACGATAGAGGAAGCGCTTCGTTACAGCACATCTACCGCTACTTGAGCCATATGCCTATTGCTTTTAAAAGCCATTGCATGACGGAGCCTCCGAGAATGCATAAGTACAATGGGATGCTACAACTCACGCCACGATACTCCTTTTTTCTTTCTTTCTCTTGCTCTTTCCTCTATCTTTCTTTTATTCCTTTCATTCTCTTTCTTCCTCTTTTCTCGTCTTTGCTATTTCCAGTGTGTGGTGAGCATAGCGAGTGGGCTGCATCTCCGAGTACGCTTAACAATCTTCTTTTTATACCATACAATCGTTTTCAGGATTCTTCACACAAGACAGCGGACTGCATGTATGAAATAGAGGTTGATAAAAGGTAGTTAGGAGCGATGGTATAAGAAGATGGGCATAACAATAAACGTAAACGAAGTTAGCATACAAGTAGATGATCGAATAACGAGCTATCCTAACAAGAGGAAACGAATTCTTTCTGTCGTTACCACATCAACAGAGAGAAACGAGAAGATGTAAGAAGTAAAGCAAGCATGCATGCAGCAAAGCGTACATGTATATACAAAGATAATTGTATTATCATTTTTCTCTTTTTCCTTTTTGCGTCGCTCCTTTGGCTAGAAAAAGAAAAGTGAGGAAGAGACCAGAAAGGGAGAAGGAGAAAAGAGAGAGAGAGAATTCTCAGGAGCAGTTAAAAAATAAAAGCGAACCAAAAACAAAAAAAAATGTGCACATGCTACTCAAAGATACATTGCCTATGCATCTGTCAACTATAGAGGAAATCATTGCCGGGAAACAGATGAAGGGGCATTCAAGAAAAAGGATGAAGAAGAGGAATAATAAGATGAAAGCAGAAGCACGCGACAGAAGGCACGAAATCAACCCTCGTTCCTATTCTTCGCTCAAAGTTGATCCCATGAAAGAAAGAACGGTGTACGATCAAACTAATAAAAACTTGTCTGACTTGTGCAACTAACTGCTGAATGAGTGAGAATGTGAATTTCCTCATTTTTCTTTCATTCTTTTCGCTTTGGATTTGTATTGAAGGGTCGAGCTTTGAATTTTCTGGGTTTCGGAGGGGTTCTCTAAACATCTATAAAGACTCATAATGCATGGATGCATGCTAAAGAAAGGTGGAACCTTCCACAGCTATAAAATGGCAGTTCCTTTTGTGGCGTGCTGTTTCCTCACAAAAGTGCTTTTTGTCCAACCAACTTTTGCGTAGTTTATGTTCTCCACCTGACTCACAAAAGTAAAACATTCGTTACTCGAGGCAACTAACACGACCTCTGCTTTAAGAAAAACATTAATTTTTTATCATTCCTTTCAAACAAAAGTTATCTCAGCTTTTACCATGTCGGAAAACCTACAAACAATGATGGTACCTATAGATATTTTACGTCGCCGGAGATGTATATCGTATTAACATTGATTGACAATCGGACGTTTATTACCTTTCCTAGTCATTACTGGTGAAGATAAAAATCACTAACTTTTTCGATGATGCTCCTTTATCTTACCGACGTCCCCGCTAGCAAAATAAAAGTGGTTTACTTTTTATCTTTACCTTCCTCTTTCCCTTTTTGATGCATGTTCCCATCTTCTAAAAAGGGTTCCCTACCTTCAAGAAATTTTTTCCCCTCCCCACTACTGTGAACCACCCTTCGAGTTCGTCGTTTCTTATGCAGTGTAACCCGATTGGAGGTGAAGATGCAAAAAAAAACAAAGGCAAAGGTTGCCAGCGTTCTTTGTTCTGCTTCCACCGGATAATACTAGAAGGTAATGATGGAAACAAGATGTTACAACAAACGTATAAAAAGATAGACAATTTCCTGTGCTCTCTCTGCAATTTTATTTGAAGAAAGGAGATTAAAGAGATCATCAATTCTCTACTATATTACTGCCTCTTTGGCGCTCGCTGTGGTATCGTTAAATTTTTTCACTTGTTTTTTCTTCTCTCTGTTTTCACTAACTTGCATCTGCTACCAATTCTTGTTTTCTGCTTTGTTCCATGGGAACGTGGATTTTTACACAGTTTCTTTATTTTGGTGGACGGGCGCTATTTACCGACTTTGAGGAACACGACGGGGAATGAGCTGTTGCTAGTTTGCACAGACGGAACTCTTTATGCTACAAAGGATTATATAGTGGATGTGGTAAAATGGAGTGATATTGTTCGCTCAAACCATTTCCAAGTTGCAATCTTGTGCTCGAACGTATGGATTCTGAGTGTTACTACATTTTTACTTGCAAGCGCAAAATGTGCAGACCTATTACCTACTCCGCTTTCCATTTTGATCTTTTAGTTTGGCTGGCAACTTGAGCATAATATAAACTACTCGGCGATGGTGACTGTTGATGGTGTGTAACGGTTACGTTTATTGAAACTGGTTGCGAAGAATGAAAGACTGTGGTAGAGTGCGAAACTTCGTTCTCTCTCTCTCACCCTTCTTTCCCTATTCCCACTTCTTCGCTGTAGTTGCAAGACGAACAAGATCTCTTCATGCTGGCAAAGTAATGTAAAAAGTGTTTTTATGTATTGAAGAAAAGTTGCAAAAAAGGAATGAAATGAAGAAATCGTCTATATTATGAACAAGGAAAGAAAGCAAAAAACTAAAACTCAGTTCCGAACATGAGCAAAGTTTTTCCTCTACTTTCTTTTTGCTTTCCGACTATGCTACTGCTTCTGATGGCTCACATACTTAATACTACACAGCTACTAATGCCACTCTACATTTTCTCATGTGTATTTGTCATACCTTTTCCCCAGAATCAGATGGAAGGTAGAAGGTCAACACGGTAAGAAAAGAAATCCCCATGCATGGGATGATGAGGTTGACTGTGTAGAAAAGTGTTTTCCTCCGCATCGTTATGTTGAACGTTATGTCCAAATATGGTTCTAAAATACAACAGGGTATATTAACTTTTTTACTTATTTCGCTCTAACTCTGAATTTATCAAAGTGTCACATTTGAAATGAAAATTTCATTTTACCATCACAGCACTGAATGTCCACATCGGCGGCAGGAAAATCAAAAAATTGCAATTAGACCGAGACTGAATTTGAACAAAAACTTGCGAGACGGAGCATGTTTCGTGACTGTGAATATGAATGCGAAAATGAACTTAATGAAACAAATATGAATGCGACATTGCGATCATCGAAGTAGGATACAGTTTAAACTCAGTCTCGAAACGTTTGCTTCCGTCTCGTAAATATTTTCTGTTTTTTTTTTAAATTGATTTTTGTTTACGAAAAATTTCATTCTTACCGTATAAAACTTTTCATTTCTGTGGAAGAGAAAAAAGGGAATAAAATTGAAAAATTTGCCAATCACATGTTTCATTAGTACAAATAAAGAATGTGGATGGTAGCGGAAATGATGGAAAAAGCAATTGATAAGACCACATTTAGGTAGATAAGTATTCACTCAGCTCAATCATTCTTTCATTCATATTGATTTAAACTTTGGATTTTGCAACTCTGCCAACTGTATTGCCACGACTGTTCAATTTCGCTTCAAGTGTGCAGCAGTGAGTAGCAATGAAGGGCTGTCACAATTGGAAATGTCCAGTCTTCTCAATGGAAACTACACACAACTATGTTTTTGACACAATTTCTCGTTATCACTTTCACAAAGTTTGTAGTGCTCTTACCAATACAAACACATTACAATAAGTATACAGACTGAACTGGTGAAAGTTGGGATAAATTATACATGCTTTGGCATTCAGCTCAAAGTACGTAAATCACTGCAACAAATATAATATATATTTTATGTGCCACGTATGTTTTGATGTTTGTAACGCACTATAGCGGACAGAAGTACCATGAATTTGGAATATCGCCAAAGTAAAAGTTGTTTTGCAAAAGACGAAATACTTTCCTTCTTGTTCAGGGAATATCTATGAATTTTTTCCTTATTATTATTTTCAATTTTATGTCGGCTGTCTTCTCCACTGTCATTCGTGACTTTTCCTTGCTGATGTCATAAAAAAGTGAAGATGGCGAGTCAATGCGTCTCGAATAAATTTTGAATGAAGTAGGTCACGTATTAAAATAAATAACGCACCCTTTTGAGAATTGCGTCATGTATTCCACGAGAGTAGTAGAGTTAGAGGAAAGTGTTGTGAAAGGAAAGGGGAAGCGGACATTTCGTTATTCTTGTGTTACACCACAATTCATAAGGGACTCTGATGAATGTCCTCAGCTATGATCGTTCAGCCGAATTTTATGTTGCATCTCAAAGAATATTTTTACTACGCTAAAGTTTATGATTCAAACTTTTGATGTAAAAAGTGGGCATCTGACATATGATTGCACTTTCACGGATGGTTTTTAATTCAAAAAATGAAATTCATCACGGGCACCGTACTGCAATTAAAAAGTTTTGTTATAACAAGGAGAAAGTATATATGTATTGTGGGTACGAACACATACAAATGTGCTTCAGCGGATTAGCTCTTTCATATTTTTCCCATCCCATATTTTATACACATCGGTTCGTACTTATTCTTGTGAAACTATTTTTAATAATATACAGAGGACAGCAGATCAAATACAAATTCAAATGCTACGCTATTAACCCATTCAAATTCAAATTGTTATGCAATCACAATTAGACTATGACTTGCATGCATGCTGTGGCCCGCCTACCTCATAACCGCATCATTGCCTGCGACGGAGAGTAACTTTCATCGCTTCGCATCCTGACTCTCCTTTAGATGCCCACTCAGAGGCCTATGGATAAAATTTATATGAACCGAGTTCTATTTTTGTATGAGTCCGAGGATCGAGCAGATGATCCTCACGCCAAATGATAACTTCTTATCCATCAAGCCAGTCTGCTGACTCTTAAAGAGAAAGTGTAGCTGTCCTAAAAATCAGTGATTCGTCCCAATGATCAAAAACATTGTCATCAAATAACATAGCTTACAAGGAGAAATGAAGCAAATTCGTCAAGTTCACAATTAAAGCGTATAGGATCGTTTAGTTGAATTGAATGGTTGTGGCAACTGAACAAAGGGAAAATGTTTTTGTCATAACAAATGGATTTTTCCTATATAACATAACATTTATCTCTTTGTAAGTGGATGTCGTCGTGATGAAAGAAAATGAATGCTTTGATAGTTTCAAACGCATGTCCAAAAATAGCGAAATTCTATTTATTTTATCAGATTCGTCAAAACATGGTTGTGGAACATGATTTTGTTCTGTTCGTGGTGACTGAAACGAAATAAATAAAAGAGATTGTCGAATGTGATAATAATCGAAAATAATTGAAATAGTTTCAATGTCAATATAGTAGTGTTGAGATGAGTTGATATTGTCAGTGTAAATAGTTTATTTTTGACGGTGGAATTGGTTAGCAAAATTATCACATTTCCATATTTTGAAGCGAGACCATTTAAAAGAACAAAGGTGTTATGTAAAAGGAAAACATGTTCTTTGACGCGTTCTCAAATTTAATAAGACTGATACGGAGTGACAATCAAACTGAATTGAAAGATTTTGCACAAATCACAATTACATTTGAGTAGACAAATTCATCCGAGCGAGTTTTATTAAAATTTGGATGTGTACCATGCCGGAAGTAATATAATAATCTCTTGCTATTCGTGGGAACAGCTGCACATAGGAATTTGTATCATTATTATGTCATTTTGTTCATTCATTCCGCCATCCATTTACACTGGTAGAATTGGAAAATTTCAAAGAATTCCGGGTTTTCTGATCTTACCGCACGGCTGGAACTTCGAGAATATCCCATTCAACGGAGAAGTAGAACGCTGTCAAGTCAACTCCAACCTCGACGACGTTAGAGCCCTCCACCTCATCAAAGTGGCGAAGGTCGACTTTGAATCCATCGTATGTCCAACTCCCAAATTTCAGTATACACGTCTGCTCATCGAACGGAAAATACTCGACATCGATTTCACATGAAGACTTGTAAATGGCAGGTGGCTATAAAATAAACCATAAGTTGCTTGTCTGTTATGTTCTACCAAAATGAATCAGCCAGACGAAGATAACGCCACTTCACCTACTAAAAAGTCAAGTTTCTGTAATACACCGCTGATTGAATGCCAATATGTTTCTAAGCTAACCTATAATTATAAAATGTAAATAAATTCGAAAACATGTACTTACCTTCCACTCCACTAAACCACTGTGATACAATGTTGCCTTTGTGGCGAGTGTTACTTCAAAGTTCCCGTCCGCACTACCGAGCACAATCAGAGGAACCAACAAACAGTTACAAAGATATGTATTACACACTCATAGCACAACTCACACTTGTGTAATCATTTCGAATCTGCAATGCTACTCAATCGTCAAAATGTGTCTAGTGTTGAGCGTGTCCTTATTACATCAGGACAGGGACAGGTTTAATGTATATTGTAATGAAATGATACTTCATTCAATTCCATCATAACTCATAACATGCAAATGAGCAAAACATGATGTGCAGAGAGATGTCATGTAAGTTACATGATGTAACCAAATGGATCTACAAAACTAAAAATTTAGTGAAATTGGAGGTATAGGTAAATGAGGTAAAATATTACTATTCCTACAATTATTGTGTGTTGTGTTTGTTCTATTCCTTCAGTTTCCGACTCAACTTCAAAATTGTTCAATTTCCTCAGTGTAGAGAATTTGTACTTGTGTTAATGGAAGTATTATTAAAGTGTTTTATTTTACTTTTATTTTTATTATTATCATTAAATGATCATTATGGTTTTCAACAAATGCCTCTCAATACGTGACAGAAATAGTGTGTCTCCTGACTCAGGAGTCCTGAGATACTAGCATGTTTTTGAGTGTGTGGAGAAAATGGTGATTAGGAACATGAGGGTCAGTTGACTTCAAATAAAGAGGCCAACCCTTTTATGTGAAAGTATGTGTACCATCATGATTACTTGTTGTAGTAACTTACTTATTATATAATATCCATTTTTTATGTAATTTCTACATTAACTCGATTTTTACTATGTTGTTGATATAAATAACCCCTGAAATTACTAATTGCATAGTTGTAGTAACTTACTTATTATATAGGACTATATCCGGCCGCCATATGTGGTCCGAAGGCACGTGGAGCATTTTGACGCCTCCGTATTCATTTGGATCCCAAGTGAGCTTATAGTCGTACCAGAACTGTAAAGGGAAACAAAGTGAGAGAGAATTCCTGTTTACACTGTGCTACACACAAAAATCCTTTACACGCAAGGAAACGAAAAATAAATATTCAGCGTTATAGCGACTATGAGGTTAAAAGAAAGCAATAAGACGACAAGCAATTTCAACTTTATGTTTGTCCTAACTACTTAACAAGTTTTCTTTCTAGAAGCACAAAATGCAAGCAGGCAGGATATCCGTACAATTCACTTAAGCCTATCTGTGTGGGTTGATTTCTCCCACAAATGTGTCTGGAGTCCTTTTTATACACTTATTTATTGCAAGGAACTTTAACTGCGTACATATTTATATTAGATAAAATGTTTAACTTTACGCCTCACTTCAGCTTACTGACTATTCAATAAGTTTTTTTCCTATTCAAATTTGAGCATGAATTTATTTTCGTTTGTAAACAGGAGAGTCTGTTCGCAGAGGGTTCCCTGTGTACTAAACTATAAAAAAACTTTTTTTTCACGTTCTCCTCTAGCATAAATAATTACCTGTGATAGACGTGCATTATTTTCGGGATGACTGTGGACGTGAGTATGAATGTATGTACATGACTACGACTCAAGAAATATTTAAAAGAAGTTTAAAAAATTTAATTTAAAAAATCTTCAAGCTTAGGTTTTACGCTTTTTTCTTCGGCAAGCCTCTTTTCCCCCTCTTTTTCTCACAGTAAAAAGTTAGAAGTGTACACACGCAAGGGGAGAAAACTACTTTTAGTCTGGAGAAAGTGGTAAAAAAAATACATGCCAGTTTGCCCGGTTTTGCAAAATCTTGTTCACATTTAGGTATTTGTGTGCTTTGAGTTAGTATGACGATACTGTCGTGGCTAACTGAGAAAGGCATTTCCCACTTTAAACAACTTCCTTCTTAAGTAGGTATACATCTACATAACAATGTAATAAAATTTGAATAAACACGCCAGTGGCTCAAAGACTCACGGACATAATGAAAGCAAACATGGTGAATGGAACAACAGCGAGGCTTGTTATAAAAACACAATAATCTTTAACAGTGCTCTTTTCGGGTTCAAATCGATACTCCGTGTATCATCTCTCTTAAGTCATATTTCATATTTACTTTTAAATTTTCATATCCAGCAGACATTTTTCAAGCTCTCAGAATTCTATATTGCATTTAGAATTGTTTTCTTTAGTAGCTAGCACAGAATATTGTTATGCATAATAATAAGTCTTGAAATAATGTGCAAAGCATTAGGAGCGGGGGATTAAGTATACTAAATATGTACGTTATATCATCATCATCCGTTGATGCAGCACCGTGCCTGCAACAGCAGGTGTGTGTAGGGACATCAGCAATTTTTTAGCGAGCCTCATCTCTTGCGAAACAATGAATTTGTGAAGAAGATGTTTGTAGGAGAGGAAGAGCTGGACCTTGAGCACGGCAAGCAAGTTTTTTTTTCTGAGTTCACAAGGAAGGAAAATATAAATTGGATAGATGTTTAGTTAAGTGAAGCTACGTCAATTGGATACGTTTCTTGTTCTCAAGAGGCCGGATATGATGAAAAACTCTGGGCGTAGAGGGAAAGCGCATTCTTCCATTTATTCACATCCGACCTTACTTTTTTGAAAAGTAGAATGAATTTGATATGAGCCGGAGAGTATCGTTACACAATTAAGTTGCACTCGTAGTGTAAGGGGAAGAGGAACGAGTATCCAACTACTTCCAAGGAATTCCAATCCCTTTTTTAATGTAGAGTTCTGCCAAAGAAAACTTACGATTTCTTTAATTTGTCTGGGGATATCCTAAAATGTTTTGCGATGTGTTTTGAAGTTAACAAAAACGATTACATATTTAATTTTGTGCTGCTACCTTTATAAAAAAGGCAAAGAATCTATATACGAGCACATATTTTCCAACGAAACTTTACTTTAATTTCTGCTTCCAAGATTGTAAAGGAGCGAACGATGATTTCTTTCTTGGATGTCGGAAGGAAAGCAGAGCTAGTAAATTTGGGACACCCTGCAGTAAAGTGACATCCTGTAACTGCGGAAGATGAACGTGAACGTGATGTGGTGCAGGTACATTGCTCCTTTGAAGGATATAAATATATCATAGCATATCATTGCTAGTCATCATAAGCTTGATTAATCTCATCATCACGAATAAGTTTCAGCATGTGGATTACTTGAAAGACTCACAAACGGAGAGCACAGCGAATTGCACCACGGGAAGATATCCACTCCCAGAGTTTCTTCATTTTCATTGAATTGAGAAAAGGCAATTTAATTCGTTCCTCTACTCTACTACTTCTGGTTTTTCTCATCGTCATCATTTGCTCAACTCTTTTCCTTCATCATATTGCATGTGACGTATGGGAAAAGTATGAGAGAGACGCTTTTAAAATATTGACACACGACAAGAGTGGAATGGAATGGTGTTAGGGTTATCACTACAGTTTACAGCAGTAAGTATCTGTCGAGCATGCTTCCAAGTACTACTCTTTCCAGTCAACATTTACTACCCCGTTGTCTCGTTTAAATAGAGAGAATAAAATCACGATAATGTATTCATCTAGTCATCCCAGCTCCTCCATTATTCTGTAAACGAGAAATGATTAAAATCATAATGTGATATAAAGTTGCTCTGAAAAGTCATCGACATGGAGAACTATTTGTTTTAAGATTGAGAATGATCACTTCATTCACTCACTCACTAGCTCGCTTAACAACTAACAAGGGAAGGAAAACTGAGGCAGCGAAATACTGTGCATAATATGATATGACAAGATAGGAGAGAACCGTAGAATATTACTTCTCTCACATAATAACAACGTGAGTGAGTATCCAATTTTGGCAGTGATAAGAGCGAAATGTTATTTCGACATTAAACAAAATATAGCTTACAATTCCGTGATTTGGTGTGATAAGTTTAAAAGTACTAAAATGAGCTGGAGTGGGGAACAGAATAAGCATATGAATCTTGTTTTCTCAAAACGACGTAATTATAAAACAAATGAATGTATTTATCTAAACTTTTCTCGCACACTTTCTCTCTCCATCTAGATTTGTAGTTATCAACAAATAATACGAAAATGTTTTCCTGGAAACGATAATGCGGGTTGTTTATATTAGGTTTCGAGCATCTAGCATTTGGCTATGGTTATGTTGTTTCTAGGCATGTTTAAACACAGCTCGAACATGAAAGCAGTGACAAATGCTGGTATAATGAATTTTGCCCTTTTCTCCCTTGACTTGATTGAGCAAAATTTTAATGAATTATTTTCTCCTTTATTCTCTTCCTTGCGACATTCGACTTTTGTACTTTTACACTAATTATGAGCTATATTAATTTAGAGAATTCCTTATTCATCTCTTTCGTTCGTCCTAGTTGTTTCTAGCAAACAAAATGTTATTGGAAGGAAGCCGAGCTAAGGAAGTAGTAGTAAGAGAGCAAGAGTTCTGCTCAATTTTTCCGATTCAAGTCGTACATCAAAGACACTCCACATTTCGTTGAATGAGTATCATGTCAACTCAGCTGCTGAATCAGTCATTTTCTCATAAGAAACTTTCACATTCCGTTCTACTGTATAGAGATTGTTGCCTCGTTCTCTCTCTAGATATTTGCGCGGACATATAGAAACAGTTCATTCTAGTTTTCATTTCCCCTGTTATTTTTCTTTATTCAGGTTTTGGTGTCTGCGTGAGAGAAAGCGTGTGTGTGGTCGTGTCTGGATTTGACGTAAAGAGAGAAGCAGACGTAGCAGTGGTTCAATGAGAAAGTCGTTTATATAGATTATCATATGAATTAATCAAGAATCCCTTAGCATAATCTGCTAGCAGTGTTGCCGCTGAGCTCTGAGCCAACCTCCCAGCCAACACATCCTGAATCAGAAAAGCTTGACACTTAAGAAGTTACGGGAAGAGAATTCAAAGTAGGAGGAAAGTTAAAATTCAGAGAAAGGAAAGTACGTACAGTAGTAGCAATATTTACAGCATAAAATAGAAAAGCCAGAGATCAAGTAACGACAAAGAAAAACGGAGCTTTCTCTTTTGCTCACTCTTCATTCGTATTGCCTTTTCCTTCTTCGGAGTACATTTTAACGTGTGGATGTAGTGTGATTGTAGACGTCGTCGTATCGTCGTTTCACGAGAGGAAATGACTTGACTAGTCTTATAGGCGTTACACATCATCAGCATTTTTCTTAAATCTAGAGCAGAGGAAGGAGAAAGTAAGTGGAAAAAGGAAAGGTAACTAGTACAACTTGGGATGGGAGCTCAACCAACAAAAATTCATTGCAATGCATTCTTTCTTATTTGTTTCCATTCGAAGGATCAGTTGAGTAAAATAATCTCAAGTATTTTCTCGCTTTAAAATGATGGAAAGGAAAAACGAATTCGACTCCGGTTGACTCAGGCGATTTATCCCTGTAAAGGTTGCCCGTCTTTCTTCCTCTCCCTTCCTGTCTGTCTTTTACTCCCTCCACTACTTGTGCACACAAACGCGCCACTCTGGTCTTGTATTGGCATGCATGACTGAGTTGCTCACCTTCTACAAAACCCAACAGAGCTGGCTCTAGACAAATGCACTTTAAATAAAACACCATCCAAAGCAATAAGAAGGAAGCATGCAAAAAAAAAACGCAAAATCTTATCTACAGCTTGATTTTGTGCCCCTTAAAATAAAAATGAGAAAGGGCAGTGAAGAAAAGAGCGAGAAACAGAGCACGTTCAAATATCCAAAGTGAAAGTATTCTGAATGCAAAAAGAGGAATAGGAAAAGAAACAAGAGCAAAAGAGTTACTTGACAAGGTGCATTTCAACTATTCTTCGAAACTCTCAGTCCAAACAAAGCATAACGAAGAGCAAAGAACATAAATGTAAACAATAGTGGCGATGGACTAGGTACATAGATTGTTACTTAAACAATGTAGAGCTGAGAGAGGAAACGAGCATTTCACATCAGTTCCCATCATCCATTACATTATCTAATGCAATGTTTAAGCTTTCCAGGGAGTTGGTCTTCTAACACGACTTTGTTCCGCACACACACAACACACATAACGATTACGGCAACCACTGTTGTTACAATCCATTACTTCTTTGCAACGAAGGAAAAATTGATATGATAAAATGTGTTATCATGATTTTGGAGCAATAAAGGGAAAGTGAGTGAGCATTTTGCCATATCTGACCAGAATTGCTTGTCTGCGCTTACCACCATCAGATCAGCAGACACCCCAATGTAAGACTGAAACTCTCCCGCACGCCGTTTACTCTCCATTCTATCTTGAACCGTGTGAAAGCGCGAGCTGTAATCAGACGAATGAAAGGACAGCAAGAGCGTGCATGTGCATGTGGATTTGAGTGGGCAATCTATTGTCTGGCGTTACCGTCGCTGCGTGTGTAGTTAGAGGGATAATGTGAGACTATGACCACAAGGAAGCAACCCAAGCCGAGTTTTAGCTCTGTCTGAGAAATGGAAAAATGAGAAAAAGTGGGGAAGAAGCAGTTTCCTTGATGCTTCCATAATGGATACAAACGCAGTAAAGGATTGCACAGTGTCTAGAAACATGTTTAATTCTGTATTATTTAAGTACGTGGTGGAAACAGTTACATCATTTGAAAAAAAGGTATGTGTGAAAAGCTGGAAAAAATTGACACAACTCTGTGGTCATGATTCAGGAACTGTGCACATCATGATGTTACTCCCCCGGACCACTGCTGAGAAAAGCGTTCCTTTGGAGAAAAAAGCAGTGGTGCTACGGCCAGTGGGTATAACACAGCTTAAAGTCATCGTGAAGAAAGCACAGAGAGAGAAAGTGTGCTGCATGTTATGTTATGGCAGAGGTGGCCACCGTATTGTATATGTTTCGCCATTTTCGAATCTTATTATGAAAGTATGTACGTCTTCTCACCACAGCTATTATACAGCATGTCCATTAACGATGATTTATGTGGCTCATTCTTCTGAAACAGCTACAAAAGTGTACCAGGAACACAGAGATACAAAACTTAAAAGAAAGAAAAGCTGGAGGAAGACGAAGGGGCAGAAAGTGTCTGCTATTATGATACCATTACCGTATTTGACTACCACAAACATAGATTTATGTAGAAACGAGCGAAAATATTTTATACACTATTCACATTATACTGTCTCTAAATGAATCTTAGCATTACCTACAGCTACCGTATTCGTATTTATTACTCAATACCAAGTTGTCTCTACTTCCATCCGTTTCTCCCAACTTTCGACATATTTTTAGGTGAGCATCGTTTAAGAAAATAATCTAAGCGGAAGTGCCAACAAATCAGTGCATCCCACAGTACCTGAAAATTATGAAGCACATTGAATACCGAGGCATTCTTTAGTAGAGCGGATGATTACACTGAATTCTGAAAACTTGGCCGGCATCTCCATCTCTTTCCTTTCTATAGTCAGACACTGGATAAATAATATATTTCGGTGGAAAGAAAAAAGTGTTTTCAAGCTCCCCCAAATATATACAAGAGCGAGTAAAAATACGGTTACAAGAGGAGCTGGAGCAAGTTGTCAAAGTTTGTCATTAAAACGGGAAAGCACGAATTACAAAACTCTGCCACTTAGCCATTGCAATAAACGCGCCTCCTTTTACAGAGGTTACGCGAGCGAGTTTTAAAGGGAACAGGAGTTGAGTTGAGTGGAGCTCCGTAAGTAGAATTACGATTGTGCATAATGTAAAAGGACTACGGTGCCTGTTTAGTCATTAGACGTTGATGAGAGGGGAAACTCTTTCTCTAGATTTACAAAGAAACTACATTATACAGAAAACAATGTCTACACAAGTCAGACTCTCGCAAAAGGGTGAGCAGCATCAAAGGGAGGAGGTGAGCAAGGAGCTGGAGCACAATGAATGTAAGAGTGAGTGAGTGAATGACTGAAGGAAAACGCTGAGGAATAGCATTCAGTTGAGGCACTACATCAGCAGCTAGTCGTAATGAGAGCGGAGTAAAGACAAGGAAAGGGGAAAAAATTGAGACAAGGAAGCAAAAAGCGTGTACAATCTTTTATTTCTTTGTTGCTTCTGGACCTGGAAAACACTGTAGCCGGTAGATGATGATGCAATTTCTGGAGAAGCGTAAAAGTGATTTTCTCTTTGTTGCCATTAAAATTGCTGATACACTAAAATAAAGTTCTTCCAGTTCTGCCTTGCTCTGTAACTTCATATTCTTGCCTGCTGCACTGAATAAAATCTCGATCCTTTCTCCTGATTTTCATTATTCCTCTGGGAATTCTCGTCGACTTTTTTCTAATTCAGCTGGTATTTCACTGATTCAGAAAACTGTCAGTTTCTCATCTTCTTTTCGTTTCGTGCAAATCTACATTCCTGTCGAGAGAATTTCTGGGTGATGGTTCACGGGCATCAAACAGAGTTGTAGAAAACACGCTAATGACATTCCGTGCAATGTTTAACTTTCAACGCACGAGCATCCCGATTGATGGTACACTTCGATTCATTCGTGCATAGCCCTTGTGTCAAATCCGTAAGTACACATTGAGAAAACGGAAGATAAGAGGAAGGTGAAGTAGTCGATGAGTAACTACTGAAGTTACACATTTTATGCAAATTTCATACGGTTAGGCATTCTACCATTTCCATTGCTAACCAGAGGCCGAGTAAGTACACAAAGCAACATAAAAAAGATTGAATGTGAGCAGATGGGCTACTTGATGATGTTCAAATTTATTGGTGTGCATTGATGGGGAGGGATTAAGCATGTAATACACAATACACCTCTCATGTCGACTACAATTAGACTAGCTAAGTACCAGGTCGATACTCAGCTAGAATGAGCATATTTAAACTGGGCCGAGTTTCTCTACGCGTCACGTTTCGCTTCTTTGTTAGATCTGCCGTAATAAAAGCACCTCTGTCAGGCGGAATGAAATTTAGTGAACTCTTTTCACTAATTTCCCAATTTAATATTAGTTTATTGTCGATCTAATATTGTAACGATATCAAATGAGCAGCATATCGCTGGAGGCCGGACAAGTGGATAAGAGCCCTAGTTTTCGGTTAGCTGCACTCCACACTTCCCCGTGTTAGCTGAGCGGGCGCTTTTCCCCCAAACAATTTCGTTTGTAGCCTAATAGCTTGCCGAATGTACAAATAGTAAATTATTATTTAAGTCTATCGACTTGCTTTCTCTGAAGTTTAGTGTGGCACTTGTACACTTACGTCGTAACGTGATCATGGTACGCGGTGTCCGTGACGATGTGAAAGTTTTTATGCTTGTAATGCCTGCGGAAGCCACGAATGAATTCTCATAGAGGGTCCTTACTCACAAAACCCATTTTGTCAATAAACTTCAACGCAAAGCCATTACAGTAACCTGGCACTGTCATGGAGAAGCTGACGATGATTGCGATGATGGCGATGAGAGAGTGCTGGGTTGCAGACCTTCTCAGCGCAATCATGGCTTTCCATCAGCTATCAACCCTTCACTCCTGCCTCTCGGTAGGGGCTTGCACACGCTCATAATTCTTGGCGGAATTGGTGAACAAGAATCGTATCCACTTACTATGCACGTAGTATTTATGTTTATCTAAAATGTGCATTTTGATATCAGTCCGAGTAATGGTATCCGCCCTACTACAATATCAGAGCGTTATTTTTATTTTCGTCCTCGCATATACTATTACATATAATGCTGCTAGTGCGAATAATGGAATTTGCAGGATGGACTTGTTTCGTTCTTGATTTTACATACCGATAGGGAAGAAATTCCAAGATAAGCGTTATGAAAGAAGTGTAATCCATGAATAAGTTGAGCCCATCAAGAAGTCCTTCCATGCTCTTCCTCTTGTGAAAGTTGTTTGTGCAATTAATGAATTCGTAGCATGCATGTAAGGTTGAGGCCTCAGCTCGATGTTGGAGAATGGAGTTTGGCAGAGACGGGAAAGAGCAACTTTTTTATTTCCTGTAGTGTTCCACACTATTACCCACCACCACCAATTTTCTCCTCTGCATACATAGAAGCTCCACGCACAATATCCAAACGACTTTCTCTCATTTTAGCGGTAGTAGTCAACAATTTACTGGTGTTTGTGCTCAACTGCCACCAGCAGTAGCGTTCAAGTAAGTTTTGCTGTCATTATTGTTAATAGGTTATTCGAGTAGAGCATGAAATATAAGATGAGAAGAAACAGGGGAAAGCTAGCGAAAGCAACGGCTCAACTATCGTTAGGAAAAAAAAACTGTTCAAATGAGGATATCGTAACTGCAAAGACAAGTTTTTGAGAGAAAGAGATGCGGAATGAGAGATGCGTATAATTTCATATTAATGGCTGAGTTTACTAAGGGCTGCTCTAATTAGTAAAAAGGATGTAGCCTAAATGCTCATTTACCTTCCCTACTTTTTCTCTCGACACATTATCAGCGTTTATTTGTTCTCTTTTCAGTTGGTTGTGGTGATGGTGGTAATAGTAGTGCTACAACATTGAATTACGAAATCTAATCTTCCCCGGAAAATATCTTTGCACCCTACGCATAATAACATGAAATCATAGACGCCTCTACGGCTCCAACTTGCATTCATCTAAAGCTTTTGTTTAAATTTAGCAAAACTGTAGCCCAAAGTGCAACTAATTCTTGCGAACTGGGAGACAGAAAGCTGGAAGCTTAGCGGAGAGCAGGGGCTGTGAAAGAAGAATTAGCGGAATAAACGTCTTTAGTAAACTGCAGCAAATAACCTTAAATATTTATTAGCAATGCTACTGTTTGCGAGGGCATGCTCAACCAGAAGTAATGAAAGCAGGAGTCAGAGAAAAGCAATAAAAATTCCGAATAGGAAATGCTACAGTAATAATGGTAATAATAATGACACACCGAGTGAAATGTGCTGAGCAGTTACGAGGAAAAGAAAAAGAAACGTACCTGTTCCACCCAGAGGTTCGTCGTCATGATCTGATTCTTTAGGTTCTGAAATAAAACATAAAGATACATATTTATAGAGTATAGGAAAAATACCAAAAATATTTTCTACTGTCACATCCGTAGTTAGGCATGTACATAATCTACGGAAAATCCCTTCCTAATGCCTGATATAATATAAATCTACAGAGCACACAGCTTAAAATGAATGTGGACTGTGAGCATTATACATCCTGTTGTTATCATCATCACCCCATTTCAACATTGAGCGTGTGCTAAGGTCGGCTGTTTCCTGCCTTAACTTTCCAAGTAATCCAAACAGAGAAGGGAAATGGGTGTTAAGCCAGAGCTGGAAGGGAGGAATGTAAAAAATATTTCTCCCGTCCCACCAGTGACACAGACAGAACATACAAAATTTTCATCCTTGTCATGTTTTTTATTTGGCTCCTGTCTCGTTGTGAGAAGAAAAAATAAATCGACTATCTTTTTTTTTGAAGAAAAAGCAACGAAGACATTTCTTTAAGAGAGAAGGTACATCGTACTATTCCATCAAATGGCAACCACGTTTTACACAGTTCACAAGACACAGGGAAAAATTATGCTGTGAAGTGAAACTTTTCACCATTCAAAATCGTATAAGAAGTTACTTAAAAGAGGAAGGATAAAAAGAAAAATGAGAGAACGTTTCCACTAATCCCTCCCATGGTTTCCCTTTAAAATGGGCGACAAACACGGCGAGCTGTTGGTGATATAGAAAAATGCAAAAAGTGGATTAAAATACTTTGTCAAAGAAAAAATAGAGGGAAGGGAAAGTAGTGAAAGTTGAACAACTAGAGAATTGTCACACTATTGCTTCTTCTGCCGTCGCTGTCGGAGCCCTTTTCCAAGCTTGCTTTTTCCTCTCTTTTTTCCCTACTTTTGCTCTTCCTCTGCAATGACTTTTACTTTCCCTTTTATCTGACACACAATAATAAAACGGCAGTTGGAGTTGGTTGGATGTAGGAACACGTTCCTCTGTATGTACATAATATGATTTACTCGTTTTGGTCGAATAACAAAAAGATACATGTCTCTCGCTCCACACACACACACACAGAGACACACAAGTCGTACACAAGTATCAGCTTCTCCTTGTACCATTGGCAGAATTGGCAACTGGGGCAAAGATTCGATCAAAGTTTCACAAGAAAATAAGCAAGAGAAAAGAATGATCAAGGAAAACGGAAGCTGACTGGCATTCTCCATTCTTAAGATGAGGACGCTAGATAGCCTTACTCCACACACTCGCAGAGTCTTAGAAAGTCTCGTAGGTACGGACCATTCATCCCCACAACCAAGACAACTACATGACAACGAGTTCTTTTGTGCTTGTGGAACCAATACACAAAAATTCGAGAAAGAGGGATCCTGAAAGGAAGGAGAAAAAATCTCGCTACTACATCTCTCCACGAGCCTCCATTACTGCATTCTCCCAATTGTTCCTCACTTGACTACTTTGTGTCCTATGTGTATGGCGTACGGTGAGTGTGCATATTGAAGCCATTATAAAATGGGTTTACTGTGCAGCTACAGATATTTTGGCAGGATATTCTTGTTTGTTCTACAGGCAGATTGCTGGACGTTGAGCATTGACGGCAGTGTCACGAGGAGCAAAGAAGAGGAGATGCTGATGCCGATGTTGTATAGTGCCTTGTGGAACAGTGAAAGGACGAAAGAGTTAGCAGCAAAGCAGTGCAACAAAGTAGTGAAGAATATTAGGTGAAACGATCTTGGCACATACCCCACGTTTTTTCATCGGTGGCAATGAAGAGAAAAGTTGTGTCATAGTGTAGCACTCGGTTGCTACCATTTTCTTGCAACAGACAAAACCCCTGTTCTGCTTGTCATAACACGACTGTTTTCTCCGTTCTAGTAATAAGAATGTGTTACCATATGTATACTAATACTAAGTATGCGACTGTTTGCAGTAAAAATCTTCATTCATACCCATTCCACTATATAACCAAAGTACTTAACATTAAGACAGACTTCCTAACAACGGAGCATCTCGAAATCGTATTTTTATAGTTGTACACAATAGAGAATCTCGAGTATCATTTTATGCATCGTCGTCGCTCTGCTGGAAGAAGAAAGGGAAGAAAAGAAAGGGAAAAATAAGAAAAATAGAAAAAATAAGAAAATGTTCACTTTCACCAGAGAGGAAAGCAAGTGAGGCTATCGCTATCGTAATGCTGAAGGCAGTGCCCACGAAATATGCGAATCATGTAGGCATAGATACACACACGTTGTGCTCTGCTCACATGACGATAGCATATTATAAGATTCAACTTTGTTTCTTCTTCTTTGAAAGAAGTTAAGTAAGAAGATTTCCCCCTCCTTTCTTATGATAGTTCTTAAATTACGATTTCTCCTCCTAGCCGCACCGCTCCTTTCTGAGCCACCAAGTACTACCATTATTTCATGTAATATAACTTTTACATATTACTAAGCTCACTTTTTCTGCAACCCACGCTGCTGTACACACATTCAAAATCATAATAATGCATCATGTGTCTAACACCATTCCTTACTTTTTCCCGTCGTCTTTTTTTACGAAAGTGAGCAACTAAAGCTTTTTGCGTTCTTCTGAAAAAAGAGGAGACATTCGAAGATGGCTGATGGTAAGAAAGAACTCCTTTGAGATACTAAAGCTGAAAAAAATACTTGAAAAATAAGTTGTAAGAAACACTACTGCCACTGTTAATGCCCCTGTTTTCCTTCTGTTTGAGACCTGTACAAGGAAGAAATGGGATTTTTTTCTTCTTTCTTTCTCTTTCCGTTCACGCATGAATTTGAGTAAAAATGGCGATGGGTTTGTGATACGCTACTATTGTTATTGAAAATGTACACCATGAATATAAATGTTGGATATTAAGAATGGTTTCAGTCGTGGAGTAACGAAAATTCGAACTGTTTTGCTGTTGATACGCCACTCCATCGCTCCGTTGCTAAGTTAAATATAATCTCTAAGCAGCAGTGTAGGAAATGGATGAATGGGTAGAAACTGTGATTCTTTACTATGCTCATATAACTCTCACTAGAAAGATGTATGCTTCTTTATTTCCGTTTCCACCACTGCATTTTATTCACTCGTGTCAGATAAAGGTAGTGGTGCTGCTTTTCCCTGCTTGTTTTTGTTTTAATAATGACAGCAATGGAGAAAGCAGCAGTAGCTGGAGCACATTGTAATAAACTCGTCTGCTATGACGATGGAAAGGCCCGGAGAATGCGAACTCTGAGTTCAGAACGAGTGTTTATTCACAATGGCCTTGCTGTTAACGAACCCTGGTGTTGCTCGTTCGTCGCCTTCGAAAGAAAAGGTTTTATGATGATAACACAATGATATTAGTGTCAGTGTTTAGTAAATTAGAAATGAGAAAGGTATTGTGAATAGTGAAAGTGGAGCCACTTTGAGAGATAACGCAACTGATTCCACTGACTGCTTTACCTTGTGAAACCGTCGAGTGAAAATGCTTTGTATTCTCCAGGATAAACTGGAAACAGATTTTTAGATAAGTTTGCTGATTCTTATTAGCGTTTGCCCACTACTACAATCAAAATAGCTTTAATATACACTTATGTAAACTCACATGCATTATTGAATTCGTCAAGTTCTCTTTCTCACTTCTTGGATTTCGTTCATAAAATACATTAAATATTGCTTCACTTTTTAACGGATCAACCTCATTCTCCGCTTTCCGGAATCTTTCAGACCAGGCATTCAGAGCAAATGTTCTGTATATTAATGTTTTGTTATTTATAAAAAAAATGAAATACTTTTATGGGTTCACGCTTCTTTTCCGACTCATAATTTGTCGACGTGAGAATAAGGGACAATTGGTGTAAACGCCCTGACTTTTCAGAGAAAAGGAGACAGAGAGCAGTTTAGTGAAAAAGTAGCGAAGCGATGATGTTTCCTCCCTACATCTTTTCATAATCTAAGGGAGCATTCTTCGAGAGAAGATTACCATGACTTCATCAATATCACCCCGGGGGATCCTCATTTCCGCATATACCATGACTTGCAATTCCCTATTCCTCTTTGGCTCACTCATCTACTTAACACACAACATTTATCTGCTTACTCCTCGACTTTTTTCTTCCACTCTGGCTGCTTACTTAACCTACTTTTCCCTTTTGTACCATAAAAGAAATAATGCATTCATGCCGTCAGTTGGGCGCATTTATCAAAACAGGACCACTATTTATAAAGAGCGTGGAAATCATGGGGAAACCACGATCAGTGTGTGCTGTGCATTACACTTTACATTAGTGAGAGTACAAAATTCTGCAGTGATACGCAGACAATTTTTCTGCATTGAAGTCATTCATCCAATTTTATAAATATCGCTTGTACCGCCTAATGCACACTCTCAATGCTCGCAGTGAACGGTGAAACTGAAATCTTGTTTCAGGTTTTTCTTAGATAAATGTGCACTTGTCAGTTTACTCTCACATGTTTACGTTTTCAGTCATTTCGTATGATACGCTGATGGGGATGCTCTTGAGAAATCATGAGCCAACAACACCATCATCGTCTTCCCATATCCTACTTTCTTCCAGTTTGTCATCGTAGCACCATTGAGAAGGCAGCTGAAGAATGCAGATATCCATTCACAGTTTTATTGAATGAATGAAAGTTTCGAGCAAAATCAGCTTTGTATTTGGTAATCCACCAAATACAAGTCAAAGAGTTGAGTTCTGGAAGTGGAGAGGCTGCTATGTGATGAACGTGTTTAGAAATTGATTCGACTGGAGATGCTGCATGTACTTAAGTATTATGGCATCACATCTCATCGCTCAGCATTCGCTTCTTCATTTCTCTTGGGCCTTGAGGTGAAAAGATGGTCTATCTTCATTTCATTTCCTTGTCTCCTCTTGAATCTGTGGGAAGTGAATTGCTTTCATTTCCACTCTCATATTAGCTACCTCATTTGATTTTGGAATGACTACGAAAGGCACACACAGTCGTCTATTTCTCAACCAGTTTCTTCGTTATTGTCTGAGCAGAGGACAGTTCAGAATCTTCAATATTATTACTATCCGGCTGGAGAAAGCGGTTGTTCTTCCGCGTACCAGTCCGCCGGGACCAACATCAGGGTAAAATCATGGACATGTATAATAATAAACAACACGGGATTGCGAAGGAAAATAGCCGAGCACGCATTCAAAATTCTCTTTCCCAACGTACGGATAGGTACGCCTAACAGCGAGTGGAGTGCAGCGAAAGGAAAAGGGACACGAAAAAAAACGGAGGAGGAACCTCGGTTGCTTTGCTTTTGTCAACTTGTAAATTGTTAAAGTACGGCCGCCGAGCTTTCCTTCCTTTCTGTAAAAAATGCGTCTATCCCACTTTGCAGAGGGCATTTAAGTGGATTTCAATCTGGTATGGGTTCGCCTCGCCGGTCCTATCTTCTTCAATGATTTTCATGAAAAAAATGGATGCACGAAAGAAACCAGAAAAAAGTAGCTCCTTATTGGCTTTTATAATTTTATCCTGTTTGATGTGGAGAACTACTACGTACTGCTACTACGCGTGTACACATAGAATCCATGTAAGACCATTGAATCCTTTTTTTCTTCCGTCTTCCTCATCCTACACAAGGAATTTAGCCCCATTTATCCGTTGGCAGTGATTGATTAGTGTTCATTGCATAAACGGCTTCAAGAATATTTTTACTCAAGCCTCGAAGCCAAGCGAAATCAACCCATTTTCCAATCCCTTTTTTCGTTTCCATTCCCACTTCTCATAATATTCTCATTTTTATTATACAATAACTCATTTGGTATACATGCCTCTTAAGTCCTCATTATTACGGAGCATGCACTTTGAGAACTAACTAACAGTCAAAATCTAAATTATCCGCTGATTGCTCAATGTAGAGGATTAGTGTGGAGTGGAGTGTCAAAAGGTTGATATATGTATCTACGTTTGTATGAGAAAAAATGTTATGCTCAGCACATCCCAGATTTACATTTCAGTGCCACTGAATACATTAAGAAAGATTTACCTTTTTCCATGATTCATCTCTATTTTGTGCCAAATTACAAGCGAAGAAAAAATCCACTTTAACTTTACCCTCGTGCATTCTTTTAATGTTATTTATTTTGCTGTAGAAAATATTTATTGGAAGGAAGGAAAAATCCGTCTCTTTGTAGTGTGTGATTTGTAAGCGGTGTCTTAGTAAAAGTATTTCCTGTCAGCAACTGTCACAAGAACTTGTTCAACTTGTGAAATGCATATTTTTTCTCGTGTGATTTCTTCGAGGAATTGGAACCATCCACGCATCTAACTTTTTGTCCCGCTTTGTTTCCACTTTGATAAAAGATATGTACTCCAACTTTTTTAAATCCAACTATCGACTATCTGTCACTGATTCTTTTTATGTTGGAATTCTGCTCGAGGAACTTGAAGTAAAGTTGTTCCTTTCTAATTCATTGAATTACTCTATCTACATGGAACACTTGGGAAACAAAAATCTCCCTTGCTTTCTTCAAGTACTCAACTGTGCTGAGTTAGTGAGTGAGAACGGGGTGTAGCTTTCAAACATGTGCGCAAAAATAAAACACTGAACTGAACTGAGCGCGAGGATTATTTTACCGTTAGATAGACAGGTCTAACAATTTGTTGTACCTTTTGATTTATCACTTTCTCCGCTTCCAATGTAATGATAAGGAATCTGTCAAATCTATGGGAAGACTTACAGTGAGACAGGTACGTACTGATACCGACTCGAATTGCACGTACATACAAGTACAAAGACGTAGTAATCATATATTTTGTCATTTATCATAATTCAGTTGGATCACAAACCATCAAGATCATCATTGTCATTAATGGAAGGATGGCTGGATGTAGACGAAACCCAGAGCTTTTTATTTTTTCAATAAACGTGTCAAACTTTCTATACACTGTCATCCACTAGCCAAAAGGAATAAATCCCTCGGTATTCCCTCGGTACTCTTACATGTTGTGAAAAATCGACGGCGGAAATTGAATACAGTAGAGACAGGTCGGCAAATCAATATTTGTAGTGGCAGATCTAGTCGAGTCCACTCGTCATATTTGGTAGTTATTTTTGTCCAAAATTTAATCTTCAAACCAGGGATTGCTACTGCGTCAGTTATAAAAAGTACATTGCTCGGGCATTGGGATTGCACCACTAGACAGACAACATTTTGGAGTTTTTGGATCTTGAAAAATTTATTTGCGTCAACCAAGTATTTCCTCCCTACTATATACATAAATTCTTGAGAAAGTCTAGGTGAAGTTACTACATGTACCGGATATAAAATGTACAGATATTATTGTCTCGTCGCTAAGTTCGATTATAATACACAAGCTTAGACACATCCATCACAATGAAATCGCAATGTTTTGTGAATAAAAGTTAACAAGTAAAATTTGCGTCCAAATATGTTCTTCTGAAAGTTTGACCTTCAATGAGGAGGTTTATTTCTGGATGGCTTTGCTGCATTCCCGATCATTGCATTTCATTTCATGCACGGATTTTTTTGCATTAATGTGTGAGCTTCTTGCGCGTACATGTATTCACCTGACAAATGGGCCCATTATATTCTCAATCCTAATCCAGAGGGACAATATGCAGTATAAAGTATGTACAAGTTTTATAATATAGGAGGCGTGTGGGTAGACTTTTTGACCTCGCCTTTGCAGTTTTTCATACTAGGCGACTAGTGCAGGATGTGGAAAAAGTAGCAAAGTTTATTTACAACGCACATTGACCCTTCTCATAAACTCGTAATTTATCCATCTTGGAACGAATTGATCGTGTCAGAACAATAAATTGTTGCAATGCTTTTGAGTAACTCGACTAGCAGGCTGGAAAGCCTTCCAACGTCCGAGGCTTGTGAAAAATATCACAGACTAAAGGAATCGCTGTGAAAAATGCTCATCCAACTCAGCAATTTCTAGTGTGCCTCATGAATCATCTTTTCACAGTAAATTTAAAGCGCATTCAGTTATGGCGTGTCACCTAAGTGGAAAGTCTAATGTAACTCGAGCTTATTTAGTTTGGAGTTGGAATGCAGTTTGAAGTGAGTTAGCGTGTACGTGACGACCGAATGGATGACGATGCATTAGGGTAATCAAGAAAGTCAGAGATAATTTTCTCTAAATGGAATTATTATTTTGTCTGGCATGTGTTGGACTTTGCCAATTTCCCTCTACTCTCGTTTCCCCCTGCCCTAAACACTTTGCAATTTCACTCAGGACAAAATTACAACAACCAATAAATAACTTTATTGTCAGTTACAATTTTGCGGCAACTTTTACAAATCTGTCAAACTAAAACTAGCATCATAATTTCCTAGCAACTTGGTGTTTGCTCTTTATCAAGCGAGCAGACGACCGCGTCTGGATTCATCCAGCGTAATCTTCCTCCTCCTTTCGGCTGGAGTTTGTAATAAATTTTCTATCTTTCCTCTGCCCTTATAATAATTTGTGGAGAAAGTTATCATTGGATGAAGTGTTGCGGGGACGGCATGGCTACTACAGCTACATAAATGTTTCTTTTGCTTTTAGTATGGCTAAGCGGAATTGAGAGTGGTAAATAATTTTGAAAGGATACATCATACAGGAAAATAGTTTTCCAAGCCGTTGAAAAAATAAATTAGCACATGATAAACATCGTCCATTTGTTCGCACTGCAATATGCGGAGACTGCATTTAAATTCAAATTCATTATTACCACAGCTTGCGAATATGGAGGACTCGGCCGCCCAGTTTTGCTTCATTTATTTCCACGTAGCGGATGTCTTTCGCCATTTCATTGCATGACTGCGTTTTAGTGGGATAGTGGAAGGCAGTTAGGAGTTATGGGCTGATGTTCGTGTCGAGTGATATAATACAGAGCGTCGTCGTTGTATCGAAGTAATTTCATTCAGACCGGTAAAGTTGCTCTTGTTTCATTCATCGTATACATACGTACCTTGGAGTTATTATTTTATTTTATTATTGTAGCCGAGTAACTGCTCCACTCTTCTCAGGTTACAACTTGCTGATATTGGCATGGACATACTCACTCACTCTGTCACCGCTTAATGTGTCCCTGAAGCGTGTATTAAAGTAATTTCTTCTCAGCAACAAAGAAAAGGGAAGACAAGGGCTATAATTTCTTTTTTACTAGCCTTTGGATTTCCATTACAAAGTGACAGATAACGCTGTTTTGGCATAAGGAGAATCAGACTTTCCCTTTAACCAGTCGCATTTAAAGCTCGTCTGAAGGAGACAAAACGTGATGTAGAGCGTTTGCTGCACAAAAATTTGTAGTCCATTGTCAGCAGCTTTGGCCAGAGCACGATTTTTTGTACAAGTTCGTGAATCAGGAAGGAAGCAAAGGAAGCCTGACAGTTTCCAAGTAGTCCCATTCTTATGAAGTAGTTCCCATGAAGTTCACTCACGAAGTGCAGCCGCGCGTCCGCCTAAACTTACAAATGTGTAGAAAGCTTTGTAATGTTCCCTACGAACAAAATTTTCTAACCGGGGATTTCGCTTTTAAGCAGCTTCCAGAATGAAAGTACAAGGAGAAAATAAGCAGCCAGCTTATGAGCTATCCGGATTTGAAACATGTTCAGTTTCAAGTGCTTCCAACACTGGTTGGATAATCCCATTGCTGGCTGAGGGTTCTAATCAATATTGATCGTCTCAGATCCGTACTGGAGAATGTTGGCAAGCGCAATAATTAGTCATGAAGTGAACAATCGATCTCTTCAAGGTGGCAATTCAGATTGCTTATATTGGAATACACTAATTTGATACAATAAAACCAAAAGTTGTTTGATGAAAAGTGACAAAACAAAAGTGCGACTCGACGGAGTACGCCCGTTCGAGTAGTCTGGAATATTGGGAAGTGGTCTACCTTGTAAACAAAACGTGCTGAAAGCACTCGACACAAACTGTACAACCGCTTGTGAGGTACATTATCATTCACCAGTGCTACTTCCTTACAGCTGCTACGAGCACTTTATTTTGCTGGCCTCTTCGTCTAGATTCATATTAGAAGAAACAATGTGGAGAAAGTGAACAACTGTCAGCTTCGTTTTCCGTCTTCTTCTCCTCCTCCGACTTGTTTTTTTTTGCTGCGTCACCTTACGCGATTCTAGTTTGTGCCTTCATTGAGAAACACACATGTACACACGGCGGCGATGGTTTGTGTTTTTCATTTTCATAAATGTTTCAAGCGAATGGAACTCACAGTTGAAATGATTTCATCTCCCCAGACTTTAATCCTAAATTGTTCGTGGCTAGAAAGCTAGCGTCACATAAATGCCACATCTCGCATATGTATATGTGCATTATTTCATGGCGGAACGTCCAATGTGTACGTCTACCTACAACAAAGATTCAAAAGGGACTCATAAAGAAGGCAGAGAACAAATATTCATGAGACCGGGAGACCCTAACCAAGCAGTGGATACAAGAGTAGAGGGAAAAGTTTTCCCGTTTCGCTTGCTACAAAAATCTACAACTGCTTTTTAGCAGACTGTTATTCTGCTAACTAACCTACATGCATTACCCTACTCAACTCACTACTCCACACATTTCCGAAGTTTTAGTTTGATTTGCTTGGATTGGTGGGTGACGACTGGTTGGCAAGCTTCTTGCCATCTGACTTGCAATTACAGAAAAAAGTTCGAGCTCCAAAATTAAAGCTTATAAAGGCACTAAGGAAAGATGTGAAAATTTATTTGAAAGAAGGGAGAAAGAGGAGAAAGTCGAAGCGACGAAAAGGAGGAAAGTGCGGACTAGGACGGTTCATTCAGGTGCAATTAATAAATCCCCTGGAACATTTATATTTCCTCCCTTTCTTCCTCCTGTGTCAAAAACTATCTCGTCCAAAAAGTAAATGAACCCTTTTAGTAAATTAAATTTCACTTGCATGTATATATAATCTCGGAGGATTTCCTCTCTTCATTCAAATAAAGAAAGTCACACAAAAATGGGACAAAAAAGGGTAAAGCGTAAAAAGAGAATTACGGCAAGACGAAGGGAAATGGTTGTATGGCTCCTTCGTTTTAATGCTAGCAGCTGAACTCATTTTGGGGGAAAGTAGATAATAATAATAACACTTATAGTCATAAAAATAAAAGAAAAAATAATAATAGTTTATTGTGAAGCACCGGGCGCCATCCTCTCTCCTGCTCTCCTTTGGGGGTTGTTCTTCACTCCTTGGACAGGTTTACTAACTTTTTTCCTATATTCCCTGTCAATTTATTCCGGGAGAAAGCTATTCAAGAATAGCAGATATGCTCGTCGTTGAAACTAGGAAATTACAAAATTCAAACTTTCTTCTACCTTCGGCTGAGTCTCATTTTTCCCAGGAAGTCGACTCTATAAGAATATTATTTTATTATCTAAAACAGGGCAAGTAAAAGTAGCGTATAGTATCTGTGCTTGTGAACATGTGTGCTCCTTTGTCATTTTTTTTTCTCTCTCTCTCTCGGAGAAAGCAACTTCTGACGTTTGAGCGATATAATTGAGTAAATGAAAAGGAAAAATCCGTCGGATGATTACTATACAAGAGCGAGCGAGGATAGAAGAAGAAAAAGTAATATAGCTTACCACGTCAATCAACTGCGAGAGTCTGAGTTTGATTCGAACTTTAAGAATATCTGATGTGTTGACAACTGGCCTTACAAGTTTATTGTAGTTGGAAAGCAAATCATCGTATAACCTTTTCGCATCGGGGTTCCCCGAGTAAGCCAGTGGAAGGAACCCAGCAAGGACCACATATATGAGCCACTGAACACACATGGTTTTAAAGTGTTACCTGAGGTTTCTGCTCTTGCTCTACCGTTGTACACAAGGATTTATATAATTTATCTCCCTCGTCTCCTCTCTCCCTGCTCCACTCTCGTACTCGGAGTCTTTTCAGGTAGGTCTGATTTTTATCTTGCTTATCCCACCGGATTACTTTTTCCTCCTTGCACGTAGCGGAAGCCACTTTATTTATAATTTTTAATGAAAGCCACCGACTTGCTTAATATTGATGTCTTAGTTTCCCTGCTTCCTGGTGGTAGAAAAACAACTTTATCTACTATCTCGACTGGCACTGACTAATTTTTTCCCCGTTGTTCGTTCCCCGACTTTTAATGTTCCTGAACACACACTCGTCATGGCGAAAAACTTAATTTCACTCCAGACTTTTTTATTTATTTCATGATTGTCTGTCGGTGCTGTCAAAAGTAAACACGAGTGGATGTCAGCGAAAGCAACAAGAACGAACGACTCTTGTCACACGATGATGATATTAAAATCACTTGAATGACTGCAGAGTAGTTATTATTATTATTATTATTAACGTGGACCGCTACACATCTGCCCTGCCACAATGTGTTCGTATCATAGTCCAGGCTTTATATTCCCTTATCTAATTGTTGTCTATTGTGTTTGTTAGTTTATAATAATAAAAGGCGACATGCCCCGATAAATTTCTGCGCAAGTTTATTAGTAATGCACCCATGAGCAAACACGTAAATATTAGATTGTGTGTGTGTGGAATTGTATTCTCGGTGGAAACGGATAGAACTGATTTTCATAATAAGAAACATCGGCAGGAGACAACGGGGACGATAAGAAAAACTGTTTTGTGGCGATCGATACTGGTACGGTTACGTAAATCTAATAATGATAACAGTGATATCATTTGAAGCTTGACTAGATTTCAATGAGAATACGTCGGCTATCAAAGTCAGAGAGAGAGGCATTGTTTCAGAATTGACGATGCAGACTCAAGCTGATGCAGCGGCAACGACAACGAGCAACGAGGCTTTGTGCGTTAAAATAAATATTAAATCTCTTCATCTTCATTGCTACTCTCTCCTCTCTGGTGTGGAGACGTGCTTTGCTTTGCTTTGTCACAGTGTCCCCAACCTCATTTGTTTTATCACTTTTTCCACCACCTTACACAAAAACACAAACGACAAATACAATAAAAAAGTAAGATTTTATTCTCCTTCCATTCAGATATTATCGACTGGGTTTCTTTCCCGTTGTTTGAAGTTTCTTTTCCAGTTCTAGGAAGTAACAGCAATAGTAATAATCGTAATAGTAATACACACACTTTTTCGATAGTTCACTTGTTTGTGTTCGCTCCTTGTTTACTTTGAAAGTTTCTTTAGCAAGGAGATGAACATGTCGAACTGCAGTTGGAGAAGGAAGCGGCTCACAGAGTCAGGAAAAATGTGCGAGTGCATCAACACAGAGAGGCTTACAAGGACCAAAACAGAGAGGAGAAATTTCTTCTCTGCTCTCCATTCGCCTCTACTTTTGGCTATGAATCTGCTTTCTCGCTAGTTCTCATCAGCAGAATTGCACAAACAAACAGCACGCGAGGGAAGGAGGGAGGACGCTCTTTTAGCTTTATTTCATTCGTTTTTTTCTGACTACTTGTCCAATGCTTTATTTATTGTTTGGAGCAGGAATCGGAGGAGAAAATATTCTTAAAGATGGTACGAAAAAATGATTGGAAATCAAGTTTGAGTTTTAATTCTGCTATAACGGCTTTCTGCAGACCGGGAAGGAAAAATGAGAAAACGGAAAGAAGGGAGAGAAAGGATGAGAAAAATATTGGCTCGATATTGAGTTTGGAAAAGACTATGAAAATGAAGAAAATTGATGAAGAGAAGAAGAAGGGGAGAAGAAGACGAAGAAGTGACGAACGTGAAACAAAGGAACAGGCACACTCATGCAAGACACATTCTTGATGAGGCAAAGAGAGAAAAAATTGCGTGAGCTTCCAACTGATGGATATGAGCGTGCAAAGAGATGAAATGCGAATGGCAAGACAAGCAGAGTTTAGTTGGCTGTGGGCCGATTCCGCTTTTCTCACACTCACTCTCACCATACGAGTGGTGAATCCGCTGTGTGGTGTATACAAGAAAGACATGAGCCTGAAAGCAGAGACATGGAACGGACTATGGTAACTCAGCAAGAGCGAGGGATCGGGCAGAGAATATTACAATACTTTTACTTTACTTCACTGTCCTGCTTATGAGAGAAAGCAGCAATCGGCAGACTTTTTCGTCGCTCCTGCTGCTACAACCAGATTTCCCGTTTTTTCACTGAATGCACAGACGAAAGGAGGGAGCTCTCAGCTCTCATTCTTTTTCTTGCTCGCTTCTGATGCATGCATCTAGTAACGTTGATCCCTGTTTCGAATGTATTATCCTTGCTTGCCTTCTCAAACTTTTTGCTGAACCCCTTTTGTCTAGGCTGTGTGCTTTCCCTCTGGTATCGTCGTAGAAAATACTTTCATTCTGTTGCCTCTCCTCAGCACGCTATTCAGCTTGAGCGTGCAGTCAAGTCTTGTGTTTGGTTTGCTACTTAGCGAGCGAGCACTTCCAGACTACACGCCATACCATAGGTAGCTGCCTGCTTTTCCTATAATATGAAACATCTCATGTGCTCTATTCTCTACAGCAATCGACCGAGTACAGAAAGAAACGTTGTCTACCACCAGCAAGCCAAATTTCGCAGACGCCACATGCTACCACTGACATACACATTGCCATACACAAGTACTGATTCAATGACAAAAAAGCAGTATCCCCGTTACTGATGGAACCGCTTCTGATGTTATAACTCCACTTTCCTTTGGCCGTTGCTGCTGCTGCTGCTGCTTTTGAGGCTTATGCCAGTACTTTCATGCTGATGTTATTAAACCCACACCACTTTATCAGTTTTTGTCTAGCAACCAAAACCAAAGGAGGAACACCACCAAGTATAACCGTAAACCTAATAAGGTCACAATAATACGTTCACTCTGTTTAGCTACATAATCCACTCCTCAATGAAATACATAGAATATTGCTAAAAGTTTCGAGGAAAACAATGAGATCAAGAGGAGAACAAGACGGGGGATGTAAAGTCTGTTGTATATTAGAAAGCTTTCTTCTCAGGAAAACTTTAATGCCGTCTCGCTCTTCCTCTCGCTCTCACTGCGTCGGAGAGATTTAACTAATTTCTACAAAAGGCACGACATCCTTCGTCAAATTATGAATAAGCAATTTCAAGTTTGAAGGCAATTTTTACAGCCGCTCCAGACACTTTTTTCTACACTTTTGGACAAGTTATGATATAATGACATGGCCACAGGAACCATGGACTAGCATCTGAGCAAGAGAAATTTTGACTTCTCTGTGGTCATACTCATGGCAAACTCTCTCTCGCTCTATGTGTCTTATAATTTATGGTGTCGTTACTTTCTCATTCAACGATCCCCTATGATTGGAGAAATTACTTTTTTTTGGGGAATAGATATCGATTTGGCATTCTTATTTTCCAAAGAGATTCCCCTAATACATTATTTGTGCAAACGTGCATTCACGCGCGCCGTGTCCGTACACACGACACGGGAAGAACCACTAAAAGAGACGCTTGAAAATGCCTACCTCGACGAGAAGTATTCATCCTCTCAGCCGAATTCCTCTACAATATCCTGCACGACCCTTTCAAAATATTTACATCGAAGATATCGAATCGGTCTCCTGCCCGCTTCTCTTGAAGAGGGATACACGGAGATATAAAAGGGAGAAAAATGCCTCATTATGTGCCTTTGATTGGATGATGGCAAAGTAGATCACTTTTTTAGCTTTTTTCCGAGCTGGAAATGCAGTCAAAGTATATAAAAGGACGAGGAATACTTAAACCTCTCCTGCCGTACTTTAGGTGTCTTGCAACAATATTTGTGCTCCTCTGTTTTCCGTTGTCACATCAGAGAAAGCGAGTATTGGATGCCATTCGCCAAACTATATAACCTAGCAACGTGCACCACTTTAACGAACCACTCTCGCACTCGCCGTCCTTTTCAGTGGTGTAGTCAGCCAGGGAAAGCAAATAAAAGCGGAGAAAGGCGCCATACATCTTTAGAGAGGTTGCGAACAGATCCTCTTTTTGTTCTTACTCTCGCTCTTTTCTTTCTTGCTACCTATGTGAAATAAGTAAGCTCCGAGCCTGAGGACAAGAATTCACTCATTTCGCTTAACGTTTGCCATTGCCGTTATGTACTACTTAATGCTTATACACTTTCCTTTTCGAGAAGTACTGGTGGAAACCACTCATCCTCATTGTCATCTTACTTCTCTCCCTCGCTCTATCTGCTCGCCTCTCCCTTTCTCTTTCACCTTTTTGCTCCTTGGTATGCTCCGCATCTTGTATGTCGTAATAATAGTAATGATGGTAATAGCAATAATATGTAGATAAACTGTAAAAGGAAAGGAAACGCACAAATCTATATACATGCATAACAGAGCTCATAGTTGGGCCACGCTTGAAATGAAGGGAAAGTCGACGAGACGACCGCACTAGCTTCATGGAAATTGCATTCTTTATTAGGATTTCACTTTCACACATATTTCTTGTCTTTGATATATCTCCTTTCATGTACGGTCGCAAGACCCGTGTCTTTCTCCCATGAGTCCTTTTGTGCTACTTAAAGGCCTGTGTTTCCATCCCTCTTCCTTTCTCTCTGCATTCTTGACTTTTTCTCTTTTTCTTCCTGCTCGCTTTAAACTCAAAGTACACGAATCTGCGACACATACACAAACATGACGTTTCCCCTGCACGAAACTCGGGAATAGAGCGTGAAGTGTTTGAGCATCTTCTTTGCATTCTCTACATGCTGTCCCTCTCTATAGCTTACTCCCAGGGAGTTTATGGAGTTTGTAATAATATCTGTCATACGGCCTCCCATCAAATTTCACCTCACCTGGAATTACGCAAACAAGTGCATCTGGATAGTTTGTCGTTTCAAAAATGTATGGATAATGTACACCCATGAGCCCGACACAAGTTATCCAAGTGTGTGGTTAGCTTTCACTTGTACAACATTCTCGATGAGGAGGTGGCTTCTTTCTGGTTTCCCATGCAGAGACCTTCCTCAATTCTCAATGTTGCGCATTAATCCATCATTATTATGATTGATGAACAGATACGACGATTCTGACTTGAGCGATGATAATCAATAGAGCCTGCAAAGTTGAGCTATCAAACAGCTTCTCTCTTATGCCTCTTCTGACAAATGCCTTCCACTTAGTGTGCAAACTCCAGACAAGGAACGCTTCCTTCACATTCCAACTTTGTTCTTGTAGATAATGTTCCCCATATATCTTCTCTCTATCACATCAAAATTATAATACATTCGGTAAACAGATATGACGATTGGATAAGCCCTGATAATAGCCAAGGAGCTGTGGGTAATGTGCAAACAATTCTCTGCCTGTGTGCTGTGTGATACGATATCAGTTTGTGAGACGCAAAACAAGATTAAAGAGGCTTTCTCAAAGTGCCCCATACCCGCAGCAGCAGCAGCAGGTAAGCGACGACCAAGGGAAAATGACTTTCTCTCTTTGGAAGCAATTCCAAAGGTCTATCGAATGTCCATTGGAGCAATTTCCTGACATCAGTCATCTCATCGAGAGGAAGAAATTACCCTTGTTATTCGTATGGAATTGGTATTGTGATTAGGAATCAAAAGGGGACAAAAATGTTTCAATTGGATAATGCAGGGAATGAGCAAAATGAGACAGGGTAATAAAGAATGAGTGGCTGAGTGAGCGAGACGGGACAGCCTAATGCTTTCCTTGTAGTGTCATTTTGATTCTCTTTCAGGAATACACACACTACTTAATAATGGTGGCAGTCGTGGAGAAATGCATTATTGTAATTGAGTTACCTTGCTTTTGAAAGGCACATTACTTGAAAGTTGTACCGTCACAAGTCACAGAGAGCCACGGAGCCGAGAAAAGAAGAAAAGAGGACGACAAAAAGTGTCGACTATATTGAGAGAGTATATCGGCCAGAATATTATGAGTAGTGAGAGTGAGAGCGTTACACTACGCACGTTTCACTTGAGAGATAGAAGGTAGACGTGTTGATATAGATTATAATGCAGGCACCTATACGCAAAGCATAAAATCGGTCGCACCGGTGGCGATGGTGGTCGTTGATGTGCTGCTTCCTTCGTCCCCTCTCAGTCTGTGGTGAAGGCGGTAAGCACCTTATGCAGCTTTAGGAAAGACTTGAAGAACAGTTTAATTTTTGACTTGAATACAATCCTAGAGTCGTTCGTACTTTCCATTTCCCTTCATGTTTTTCTCTCCACTTTTTTTAGATGGCTCGCTCAAGCAACTTGCAACATTACGTCGATTCTTTGAAAACTAACGACATGTGTATGCATGTCTTGTGAGGAGCACACGAGTGGCGAGTGTGTGTGTGTGTGTGTGAAATAAGGGAGGATACTATAGAGTAGCATGGAGGCATCGGCACAAAAGTTGAATCTCTTGTTATCTCCGTTTTAAGATGAAGTGGCTAGGCTATGTCTTGCTGACTGACTGACTTGGCGTGAGTGTATGTGACAAAAAGGAAGAATGGTCCTTTTGTCTTTCGTGTTTGGCTTATAACCTGTTTTCACTATTTTTGCTCAACTTGGTAACATTTGAAGGTACCCGTAGCTTCGTGGGAACCATCATCTGAACCAGCACAAAAGACCCATCATCACATATCAATTGCATGGCGATGGCGAGTTGTAGGGAAATAGTGGAATTGGAATATGACGGCCAAGTATAGCTACAGCGAAAACTCCCTTTTTCTTGTCATTTCCTTTCTTTCACGCTGAAAGTCATAGTGACAGCTACAAAAAAGTGAGCACATCATGACTTCATAGCAGTTCCAGCCGTATGTTATTCTTATGGATTTGCACACTTTCATCATCGTTCTCATTTTGTCGTATTCACATTTCCAGTGCTCAACATTCTTCTTTCTTATATCTCGCGTGATTAAGCGTCCGGAGGTGTGTACGTTTCTGAGTGAGTGGGGGGAAGTGAACGAGTTGCTGTCGACCATGTGCATTTCCATTCCTTGAAATATTACAGTCACTCAGCAAAAGCTCGAAATTGCTTTTCAGATGGGCAGCGAATACATTATGCTGTCTTTTGAACAATTTTCTTTTCAGTTTCGCACGTGAATGAATAATTTTTGACTTAGGTATGCTACATTACATGGATTTTAGCTAGGCACAGAAATGGCCTCCAGTGAGGCCGACTTCGTTTTATCTAGGCTAAGGAAAAGTTTCTGGTGAAAACGAGATGAGTCGTCGTTGGATGATAGAAAGTCAACTTGAACTTTGACTCAGCTTGTCACGAGAAGGTAGCGAGTTCATCTTGTATGAATTATTAATGATGACTGTCTGTCAATTATGGAGCCAATTTAAAGACTGAAAGCATCTAGACGACAGCATTAGTAGCCCACAGTTATTCTGTGAAAAAGTCAAGCGCTCTGAGCTAAGACTATTGTCTTGTTACAACTATGGATTTTCCAACATTCAAAAACTTTCATCACTCCTCTTAACTTGTCTCTCTCTCTCTCTCTCCGCTTGATTGTAGTATTTTTTTAAAAAATCCTCTGGCAAACTTTTCAAAACTATACACAATCGGGTTAGTACGCATTTTTCCTCTAGCGTGAGAAGCTCCTCATTCGTGAAGAGTAAATGAGGCATGACGTATGCTTCATTCATTTTTTGGGGGAAAACTTCTTGTAATGGTGATGGGCATAATATTGTCAAGTCAAGCTAGGCACTATATATCATTTGCATACCGAAATAATTTCACCGAATAAGCGGATCACGCTGTGTGATCTCAGGAAAAAACTTCCCTTGTGTTGCCCAAAAAGCATTTTAAATCTATATTTTATGGTACATTTTTAGTTAAAAAATGTTATTTTTATGACATGTTAATATAAAATGTATATAAATATAGGCCTATTTTAATAATAAATGATTATTGAAAAAAAATTTTTATCAAACATCCAAAAGTAGGGCTGGAAACCGTGTACCTTGTGCATGCAAAGTTTTTTCATGTTGTCCACTCTCTAGTTTTTCCGAGAAAAAGCCGATTATCTTTTTTATAGTGAATAATAAATTTCTTGCATTGAATCCTTGAAAACGCAAGATGTCCATCCCTGTTTTCATTTTCATCAAAACGAATTTCTTTTCCTGCTCAGTCGAGTTTCCTTTTTAATCCACATTGGCATGCTACTTTTGCTAGTATGCTAATATATGTATCTCCTTCTCCGGACTTTTGAACGGAATCTGGGAACAATGTTTATAGTTTATAATGGAATGCTCATTTTACAGTTTCGACGAAATGAGATAAAGCATTTCAACAAAGTCTGAGGGAATGAATTGATTCGCCCCTTCGTGTGGAAGTACACAAGTATTTATTCAACTCCTCTCTCTCTCCCACTGTCTCTCTTTCGTTTCGACGTAATTGGTATGCTGCTCTTGCGAGCAACTCTTGATGAAGATTGAGTTTCTCATGTGGACGTAGAAGTAAGAATGGGAAGGGGAAAAAATAAGTAAATACGTGTAGAAAGAGGATGAAGGGAAAAGAATGCTAAAATGCTGCCAAGGGACGTGGTTCTCTTGCTAATGAGCCCAAGATCGCATTCACACACAAAAGATTTTACATCTGTTAAATCTTATGCAAAAAACCTTGTTATTCTATAGAGAACTGTACACCACCACTGAGATAATGTTCATTTTTACAAGAAATTGCACACGCCAAATGTAAGGGAAGGCATAGACGGCTGCCTACCTAATAAAATGCATATTGTACATTCTCGCCAATTTGGAAACGCGTACTCGAGAGGAAAGGCAGGTCCGAAATGCATTGTCTCTCTAAAAGAGGAGAGAATGAAGCAAGATATTGGCAATGTGTTGTTGCAATAATCACTTTATACAATTCTTACTTTTACAAAAAAAAATCTTTGCAAAATGGTTTCGCTGTCATGATCCGTACTTGAGCTTTGGCTTTAGATTGAACAAAAAAGGAAAAATAACAAAGTTGAAAATGGTGGATCAAAAAGCTTGTGAGCAGGGATATAGGGAAAAAGGAAACTTTCTGACTTATTCTCCACACCACCTTCTTGCAATAAAAATTACGGACTCTCTCGAGACGGAGTGTAATATTTCTCACACATGAAGATTTGCTGTAAGTTTTTCGTTTTCTTCTTCGCGACTTTCATTCAGGTAAAACCTTTTTCCTTTATCAGTTGTAATAATGTATTGGAAGGTTATTTTTTATTATGTGGAATTTATTCCTCCGCTTTAGATTTATTTACTTTCTTCTCCGTTACACGGAAAAACGAGATTTTCTTTGTAACGTATTCTCTAGTTGGACTATAATAACAGATGTGCAGCGAAGAATAAATACTTTGGTTCCTATACACAGTTCCCCTTACAAACAACTGACATTTCCTTTAAATCTCATGCTGTGCAATTTCACTTCAAATACTGTAGATAAAGGGCATTGAGAATTGAGAGATGTTCTTTCATTATAAATATTAACATGGAAGGATCTATTACACTTGATAGTAGTTGATGTAATACAAGGAACCTGTCTCCTTCTGACATAACGCAAGTAAAACATTCTCTTTTTTCACTACGAACAAGGATCGAACTGTTTTGAGTTTGAGCACCTCAACATTTCCAAAGACTAAATTTCCTTGTGCTCTAATGTATCGTAAAGTTAAACCAGTTTAGGAATCTTTGTATTTTCCTTTTTACCTTTTTTATCTCTCTCCAGACTCTCGAATGGATTCTCTCCTGCTGTGTTTAGCAAACTTCACAGGTACAAGCTAAGCCATTAAAAGAAGACTAAGTCGTACAGTAAAGCAGAGTAAAGTGATCCTAATTTTTAATTATAAACGAAATGAAAGAGGTGGAGCTCAAGAATATTCCAGTTTTATGTACGTAATATTTTATTTAATTGGATGATGTAGCGTAATTGCAAAGTTGTATATAGGAAGTTAAGAGTTCAAGTATTAATGCGCCGTCGCTATTATCCTTTTACGGTTTATCTGGGATAGAAGACAAAGTCTGCATTCATTTTGCCTAAAATCCAAAACTTTCACAGCATTACAAGACCTCTGTTCTGTTGATCAAATTCAAGCGGAGGAGTGACAGTAATTTCTTCTCTCACTTACTGTAAAGTAAAGAAGTGAAAGAGCTTTTAAGAAATTATCATAAAGTTATGAGAAATTCTTTCCTTCCTCCGACTAATGTCATCCTAAGTGCTTCTGAACGATTTATACTCGTGTGATTTAAAAAGCTAGAGCAGTCTTCCTTCTCACGCGATATAAACATTCAAAAACTTCATCCCTCACACAATACACAAATCATATTATTTTGCATCACTTAGTCATGGAGATATTCGATGGAATTTTTATTGATTCCAAACTCTCCAAGCAAGCAGTTTTCAGAAAATTTATAATTTTTCACCAATTGTACTTTTAAGTCGTTATTATAAATTCATACTTTCATTTCCAGCAATGAAGAATTCATTCTAAAAGGCGTCACGCGTTTTGGGTAGTATTCAGAGTAAAAAATGTTTCTGGTTGGTTTAAATCAACTACACCGTGAGAAATGTAAAAGGCATAACAAATCCTACAAAGTCATAATGATAAATTGTGAAGAAAGTAGTTGGAAGTTGGAAGCAAGTGAATGCACATAACCTCCATTCCTTCCCTTTTCTAAGCCGTTTCAAACACAAACGCTTCCTGTATTCAAATATGGGAAAAACTTTCTTAGGTCTGCACGCACGAGAAAAACCACGTTTTCAGCCAAGAGATGTCTACCATCTCGACATGGGAAAATGAGATTTTTTTTTACATATTCTTTATTTAATGATCTGTCCCGGAGGCATCATTTTTAACTACTATTTCAACAGGGAAATGTTTAATAAGTTGAACCAGAGCCGTTTGCACCATTTTATGATCCTGTTAAAATTCTGCCGAACATCATTAAAATAGTAGCCGGAACAGTGTTGGAAAATCGGACTGAGGTAGTTTTGTGAAAGTGACGATACACACAATTATGAACTCGACGGCAAAGTTAAAAATTGTGTGCCGTCTTCACGTTTAACTGGTGCTCAACATTCCAATAGTAGGTTATATGACTTAATTAATGAATTTTGTGTTTTTGTGTCCTCAAGGAGTAATTGGAACGAGGTCGCCTTTGAATTTAAATTTCAAACGCATTCCATTTCTAATTTATTGCTCAGGTCATTGTAAAACATGAGGGTTTCGAGTTTCTTCAGTAGATGAAACGAATGAAAAATTAGCATTTTTATTCTTTAAAAATTTACATAGTCGAATTTCATGTTGTTCACATATGAAGTGCTTAGTTAGTAGATTAGACAAGGTGACCTTTCAAAATGTTTTCGAGGATAATGCCACGTTCGTTACAATAATAAAGCATGGTACTTACCGGAGATAAAACGATAAAAGATCACACTGTAGAAAGGAACCAGTCTCACACGTTACACAAGTCAGAAATAACGGCTGATTGATGCTATAATAAAAATTATGAAACGAGTCTAGCGGAAGTTTGGAAAGATGGCTCTGGATATCGCGGATGGAAATAACTATGCGTAACTGTGGAAGACGCTTGTTATAATTTATGTAATTGTTTCAATGCCAACTTCAAATGCGGTTTAATAAGTTTTATTGCTTGGTGCATATTGATTCCAAATTTGCAAAAAAGTAGTTGCCCAATTCATTACAGAAATAAAGATCGTTCTTTGTTTTACACGGTTGTACAGGTAAATCATTTTCATGTTCATTTTATTAATATTATAATTAATATCATTATTATTATTAGTATTATTAATAATTATTATTAAATATTAATTATCATTATTATTGCGGGTTGATTTGAATTCATTGGATAAGCGTGTGGTATTCCTCAATTTTTCATTAGGGCACTCCAAATGTCGATTGCGAAACGATGATTTGCAGGATTAAATATAAATATAGAATCTCATAGAAAGAAGAAACACATTAAAGAATTCTTATTAAAGAATGAAGAGAATAAACAATATCTAAAATCTATCATTGTCCTCAAGTAAACCTTGACTAGGTAAATGCGGGGGCTTAAGTATTTCATGAGTACTCACTACTCATATATAATAATAATGTAATAATCATATACTAATCGCTGTATCTAATCATTTTACAATTTACCGTACACCTAGCACATTTTCGTACCTAAACTTGATTACAGAGCTAACTTGATTTCTAGTTACACTTCTCACTAGTATGTAAAATTCAAACATCTCAGTCGGGCAAGTATTGTGTAGATGGAATAGTATAGTTTCATCTTTTTCCATTCATTACTATCAAACAGAGTTTTAAAAAATTAACATAACAAGGTGGAAATTCTGTCTAAACGTTTTAACGACACAACCGGTTAGAGTAGGCTTGGCTTATCTCAATGATAATTAATAACTTTTAACTATAGTAGTTTATTCCTGTGTTGCAATGCAATACATTACTCACGTGTAAGATACAAACGGTCAAGTCGACAAGTGCAAATTGAATGCATTGTCGTTTTTTTCACATTTCACAATCAATCAGATCGATACGTAGAGTGTGTACACGTTTACTCATTTAATTTTTTCCTCGTGAAGTTTCAAATCCTCCGTATTTAATGCATTACAAATTTTGTACATTTTTATACATAAAAACGAAGTGTGCTACAGAATTTCGACATCTTCATAGTTCTTAAAAATCATACCGCTCGTCACTAATAGATTGCATATTTATTAGATCGATGAATGTCGGTCGTATCGTCAGATGGTCACAGTTTTCGTAAGACCTACAAGATGTCTCACAAAGTGCTAGAGCCAATAAAATTGACATTTTATCACGTTATCACTTTTAATTTGATTTATTTAATTTGAAAGTCTGGGAGGTTATTTTCTAAAACACAGATTGCCGAGAGAAGAGAACCAATGAACAAGAACGGACTTGAGTTTAGATGCATTACTAAAAGAGTAAAAAATAAAAATTAGCACTTTCATTGACGTAAACTGAATTACGTAGTTCTGTTATTCTTCTCTTCTCATTCTCTTTAGAAAAAAATGAGTCGTGCACAGTGCGAAACAGGTGCGTTTTTGTAAAGTTTTATTGTTATTCTTCCACCTTGCAATTCTCGAAAGCTCTTGATTCATTGGAAGATGCTCGTGGAAAATATTTAAAGTTGTTATTTTTCACGTGTATGTATTTAAGTAGGAAGATCCTTGGAGAATTCTCGACATCCGCATATTTAGTTGAACAAATATAGAAAGTAAGTTTTTAACCAACGTTTTTGTACAAAACCTCTAACATCATAATATCAAAGCTAATAAATCTTTGATCGCTAACTCTGCTTTCTCTCTGAGCATTATGGTAAATACATTTGAGTGCAATAATTCTCCCCGGTGTTTCTTGCGTTAATATTGTTGAATCTTTGAGGAAGATAGAAGCACACTAAAACTTTCCAAATGGGATGAAGCAGTTGAGAAGATAAAAGAGAATAAAATAGGTACAAGACGAGGTAGAATCGTATCAATAACAATAAAGGACAATAAAAAAGAAAATGCATGAAGGCTGAGGAAACTTTTTTGTCTATGACCAAGGTGTGTGTGTTTGTTTGTGCTAGTAGATGGACTAAGACTTAAAACTCCTTAGGTATCTGCTTACCGACCTAACATTAGCATATCATTATACAATAGTTTTGTTTTTATAGGTGAGACTTAATCTAAAGACTCCATTCGCTTGTGATTTAATGTGCTAGATTATTCATTGCTCGATATAACGTGGCGCCAATGTTATCGTTTCCAAAATCTCTGATAGAAGGTGAATGGATTGCTTCGCCCTTCAGCCAATGACTTGTAAATGGATTTTCTTTGACTTGCAGAGTGAACTCATCCCACAATCAGGAACGAATTGATTGGAGCAACTACGGCGTATCTTGCGCAAGCAATAAATAAATAGTTGGGCTATGACTCAAATTAAATTTGTTTTCTGGCGATGCGTAAGACGTATACGGGACAAAATGTTTGCAGTCACTCGTAATGTTAAAATACTTTATGGTGGTGGTACTCCTGGTTTCGCTGTCGCTGATGCAATTTCTGAAAGCCTTACATCGATTGGTACCCGGTCATCGTAAAGTGTAGGAGCTTGCAGAATGATTCCCGCTGTTCCCACTAGCACCGCAAGTGTAAATATCCACAGAAAGAGGCGATCAAGCACCATTGCAACGTACTTCCAATCTTCTTTCACCTGCACGTTTTTCAATACGATCAATAAGTGTCAAAATCACAATTTTTCGACGGTATAAAAGGAAAATGTTCAAAAAAAATATGAAAGTTTGTTTGTACTCTTATTGACTCCTCTTCTCTTCTCGTGTGCTCTGCTATAAAGCGAACTCCTTCCACTGCTTTTGAAACTTCTGGGCATGTTGACCAGCAATGGCGATGAGAACTGGAGCCGCCGCCACCGCCGCCGCCGCTCTCTCCTACATCCACTTCAATATCATTTTCTGGTAATTCTGAAGACCTGAGCAGTGGATGTTGAGAAGCTCTTGAAGATGGAACATGAGGTGGAGGAGGCGGAGGTGGCATCCCATGAATTTTACAGTTACCATTTAGACCCATCGACTCTACAACTTCGTGGCTAGAAATACAATTTAAGATTAGTTTCTTGTGTCCATCATACTTAAATAATCTATGAAATTGAAATGAAGAAAGTTACCTTGGAGAGTATTCGTGATTCGACCTGGGCCGCATCATTTCCCCAAGGCCTAGAGCCTCTCTGATATCTCGCAACTGCAGCGAGTCATTCAATGACAGCGTTGGCCTTAATTCCAAACCATTACAGGTCCTAATGAGCAAACGTCCGCTTCCTGACATGCCTTGAGAGGATTTGCCCGCCATCCTGAAATCAACCGCACGAATTTATTTCATCAGTCATTTGTTTAACATTTATTTTTAAGAGGGTTAACTTTCATCTTTCATTTAGCTTAGTCTTAGCTTAATCATTCTGTACTCTGTGAACCCATCCATATCACTTTTCTATCAAGAATCGACAATCGACAGCAACGAAAATTTATTGCGCAAAAATGTGAGTTACGTAGTTGTGGTTGCAGGAAACTAATGAGTATTACCTAAAGTTTGATTTACTATAGTAATTAGTAATTAATAAGTCCTCAGGTACATTAACAAAATTGGCAAACACCTGCCATGACTCACCTCTCCAAGTAGTATTGCGGTCTACGCATAACTAAAAGACGTGGAAGAATGTGTAGGAAAACGCGTCGCACCCACGGCGCCATCGTGTGAGTTTGCGGAGTTCTGAAATGGACGTTGAGAACCACAACCGTGACGCATATACTGTAAAAAACAGAGATTACGATGGTCGTCATTAACCAAAGCATAAAAGAAATTATTTCTCTCCGGTTTTAATCTCCCATTATCTTTTACACCCCTCAAAATCGAGGTGGGTGGCCAGGCATTCGTATTTCAACATATTGTATAATAAGCCCACACAAAGACATGAAGTAGCGTCGTAACTTCCGTGTCATAAAGTATTTTTCATTGCGGGTAATTTCGGAAATCATAATTTGCATCGTTTTGTTGTCTTACCTCACAGTATCTAAGATCATGGTGAAAAGCACAAATTTTCCTAGTAGAGGAACAACAAGACTGGTAGGAGGAATAATTTCTGCCAGCAGCAAGAAGAACACAGTGAGTGATAGGAGAATAGATATAGACAAGCTGACCTAAATGCAAAACCATTAAAGAGAATTCATGTAAAGTACAATTGAATCTTTGCTTAAAATCAAACAAACTTTTCTCTCTGCTTTCCCAATATTTCCTGTCCTTCATTTTCATTACAAGACGTACATTGTCATTTGCTGGTGGGGAATGACTAAAGCAATAATAATGGAAAAGAGATGCATTATAATGTCACATTAATAATTTTACGATTGCTCAATTCCTGTTTTACAACAACGACTTGGCAGCTCTGCACGATCGGATCGTGGGAGGCGCTTTTTGAAGCGAGACAAAGTGAAAGGAATCATTTTGCATTCCAACACGTCGAATAGAAAAAGGAAGCTATTGTCAATTTGAAATTATAACTATGCAAATTTTTATATCTTTTGTGCCTGGTATTCTCTTTGAAAAGTGTTCTTTATTCCCCTCCTTTTATTCGCTCCTTTTCTTAAACTACAGATATGAGCAGTTTAAAAAAATCTTTTTCATGGAAGCACCGTGACGTGATGATCATAATGTACGCCATTGTAATGAAATCATTTTATACGCCATTTGTGTGTTTGTAGTTTATGGTGCTCTTGTACAGTTTCCAGCACGAACCTTTTCTCCAGAGTCGGACGGAAGGTAGAATACAAGAACGGTTAGAAAGGAAATTCCCATGCATGGGATGATGAGGTTGACTGTGTAGAAAAGTGTTTTTCTCCGCATCGTTATGTTGAACGTTATGTCCAAGTACGGTTCTAAATACAACAGAGTACATTTACTTTTTTTTACTTTTTTTTCCTCCAACTCTGCATTTATCAAAGTGTCACAAAGAAATGAAAATCTCATTTTACCATCACAGCACTGAAGGTCCACATTGGCGGCGGAAAAAAAAATTGCAATTAGACCAAGAATGAACTTGAGAAAACGAATGCGAGACGGAGCGTGTTTCAAAACTGCGAATATGAATGCGAGAATGCACTTGATATATACTGAGAAGCATTGTAAAAAAAAAATGCAACAAATTGCTGAAAAAGCTGCAACTACAACTATATGAACATGATTTCAGAATCTGCGAGAGGGATATGTGTTAATGAAGGAAGTTAGATAAGACAGTTAAATAAGACAATTTAAACTTTGCTTCCGTCTCGTTTGAGATTTTTTACAGAAAAAAATCATTTTTACCGTGTAAAACCGCTCGTTTCGTACTGCTGGAACCTCCAGAATATCCCATTCGACGGACATATAAAATTCTGATAAATCCACACCGATCTCGACGATGTTTGAGTTTTCAGCCTCATCAATATGTCTCAAATCCACCTTAAGCGCACATAAATAAAGTATTATGTTATAAACATCATACACAAACACTTCAAAATTCACATACATCACATACACAGTTACAAAGCTTACTGCTCAATTTACCGTCAAGTGTACTTCACTACATTGTCCAAAAACTGAATGCGTTTCCTAGAACTTAAAGCTCACTCCAGTTGCTAGGCAATCACTGAACACCATGTACGACTTTGTATTTGTCAACGACATGAATATCGCGGTATGGCTGTCGGGCTTTTCTTTGGCGATATTCGGTTACTCCAAACAACTTCTCAGAAAACAGGAAAAGCAACGTTTCCATGACTCAGATAAACCATGTGGTTTCCCCACGAGTTTAAAACAATCCCTGCATTTTCCAGTGTTTATAAATGCAGAATTCAGCAACTTTATTAAAAAATAATTTGGAATTTTTGTTGAGCCTGTCTAGGCTGCCAAAATCATTGTTCTACTATAAAGTAGTTTGTCGTTGACGTAAAAAATGTCTGCTCTCCCTTTAAACAAAGGCACAATTGAGATTTCAAGGAGACACTTACTCAGTGACCTCGTTCTCGGATTGTGAGATTGAACAACTTTATTTTAGAATGTATTAAAAATTTATACTAAAAAATAATAATGGAATGAAACTGTGGTAGAGTAACGTAAAAATCGCGGTATGGAACTCGAAGCTGAAACCGCAATCGCGCCAACGTAATTAGCAGAGTTGGGCAAGATAATTGTATCTAAAGCCTAGGTCTACTTAAGTATTTGTTAATTTGGCTGCATTTTACATTGCCAATCATTTACTTCAGTAGGATCATGTAGCTGAGCCGTAAGATAACAAGATACAATAAGGTTCAAGACAAAATTATCTTGTATCTTTATCTTAAAGATAAACTCACACATCACCTCATAAACTCAACTTTTCATCTTATAACTTTTTAATTTGAATGATAAAATTTACATTTTTTGTAATGCTGAGACCGAAATTGAAAGTTAGTAGGTCAAATAGTTCAAAATAAATCTAGATTTAAGGTCAAAATCAAGAATTAAAATGTTATCACTGATTACTAAAGCTGATAACTAAAATTAACGCGAAATTCTATAATTTTATATCTATATCTTGAATGTTTATTTTTTAGTCAAAAATCTTATTATATTGTATTTAGTAATAATTCATAATTTATCTTCATCTTGTGTTTTTAACTTCTTTAATTTTTAATGTATCTTGTGTTTATCTTGAGAAGTTGCCATGTTACGTGTTACCTTGCCCAACTCTGGTATAATTACCTACCTATCGTAGTAACGAAGATATTTAAGGACGGCTGTCTGCAACGAGAACAGCCTGACAAAACTTCACCTTTATTTGAGACAAGTGGCAGCAACTTTTATAACAAGCGGGAAACAGTGTGCGGAAACTTTAGTTATTAAATTATTGGATTTTGAAATGCCGAGCGAGCACCCTTTCGTACAAGTTAACTGCACTCAAGATAATCAATAAGGAGAGGGACGTGAAAACAAGATCCGTTTCCAAAATTTCTTGAGAGTCTCCTCTAACCAAGATTTACCTGGAAAAAGCCCTTCTAGAGGGTATACAGTTATTTTAACACAAAGCACGAATCCAATTGTTTGATGCAATTAATCTGCATTGTTATACTGTCACTTGTAGCAAAACATTTTCGCAGGTTGCCCCAAGCTGTCTCCCAACATCCAGCAGCATGCTTTTATCTTAATTACATAAGAAGACGGACAGAAATTGCTCACTACATCTCGACTTGTCAAATGATCTGATCTACTTTATATAATTTCATAAGATTTTTTATTTTCCTCTTAGTGGTAAACTTGAGCTTGATTCATTTGTGTACAGGGAGAAATAGTTTCCTGACCGAAACCGAATCAGACCTGATTAAAAACCATACAAGCCCCAGGCGCAAGAACTTTTTCCTATTCTCTTTCCTCTCTTTTTTTTTGCTCTCCTCGCTTCTGGAACTGGAATCCCAGCATATTTATGAAAGCACATATAGTCAGGCTGCGAAGGACACCGTATACCTTATTGATTTGCTAAACGGGAAAGTCAAGAAGGGAACGGAGAAAGTTTTTTTATGATGCTTCTTCGTATCATTATTATTACCTGAAAGCCGTCGTATGTCCAGGAACCAAACTTCATAACGCATGTTTGTTCGTCGAAGGGAAAGTATTCTACATCGATTTCACAGGAAGATTTATAAATTGCAGGCGGCTATAAAATAAACCATCAGTTATAACCTTATTTTATATAATTATAAAATGTGAATAAATTCGAAAACATGTACTTACCTTCCACTCAACCATTCCACTGTGGTAAAGCGTCGCTTTGGTAGCAAGTGTTACTTCGAAGTTGCCGTCCGCACTAGAAATATTCCCCCCAAAAATTGACAAATACTTTAGCTTATGTATGATAACTATACCAATGACAAGACTCAACTAATGTTGGCAGATAGGTATTCGTACACCTGGATACACTATGGTACAGAACACAGAGCCAACTCAAAAATCATATTTCATTGACCACTCGAAAGATATCGAAAATGTGGAAGGAACTTTTCGGAAAGAAAACGTGAGTTGCAGTTTTCAGTGGAGCAACATCCGAATTCAGCAGAATCGTTTGCGAATTGTAAACGATAGTAAGATGAAACAAACGATTGGTACAGTTCTCATGCAGCATAAATATTTACGTATAATAAACATAAGGAATAAATAACAAAGTACTTTGAGTTTTTGTTCCATTTCATTGGACAGGAGATAAAACATTGGACAACTTCTTTTATTACAATTCCCGTAATACTTATGCTTGAAGAAAGTAATAAAATAAAAACTTCCCTTTTACGCTCCTTTTGCCAATTCCCTACCTTCCTGGCTACAGGCAGCTTCAATCTCGCCAGCGGTAGACATTATAGTAACTTTTATAGTAATAACAGCAAAAGGAAATGAAAAACAATTAAGGCTTTCCTTGTCTAATGATGGGAAGAAAACCAGATTTTCGGTGCATGAAATATCGTTTTACACAAATGGATGCACGAAAACTTGTGTCATTTTCTGCATAACACGATGGATCACATTTGGCCGTGGCCGTACCAGCCGACGGTCTCTTCGTTCCCCACACTGTATTTGTAACACTGTAATCTAGCATTACGATGAAAATAAAATCATTTGAATTTAGAGAAATGGTAAAGGTCCAAATAACGGAAGATATATAAATATAGAAATCGATCATGCACAGTTGGTAGACCTGAGCATCATAGAAACTTTAATTTCAAACAATCAGTGTTGTGCTTGATCGAATTTCAAAGAGCAGTTTTCAATCTGCTACTCAAAATTAATTTTTCAACCGAATCATAATGTATATTTCAAATGCATTCCAAACCTTGAGAGGCGAATGTTACTTCCAAACAGTTTCACATCATATAGTAGTTTTGTAGATTCTACAATATTATAACGAGGTAGATAAAAATCGAGTTTATGTAACTGCATAAACTCGATACCATACTAGTATGAAGCTAGGATTTTATTAGAAGATGAGGATCACAAACGTTGGTTTTGGTCAATGTCATGAAGCTTTGGAAAACATCGCGGTAACGTAAACCAAAATTATTGTTTTAAAGCTTTCGTTAATGTATCCTTGCAAATTATGCAATCTTTCACAATTAATTACACTTTCCTAAAACCGCAAAATACTAATAAACGACTCACCGCCTCTGAGCAAGCCTTAGCTTTTTAAGCCTATAAACAGAAGATATATTAGCTAGTAAAACAGTACATCAGGAATTTCAGAAGCATTCAAATGAAATTCAAATGGTTTTCACTTCTATGGAAAACTGCAAATTGCAACCAAACATTTAATACAAAAAATATTGTCTTAATATTTACACTCGGAACATTCTTTGGTTTCTCTGACTTGTAGCGCTAAACTTTTGACCGAGTTAAAAAATACCCCTGATTTAAAGAGATTGTTTTGGCGTTTTAAAGTTAGCGAAACAAATTGGAGACTTGTACAGGCAAATGCTTTCACCTATACTCATAACCTATATATTGTGAGAGACACATGTATTTGAAGGAGAAGTAGCTCAAAGCTTGACAAATAAATGAGCAAAGTCAAGTACAATTTACTTTTGACATGGAAATTCCTTGTCACTGCAAGATGCAGTTAGATATTCCTTAAATTTTTTTCTAGGAAAGTTTTGGTCAGCGACCTGAATGTGACTCGATTTTTTCCGCGCTATTACGTTTTAGCACGCAACAACTTTTTCTTTCTCGATTTTCACTTTACTTAATCCGATGAAAGGAGGCGAAAGAGGATAAAAGCGTAGCAATAACTTTTACACTTTCTTCTTCACGGACCTTCAGACCTTTTGCGTAACTCAGTCAATAAGAATGGATGAAAAGGTTTTCTGTACGCTCCTCACTATCATGTGCTTCAATTTAAACAACCTACGTATATTTAAAAAATAAAAACTATAACCCGAAGCTCTAAGAATTCTTTTTATACACGTCAAAGAAATCCTTCCAGATGCTTTCACAAAAGGTCGACTTTTTACCCTTTGACGAGTTAACCTGTCATTACCATTATAATTCAAAGACATTAATAGTCAACGGTCTAGAAATTTGCAAAAATAAAATTGGTTTCCAAAAGTACGTTTGTAGTTAGCCTTTACACATGAGACAATGGAAATTCATCATTTCATAACAAGTTGAACACGAAAACAATCAGAAACTATAAAGACCAACTTATGTGGCGAATCACAGACCATATTGTATCCAGTTTATAACTATAAACATGTGCTAACATGATACTAAAAATATATGTAAAACTTACTTGTTGTATAAACATTCGAATTATTATTATGTTGCTAATATAAATAACCCCTAAATTTACTAATTGTATAGTTGTAGTAACTTACTTATTATATAATATCCATTTTTTATGTAATTTCTACATTAACTCGATTGATTACTATGTTGTTGATATAAATAACCCCTGAAATTACTAATTGTATGGTCAAGTCCTAGCATGTCATTTCACAACAAGGTAATGTTTATACAAGAAGTTGAAATTTTCTTCTACTCGTGATTGGAACAGGATGAAAGATGATTTTTAATTATTCTGATTATGTATTTATTAGGCCACATCCGTTAGGAAAAGTAGATACTCTCGGTGATGGAGTCGTCATCCCTCCATATCTCGGCACAGTGATGATGTTCAGCAAAGAAGATGGCGATCATATCTATGGATATGAATTTTTTAACGACAAATCAGATTTGATTTATGACTGGACTCAGTGCATTTGTGATCCGTTTGAACTCATGGCGTCGGCCGGGCTTCAGTTTAATGTTCCACGTGATCACTTTGTTCATGTGTCGCAAAGTATTGTTGCTACTGAGCAAGCAATGTCTCAGGTTTAAGACTCATCCTTATTACTTTTATGTAATTTCCAAATTAACTCGATTTATTTCTATGTTGTTATATAAATAACCCCCAAACTTACTAATTGTATAGTTATAGTAACTTACTTATTATACAATATCCGGTTTTTATGTTATTTCTACCTTAACTCGATTGATTACTATGTTGTTGATATAAATAACCCCTGAAATTACTAATTGTATAGTTATAATAATCTACATATTATATAATATCCGGTTTTTATGTAATTTCTACATTAACTCGATTTTTACTGTGTTGTTGATATAAATAACCCCTGAAATTACTAATTGCATAGTTGTAGTAACTTACTTATTATAGAGGACTATATCCGGCCGCCATATGTGGTCCGAAGGCACGTGGAGACTTTTTACACCTCCATATTCTGTTGGGTCCCATGTCAACTTGTAGTCAACCCAAAACTGTAATGAGAAAAGGCAGATAAATTTACTTTCAGTGTCCATTGACAATCAAAGCTATTTTTAAAATTAGATGAAAGATTAGAAGGATTAATGCTGGAAAGCGAAAATGCACGTTGACTATAGTAGTAGCGTATAAAATGGTTGAATAAATGGAATGAACCGCATGAAATGACAGATTATAAAGGGACATGCCTCAGGCCATGTACATCAAGCAGTGATTCATAAAAGTTGAAAATAAATGCGAGTTTCTGCTCCGTTGCCACTTGCAGAAATGTGGTGCTGTCCTGTCTGCTCTGTTTCGAATAGGGTCGATCACTAGCGCAGGATTCGGAAAAACTATTAGTATTTATGAGCAGTCATAACAGTGATGTAGTGACGCGATTGCTCTTTTCTCGTGTATCATAGGAAACGTTTATTGTCGGACAACATTTATGATAGCATCAGTGAAACCGGAAAATAGGTGAACCAACTTTCACATTCGAAATGGAATGGGATTTCGGAGATTACAAACAGATGATGAGGTAAAGTAATTTTATTGGAAATCAAACGCGTTTATGAAGCAGACTATTTGGTTGAAATTATAGAAATCGGCAGGCGCAAAGAGACTAAAGCAAATGAGGAAATCGGATTTTCGGATTGAAAGAGAGAACGTGTCTTACCTGCTCTACCCATAAGTTTGTTGTCATTATTTGATTCTTGAGATTCTGTAACACAAAGCAAAATACACGTTAAAATCATTACAAGGCGAACTCCTCTAGGGAACGTTTTTAGAAGCAATTTCCCAGCCATCCATAACACATTTTCATGCCTTTTTGATGCAATTAACGTGAAAATGCTGCCGACCGTAAAGCATCCTCCTCAGGGATTAGAGAGAAGAATGAACTTACTCTTTACGTTGTAGACGGGTCTTGGTGCTGCCTCCTATATTTATTTATTCTTTGCTTAATTCTCATGGTACAACGAGCATAAAAATTCTACCACGCTTCGCCAACTTACGATCGTCATGCTTTATGAAACCTTAGTCTTTTCATGGCCTCCTCCGCGCTACTCCAATTCCTTCGTTCCTTACCCTCCTCAAACATTGCTTGTTTCTTTTCCATTATTTTCCATTACTCCACAATGTGCCTCCAGTTACCCTTTAACATCTTTTTAAACTATCTCCCAATACTGAATGCCCAGCCTTAATAAAAATCGGGGTGTATTGTTTCTCAAAAAAAATTGTACGTATAAAAACCAAGTCGATGATATCTGGTATATGTATGTGGTATTAATAAAACAAAATGGCTCGGAGGAGTTTTTATTTTTGGTTTAATACTGACTTAAAAATTCGTTTGAGCTATTGAAGGAAAGCCGAATTTAACTTCCACAATGAGACCAAACGTTAGAACGAGCAAGTCTTCAGTGGTAATTATTACAACCGTAAAATCAATACTTGTAAATGTATACAAGTAATTGCGAGCCAAACAAAATACGAAATATTGCCTGAAATAGGTAGATTTTTAGAATTACTTGAAAGAAACACCAGGATACGATTTTTTTTTCTGGCCACAATATTTCCATTCTCTCCCTCTCCCTTACTTTCGGATTTTACCATAATGTTTGAACAATTCTTACAATTATGGTGTCATGAATGAAAGTGAAAGCTAATGGAGAAAAGTTTCATGGAGAAAGTGCGTATGCAAATGAGAATACCTTGAGTCGATAAACTTTGGTGATGTGTACTCATTCACTACCTTATTCACACGCACACAGTTTTGCACAAAACGACAGGGTTCACACATACAACATTGCGACAAAACTCACAAAGATATCTCACGCATGAATTTCTTCGCAGGCATATTAAATAGTTGCTTACATTGCACGCATTATACTACGAAAATTTATTTATTCAAGGATATGCTTGAACGTATGTAGATGATTGTGCAAAAGTATCCAACATACCATTTCTTTATGAATACAAATTTCTCACACAACTCATTGGAACAAGCTACATGGTATAATGTTATTGTTGTATGCATGAGGTATTATGTAATTTTCATTATTTCTCTCCTCACTCAATCTCTGCTGCTCTTTCTGATCCAATAAAATTTGCAAAACTGCTCCCGTCGCAGAGAGAAAAAAAAGCAGTACGAAATATTTTTCTGTCTGGTAACATTTGGGTGCAAGAAGCAAAAAAATGTAGAGTGTGTAATGAGATAAGAGAATAAAAATGGAAGAATCAATTGGCTTCCTGGCCTGATTCAACACGGCGTCAAACTGTCACTTTCCTTCTCATATGCTGTTTGCAGTTTATGTGGTCCTTTCAATAGGATCAATCGTTATAGAGGGACATGCAGGAACTTTGAATACTTGTGTGTTTACCGTGCAGTACACTAGTCGCATAAATATCAATTTTTTATATAAAAAAATGGAATCCAATATATCGGTTTCATAACAAGTAGAGAGTGTAAAACACCTCACGTAAGACTTGATCGAATTTTTTAAAAAATATTATGCCATGTTGTATATTTTAAACAAAAGAGGCAGTTGCCGTTGCCACAGCTGAGTGGCGAGCAGGAAAAAAAGGTATAGTTGTGATGAAAGTGAAAGTAATACAGAAGTAGCACGATATTTTATACTTATGAGGCTGCTACATTCCATGTACGATAGCACACTCTTACTAGGTGTGTGTATGTTGGTTTTCTAGCAGCAGCTTTGCTTCTCACATGGCATGCCATGAACCTACACATTTCGATACTCCCTGTAGTGTCGTAAGGACCAAAGTTGTGTTGAAAGTGACTATTTCCAACGGCGCTGTGTGTACTGTTTTCTCTACTACTCACGTTGCTGCTCCTTGTCCAGGCACGGATAATACCACCTTTTCCATTTTCTCTCTCATTTCTTTATTCGCTTTTTCCCGTCATCGTCATCATCAACTTCAGTATTGAACAAATGTCGATTACAAGCGTCTGGAGGAATAATTGAGTACAACTTTCTACCATAAATGAGGCAGTGCAAGGTATTTTTGTATGCTTATACCTGTGTGAATGCAAAAGTGGCAAAGACCAACTTTTTCCTACTTGAAATGTTCACATTTGTAGTCACCATAAAATATGTGGCAAAGCCTGCAGTATAAATATTGGAAAATCTCGTCAAAATTGCTGGATTAGTTTTATTAGAAACGAGACACAGCCGCTTTCTCACATGTGCGTGTGTCGACTTGTCTTTTCACCAAGCGAACTCACTCTCAGGAAGTTGCTAAAGTGAGCAGCCTAAAAAAAAACCAAGAAAGACACATTCAACACTGCCAACAAAAATATGGCTATTTATGTAATATTACTTCCAAATTTTATGACGACATCAACAGTTTTTTGGCAAGTTTGTTGAGAAAACTTATGAGGCAAAGCTCAGTCCTTGATTGCAAGAGGTCATTGGACAGAATAAAAAAAGAGAACCTTTATTTCCCAAACTTTGTTTTCCCTTTCGTCAGCACACAAGTAGGCTTTATTCTAGCACAAAGTATCATGTTTAGTAATTAGCATTATTTTACTTCACTCACTTGTGTGATGTCGCGTATATAAAGTTTTCACTTTATTAAATACTCCTCTTAACTTTTGACTTGAATATTCTAATCTGCATTTTTTAGGCCATGCTTCCCATAGAAGTTTTTAATAGAAAACTCCTGAGATGTCGGAGATTTCAGTTGTTGGTGTGCTTTCGAAATGAATAATTAATATGGTTGGCTGGGCTCGTTATGGAAATATCCCGCCCAACATTCAGTTTGCAGTTAGTCAAAAAACCATTAGACTGCTCCCTGTTCTACTGTCATCAAAATAAAATATACATACCGCGAATTTCACAAAATCTCCATCTTTAATTCAGCAGTAAATGGAATCCTCTTACTGGACCGGAGGCCGTGCGTTGGTAATGGTATACAGATGTGCAAGAGGAAATTAGTGGTTTATCGTTTGAACCGTATTAATTCTCACTTAGAGCGTGAGCAATAAAAAATGAAATTAAAAGGGAAATTTGTCAGACAAAAAACGATCAAACGATATTTATGGTACTCTTGTCCCACAATCTGCACTAAAGTGAAATCACTCACTCTGCTCAGGAAAACTCATTTCCTCTAATGAATTATTTCAAATTTAATATTTAAGCCCAAATCAATAAGAGATGTATAGTGAATGCGACATCTTACACAAGACTGGAAATCTATGGCTCGATCGTGATTCATATCACTCATTCCACACAACCAATTGCATAACAGTCTAAAACAAGGAATTGCCTAGACTTAGACGATCCTAAAATTTCATTTCATTCCTCCGATTTGATCTCTTGCTTTGGCTTTGTCCTTGCGACGACGTAAAAGTACAAGAGGCCTTGGCAAAACTCGAAGCGAAAGTGTGTTGGGCTGGTAACAGAAGAGAAGCACCACGTTTTCTGTGAATGAAAGACCAGATGACGTTCCGCCCCAGGATTAGGTGGCTACATTTGACTACTGAGGAGGGAGGTTGAATCGTTCTTTAACTTTCTAACACGACGGAAGAAAGGCCGAATTTCCTCCTTTTTGCGGATGAGTAGTAGGAAAAGCCTCAGAACGTAATTAGAGTAACAAACGTACCATTAACCATATTATTTACTACAACTTCATATGACCATCCTTGGAAACTATTTGCCGTGAGAAGAAAATCTATGCATAAATTCATGAAGAAACTCCACCTCCACATCAGCTCAGCGTAGACTGTGCAAAAACACTGTTGCCTTCCAATTTTGCATTATTATTCTATCTGATTCCCCTACAAACTCAGTTTTATTCCCTCCTTAAACTGAATTCCTTTGTTGATAGTTAAATATGCACGTAATCATTTTTATTTAAAAAGTATGAGTAATAAATTACGAGCAAAATGAGGGAATTTTTTCTCTGTAAAAATAATTCGTCTTTTTATTTAGTGTGACTAGTCAGAGGGCTCTTCCTAAAGTCAACTTTTTTCTCTTCTTCCTTCCCCGCTCTGTTGAAAGATATCGATCGAGAGCAGGAGGTTTGTAGTATACAATAGGTTATGTATCTACAATGTTATGTTACTTTGAGTGGAGAAGAGGAGGCAACAAGGATGGAATAGAAGGAAAATAGGACCTCGACAACCAGCAAACCTTGCACTAGGTTTAATATTATGTGCCTTAGTAAAGTTAGGCTCTCCACCATATCTACATTAACTGCATCTTGTTTTACTCCAATTTACATTCTGTGAGAGAACTGACGCTACACGTTCACAAATGTTCATGTATGCAAAGTTTACTTTGCTTTCACCGCCGTTAGATTCAAAGGAAAAATAAGATCCTAGGGTTTAATCTCCCCTGGAATTCATACAGGCACACACTTAGTGTGTGAGAGAGGCCACACATGTATGCTCCGGAAATCTAGCAACTTCTTTGATGAAACGACCAAAAGGTAGCAAGCAAGTAGATACTTACGTAGTACCTAGGAGCAGAGAAAAAAAATTTACGCTCCGTTTCATTCACGAGGAGCCACTTACTCCTAAACAGACGACAGATCAGCGTGTCCCTGAAAGTAAAGAACGCGGGCAATAAGAGGAACGACGAAATATCTTGTTGCATTTTATATGATTGTGAGTAAGTTTACATTAAATAAATAGCTACTTTGCTGTACTTTGTTGTTTTCTTGAGCGGAAGTCGCCACATTGAAAATATCATTCTCCTGTCTGTCACAATGAAACAACCATCCTGCTCCCCAGCCTTAAAATTCTCAACTCACTCAGAGTTCAGGGAAGCACATGGTCTTACTCAGTCCCAGTTCTCCTGTGACCTGAGTAAATAGTCTCTCTCCGTCTTTCCTGTGCTCGGCTCAGTCGACAAAATTTTAAATAAGAGGATTTACTTTGTTGAAAATGAGTAGCAATTCCTGTTCCACTTCCCATTACTTATTAAAACCTGAAATTGGACAGCCGAAAATGTTTTACTTGTCCCATTCGTTAACACATTTTCTCCTTCGTACTCTTTTCTTCCGTTTAATCGAATAGTTTGCACAATTTTACATTTTCTTTTCATAAAAAGTAACGCCTTAATATTGCTTTGCCTAGTATTGATGATGTTGATATTGTGTAGTTCTGTTTTGTGTACGTTTATACACAGTAACGCATGAAACTCAGATTTTTTCTTTTCCACGTTCGAGTAGCAGTTTTCTAGAATAAAATAGCCTCATCACAATATACCATGACGTACTTTGAGATATGTATTCGTTCTGAGATTCGAGCCACATTCCCAGCTCAGCAGAATTTGAAAATGTAGGGAGGGGAAGGTACTTTCTAGGATGAATGAGATGAGGTTGAACAACAATTCCATGTTAAATTGCCATAGTTAAACATTATTACACAAGTTTGTCAACAAAAATATATGATAGTTCGACAACAGAATTAAATTCTTTGCGACAATATGCTCCCCTACGACGTACTTGCAAATGACAAAGTGAAGGAAAGTCATAACAAATCATAGTGAAAGCATTTGATTAAATTTGCTCATGTAAACCTTTCTAGATAAATATCGGATCTATATAAAACGAAACCCGTTCTGCGCCTACAACTTGCCCTCTTTCTTGTCTCATATTGACTGCCGTCTTGAAATTTTTTATCCGGCCCTTTTGGCCCGCCAGTAGGACCACAATTTTTTAGCCGTGGAGTGGATATTAGGTACCTACTAGAAGGAATTTCGCCTTATAAAATTACAGAGCAGGACGATTCAAAGTGGAGGAAGAAAGAGGACGAGCCCAAGCCCTTCTCTCTGCACTTCATCACATTTCCTTGTCACGTCTCGTTCTTTTATTTTCTTTTTGTGAAAGAATAATCTACTGCAAGAAGATGAAGCAACGCAAGCAATTAAGTTCTGCCGACATTGTTAGAGAATAAATACTTGCCCCTCTCCAGGAAGAAAACTTTTTTATGGAAATTTCCTCCTTCTCCTTTTATCTACTCCAAAAGACTAGCAGAGAAATTGAATGTGACCAGATTGGAATTGAAAATGATGGTGGAGTAACGAGAAATGAAAGTGTCAACTGTCAAATTTGTGCGAGGCTTAGAATTTTAAAGATTCGCTGGGAAGGGTCAATCTGAAAAGTAATGAAAAAGGATTAACCGCCTTCCACTGTGTGTAAACAGTTTGGTTTCCTTCAAAACGAGTGGAGATTCTCATGGTCAAAGTAATTTGATTTATAAGTTATTTCATTTCTTCCGGATACAGACTCAGCCGATTTTTCATGTTTCTTTTATCGAGCGTCGGGATTGAATAAAGTGTAGCGGAAAGAAAAAAAGAATGCTGCAAATTGCAATTTCTGCTGCTCAATGACTCCTTTTGCTCCAATTGAATCCTGTAAATTATTTTCCGCCTCGGTGACTTTGTAATAATAAGAATCTACATGAGGTTGTAAATAATAATTTCAACATTTTATCGTAATTCCCCTGCAATTCAGTACCGTGGAAAACTAATTTAATGATGCACCGTGGGAATAGAAAATGCTCGTTTTGATTTTTATCAGATACAATATGGCACAAGGCACAACCGCGCACCGAGAAAAGCGCCTTTGCTTGTAGCAAATAAAGCTAGATTTTTTTTCTTCGTTTTGTATTTTTTTTTCTCATGACAAAGATGAGTGAATTTACAACGGTTGAGATGGCATCCTTCCTCCATATATCGTCATCACTAATTTATACAATTTAAGGGCATCCTCACAGCAATGATGTGGATTTTTGTGTATGAAAAGTAAATTTGAGCAGAAAGTTTCCTTCCAACGCAACATAGTAAATAGAAATAAACGACGGGGCACAACGAGTACATCCGATGAAAGAAAAGGAGAAACTTTCGCCAGTTTCTTATTACGGCGTGTTAGAAAAGGCCCATTCGAAGTCAGAGAGTGAATGGAGCAGAGAAAGAATGATGTGGGGAAGAAGGTGAAATAGAATGGGAGAGTGAGTAAGAGCGCGCGGGCGAGCGAGAAAAAGGAGAGAGAAAAAGAAAAAGACAAAAGAAGTAGGATTTGCCAACATGATGTTACTTATTATATACATTATACATAATCAGTAGATTATGCATGCTTGTGTAGCACAACTTGAACCTCCTAACAAAGCACTTCCACTCGCTGAGTATCTGCCGGTTGCATGAAGGCATTGCTTCTTGAAAAGTCGTTTGTGCAAATGGATTCTGCTGATGACCTATAGCAAGTTATTGGACAAGTTTCATTTGTTACGGAGGAGCCGCCGTGACTATTTTTATAAGGAATGTATGTTAAACGTATGTGTCTTTTTGTGTGCAACTTTTATGTAGTCTTCACATCGCCTCTCATGCTCTCACTCAATACTATCTCAGTCATGAGGAGCGCGAGAAGCGTGAATAAATAGGAAAAGCCATGGATTGCAAACGTTTGTTCGATTACTTTGGTGCTCTGTTTACTAACACAATTCATCTACAAGCATGTTTTGGTTTCTTGCACAATCACAGGAAAGAAAGGTGTGTGCGTCGTACCACTACACACTGAGTCAGACAGATGCTTCGAATTGATTACAGTAGACTGTTCGATTATTTTTATTTTATTTTTATTATTATTATCATTATTATTATTACTATTATGTGTCTGCTTCACTCGACTCGGATATATCCTGCTCTCAGTATGCGATTCATTGGGTGTGATTGTTTAATAAGGCAGACTTTGGAGAAGCTGACAGCGGGACAAAAAAAAAGAAATGCTTCGTTTTTCCTTTCTCGATGTCCTGGCTTGCTGATGTTAATATGGAATTGTTAGTGAATGAGAGAGGACAGAGAAGAAAGCGAAAGCTCTTTCATTCTGCCGAAATCACATGGTCTTACTCCATTGTCTTATTCCCTTTGCGAGCAGTGTGAATACTGAATACATGGGCTTTTAAAGCCGCCGTTTTGATGGTAGTCAAGTGGTCGGCTTCTTCATTACTGAATGCATTACACAGGGAATTTGTCTGTACTTCTCTGTCTGTAGGTGTTGGCCGTTTTACGGGCAGAATATAAAACGATATACGTAAAAGGAGAATCATGAATTTTATTGCTGAAACCGTGGCGAGTGTTAGTGAAGGAGAGAGGAAAAAAATAAAAAGGAAAAAAATGTTCACTTGCGTCTGGTTCTGCTTCGCTCCTTAAAGCTAACTAACTTAAGTGAGTGAATACGGACAGAAAGAGACCAAAAACGCTGGAACAATTTTCGGGTTTCTTTGGTGAGAACGGCCTGGTCTGACAGGGCTATTATTTTATACTACGGGCGAGTCCGTGAGATACGGTGGTTATTACACCTCTCAACTATGTGAAACTTTAAAGATGCGAATCTAATAAATATTTCCTTCGCCCCACAGTTTTTCATACTTATTACGTGTGCGCGCAATGAATTCTTTATTGTACAACTTAACATATATACAAAACTCGGGCGTAAATATTTCACATGTTTTTAAGGATGAGTGGAGAGAAGCATATTCCAGCTTTTAAAAAGAAATGCCCGTGCATTTATCATTATTTAGTGGTTTAGAGAGATTTCGGCTAGGTAGTAACGATTTGGCTAACAACAACATTGTACATGTTTTCTCAGTCGGCACGCTTTCCAATCTGAAGAAAGGCGCAGTCTTTCTTCATGGAAAATTATCCTCCGGATCTATCAAGAGAACGCTCCATTCACTCACAGTACATCACTTTGTCAGTTAAAACATTTTCGAGATGGATTTTTCCCACGGGAATGGCCAATCTAATATTATCATCGACAGTTAGTCTTACTGATTTTTGAGATTTTCTCACTCTCTTCCCTTTCCTAAGCCCACGCACGCACTGAGGTACTTGCAAGAAATAAAAACTTTTCTCGCTATTCCGTTTCCTCAACACTTCATCATCATCCACAATAAAACGGAGAATCGAGAGAGACGGAGCACAATTTAAAAAAACATTACGAGAAAGTAAAACAGCAAATCTAAAGTTGATGCTCGGCTCGTTTTCTCCGAACACTTCACATAAATTTCACTAAACGCAAAGGTCATTTAATTTCTCTACATGCAGGCGAAGCGAATAAAAAACACGGAGTTGTAGGTATTCGACTGGAGAAAACCCGTTCAAATGCTCGTTTGTATTTAAGTTGAAGACATAACGGGAGTAGTGGAGCGTGTTTAATATTCATTTACTCATGATTTGTGATCGTGTGAGTGTATCACTGATGATGATCATCATCAACGGGAGCGCGAAAGTGCCGCAAAATGACAACCAGAATAAACACGCTACTATTCTCCACTGACTTTTACTACAGATGTTAACAACAAACATTAGGGAATGTCGTAGAAAAATACGGCTTTGTCGTATTTCTCATCGAATCTCATTATTTATCATATGCCACATAAGTAAGTAGGCTGCCAGATATCCAGGCACACTTCGTATGAAGGGAACGAAATGCGACAACTACATAAAGTGTATGAAATAAGACGAGTGCTGGAACAGGAGCATAATACACCAAAACAGATACAATCTCTCATTCTGTCAACTCAACATGATGCCGCTGTATCATGTGCCCACAAAATACGGATATAAATAAGCAGATACTTCATATCTTCGTGCTCCATTCCCAGCGCCATGTTAAAAACCGGTGGCATGAACCAAATGTGGAGAATGGTTTAAAGCGGAATTTCACAACAAATGCAAATATTTAAATTATGAACAACAACCAGGAAGAAAAGCTCACACATGGAAAAATAAAATAAAGCAGAGGAAGCAAGTGGGTTTAAAGGTGGTGGAAATGATAATTGATAATACGGGATAATATTGTGTACACGTCTTCCTATAGCGGCAGTGACTAGCGATCGCTCCATCCTTCCTCTTGATTGTTAATGTGCATATTACAAAAAGGTTTTACACCACGAAGAAGTGATTAAATGAAGATGTGAGAGGCCTTTCTCGGATATCATTTCTACTGATACCTTTCTCATAAAAACTCACGCAGCGGCTATATTAAAACCACAACGGCAATCCTCAGAAGTATTATGATCATTTCTGTCATATAAGCAGAAACGAGGTACTCAGCTCGGTTTTCTAACACAAAGGGAAACTCATAACTTTCTATGATTATATTTCGTCTGCGTGTAAGTTATATAATGTATCTGTAATCTGTAATAAAGGAAAGAGGTCATGACGAAGAACGTTGGTACGTGATGTGGTAACTCTTCTAGCACCAGGCTCACTAGTGCATAATTTACTCATAATAAGCATTAAAATTCATCAGACCATGTATTGTAGCAAACGAAACGTGAGCGAAGGAGAAGAGTATTTGAAAATTTTCCATTTTAAAAATTATATGATAATATAAAACCCAAAAAAGCTGAGGCTACGCGAGGAGTTTGCTTAAATTACCTGACTTTCCTTTACGCTGACTGAGCAACACAATCCTTGAGTAGGCAAGTGTGATGTGTTAGAATATTATAATGATATGATATTCAAAGTTATTAAGGAGAAATCGAAAGTAGAAATGAAAAACGTCTCCAGGGGAAGAAAAAGATGATGAGAAAGGTTGGGTGCAGGTATTTCCTGGACAAAATGAACCTGCATCCTGAAAAGTCGGCATTGAAGTTAGAGTTAAGCCCTCAAGTGTTTCATTTGATGATGACTTAACTTCCACACGATAACTCTCATGCTTGATGTGATCAAACAAAACGAAGTTTGTGGAAACCTACGTAACTGTGAAATTTCAACATGCTTTGAAGGTAAACTATTTTGAAATGCTATCCCTGTAAGATACATTATTTAGTTTCAGTGATATTATGACATCGTTTCTTGCTAAAAACTACATTAATTTATATGACTTAAAGTGAAAGTGACGACATGAGTATTTCTTTTACAAAATCTTCACAGGCTCAGAAAGCGACACCTGAGGCCTCTCGTTTATGTTGTTCGCAAAATGAAATAAAGTGTAAGTGAAGGATTGAAATGTAAAACTATTTATCTACCAGTTGAAAATGCTCCCTTTGGGGATTTGACCATTGTGCAAATCTAACACCCGATTTTCACAGTTTATGCATGAAAATTGATTTCTTATTGAAAATATAAAAAGATTACTGGAAAAGAAATGTGACTTACCACGTCTATAAGCTGGGATAGCTTGAGCTTAATCTTGACAGTGAGTGCATCTGTGACATTGACAACAGGTCGAACGAGTTTGTTGTAATTGGAGAGCAGATCATCGTATAGGCGTTTTGCTAAATAAACCGATCAAAACAACACATAGATTCGTAATTTGAATTTTTTATCCCATTTCAATTCATTACTTTATTACTCATTCTAGTGTAAGCATAAGCATAAGCATAAACAAGCATTAAAACGTTATTAAAATGATCTAAGCCAACATTATTAAGCGTTAATAGCATCTATGAAAGCAGGGTTTCCAGGAAAGACATTTGGGTCATCCACCCAGGTCGGGTTAACAACTCCGTTAATAAGCCGAAACAAGTTTCTGAGTGCTCCAAGAGTAAGTTCGGCATCTTCCATCAAGTCGAACGGATCCTCGTGAGCTTCGGTCAAACTATTGTAATGAGGTACAGTTTGCGGAAAACGCCAACACTGAGCAGTGAGACCGAATGGGTGCATTGGTTCCCGGGTGATTAAAATTTTCCCGACATCTCTAGGAACACCAACAAAGATGTCTTGGGTTTTGCGGCCAGATGGAAGCCTTTCCACCCTTTCATCCCTTTGAAGGTAAGAAAAATTGAACTTAGTTCATACTAAATTGCATCGGAATTTTTTTTTTCTTGACGAGAAATTATTAAAATCTAAGTATTTCTACTTACGGTCCAAACACGCAAATCGTTATGATTAGCCCCGCACCAGACACCCCAACCGCTTCCCTACACATAATTTCACATAGCTGAATAGCACGATTCTGCTTCTCCGACATTGGGGCGATGTTTGTCATCAGAAAGGTTTTGGCTAAAGCTTCATATGACATATGATAATTCGCTGCACTGACCATATGGCCACGGTTTATACCGGATCCGACGAAATGTTCGGAGCAGGACTGCATGTCTATATTTCATATTCAATTCAAAAAGTGTGGTATCTTTTAATCATAAATTAAATTATTATGTATTTCTTAATTAATGGTAAAACGAAATACTTACAAGCATCAATGGATGGATCTTTTTCATAAGCATACGGCGAACGAATTGCAAATATCGGCCCTGAATGACGAAAGTCGCGATACCTCAAACTCTCAAATGTCGCACGAGGCGTTCGATAGTGTGGGTGAGGTAAGACAAGGAAGTGCTCATAGTTTAATGGGGGATCGTTTTCGAAATTATAAATTTGTGAATACTGTTAAAAAACAATAATTTTAATTAATTAAAATTAATATTTAACGGAAATTTAATTAATCACAATTAATGAACTGAAATCCCTAATTGTACAACTTCTTTTCCTGAACCTAGCTTACATCACGCCATATACGGCTAGCAGACGTCGCTTTCTGTGTTCATAAGGTTCTATGAATATATTGGATAGAATCTTTTTCCAACACGACATGACCCTTCACAGTCCTTTTACCTCCCAGTGGATAACCTGACGCGCCATAGAAATGCGACAATTTAACCTTACTGATAGTTTTAAACATGATAATTTTAATTTTCAGCAATAATTTATATTTTACTTATCTCTATTTATAGCACTACATTGAAATTAGCAAATAGGTTTAAATTATTTATCGTACCAGCAGGAGGCAATAACGGGCCGGCGCAGTTGTGATCCCTTTTCATTCTTGAATTAGGAATGGTTTCTCCACAGTTTTCACAGCTAAAAGGTCCTTCGTGAAGTAGACGATGATAAGATCTACTGTCCTTCTTCATAACCGCTCCACAGTTTGGATGTGGGCACATCCATCGTTCGTTCGGATTTTTATATGGCATTTTGTCAGGCAGGCGTTAAAAACTTTGCAGTATATAGGTAAGCGAAGCTTTTTAAAAAGTAGCAACAGATAATTCTCCAATGGGGAATGCGTGCAACATGCGCACTCGCGTCTTACTTTAAATAATATTTGATTGATAGGACATGACAGAAATTAAAGCGATCTACAAGTTACGCACACACCACACGTTGATAAGGTGCCGAAAAAGTCACGTCTGTGGGACCGTATACATCACAGTTATGCAAAAATGAGGTCCGGTGACATACCACACAAAGCGGTCATGATACATCAAAGTGACCGGAATTTGACGGAGAACAAGATTCCGTTGAGCGTTTTTGAAAATATTTATTGGTTCTCGAGATATTGTGAAAAGACTGTTTAATTAATAAAAATAAACATATGTTAACAGTTACTTATGTGATACATAAAAATGACCGGAATGTGACGGAGAACAGGAAAATATCATCATGCTTTAAAAATTTGTTTTATTTTTAGGATAATTTAAAATAAACGGTTTAATTAAATTTTTGTTGGTGCCAATTAAAGCGTTTTTTAAAACCACCTAAAAACAAAACAAAATTTTTAAAGGAGGATGATGGATTTGTGTTCTCCCTGACATTCCGGTCATTTTTATGTATCACATAAGTAATTGTTAACATATTTTTATTTTTATTAATTAAACCGTCTTTTCTCAATATCTGTGAAACCAATAAATATTTTCTAAAACGATCTACGGAATTTTGTTCTCCGTCAAATTCCGGTCACTCTGATGTATCATGGCCACTTTGTTTCGTATGTCACCATACCGCATTTTTTGATAACTGACTGTGGTGTAGAGGTTCCCACAAAAAATCTGACTTTTCCCGCACCTTATCAACGCGTGGTGTGGTTACGCATTAGTTGCTTAATTTCAGCTATGCATAAGCAAATCTATCTATAATAACAATAATAAAGTCTTACCATCCGGATTCCCTGTAGAGCCTGATTCGAAACGGGAGCATAACAGAATTAAACATAAAAGGCGCTGATATTTTTCTAAACTAATTCCTGTCCTCGCGCCTCCACGCTTTTTGTAAAATTTTATCGACATTTTATCTTTATAAAAATCACAATACAAAAGATCCTAATTCTACAGACTTTCACTTGGTATTCTTGGCTACGACGACTTTACAGAATTCTACGTCGATGTTAAATATTTCTTAGCACACAATGACAATGTTTCTCGAAAGTTTCATTGTTCGTCGTGTTAAATACATGCTTGATTCCGGAAGTCTCTTTGTCTCTTTTCAGAAAGCTTCTTTTCAAATTCACTGCAAACTGATTTCTGGCCACAAAGCGGACTTGGCGTTTGGCTGACGCACGCTGTGACAAATTTTTACAACACATCGATATTTAAACCGCATACCACCACTGATGAATACGACTTGACGACTTTGGAGTTGTCACTTTAGAGTTTTCCCCTAGTTCCCAGAATGTTTTGTAGTTTCTTTCTGAACAGGCAGAATGAATTTTCATTTTAATTATGACACTAACCAAAGAAAACGTAGGGGACTGGAGGCGTATGGAGTTTTGCTCTCAAGTTTAATAATAAAAACGAAGCGAGATGAACAGAAAAAAGTTTTACAAGCGTGTACTTTTTAATACATTTTTTGTAACTCGGCGTTTTTTCCTCGGAAAAATAAAATGAGAACTCTCAACTTGGAACAACTTTTGCTGTTGGCAGTCACAGTATGACTGAAGTGAAAGTTCGGGCGAAGCACGGTATGAACCCTTGCATCAACCCTGCGAAAGGAATGAGATGTACATGTACAAAGTGCGAATAGCAATAATAAATAGAAGATGTATTTTTTGTGTTTGTGTAAGAAGTCGATCCAAAGCTGACACCCAGGGCAAGCGGGATGTTGATCCCAAGGGACTTTTTCTCCTACTGGAGGGTCAACGGGCACCGTACCAGGTTGGATAGGAGAGAGGAAAACAAAAAGAAGTATATTAATAGATGCAACGTACACATCAGCAGAGGAGAGTTTCCCCGTCGAAAAACGGAAAGAGGAGAATGAAATTCAGCTGAGGAGAGAAACGTGGAAAATATTTTCGTCGGGAACGACTACTTCTGTGAAGGGAACGATGATGAGAAACTGTGTATGTATGTGTTGTTAAGTGAAGACGTGGCGGTTGCTGTGGTCTCTATGATTCCTTCTTCGGCTCTGCCTATCTGCCTGTCTCTCATCTTCCTCAGTGTTCTCCATGATAGTGCTTCACAAACTACCTTCAAATGCTATGCGCTGATGAAATGCTCAACGTTTTCCAGCCAGCATTAGGTGTGCACACTGCTGCACACAATAAATATATTTCATTATAGTCCACACTGCCGCTCCAGTATTCAGTGACAGAAGAGAAAAAGAAAAGTTGCTGGCTCGGATTTATTTTTCTATCACTCTCGTCGCATTACTTGTTTCTCGAGGCGGTGTGTGAATATGTACACGTTTTTGCAACATGCTAAGTAGTAGCTGGGTTCGGAAACTTGAGCCGCTTCAAAGTAAATCAGGTTATTTTCCCCTTTTTCTTGTCGTGAGATTGGTTTCAAGATAATACATACACGAAATATAGATTCTCAGGGGCAACTCACAAGTAAGCAAGTGTTATTACTGCTGATAAAAAAAGACGACAGGACGGAGCGCGTCAGGAGAGCAGGTCCCTTACTCATCATTTCCTGGTTAACAGGAATGATTCTATCGGCTTGACTCACAAAGTTGCAGAGAAGAGACGAGCGAATGGAAATAGGCAGGTGAAAATGTACGAAGTGAATGTATGAGAAACTAGCATAACATGACCAACTTTTACCGTTCCTATAATCCATTTTTTATTCCGACTGTCTCTCAGTCTGTCTTTTAGCAGCGCGCTATGTACATACAGTGGTAGGAAAAGTGGGAGAAAGTCTCCCTCTGCCTCCGTCGCTTCTACTCTTCTTTTCTCACTCACTCACTCTTTTCTCTGTGCTCGACTCTGCGTGTTGTGTGGAGTGGAGCTATCTGGGAAATCCAGCTGTAACTGAATTTGAAGCTGAGAAGTGCAGGGAAATAGACAAAATAAATGTAAAAACGTGATAGTTATAATACAAATACATGCATTCGGTTAGACTCTGTGTCAGTAAGAATGTGCCTTCATCGTCATAAGTAACATGTTTGGAAGCTTTTAGTAGATGTATTTTCCAAGTTGAAAACTCATAGCTCAGCCTCTCTCCTTGAGTCTACCGAATTTTGGGTGAGCAGCATGCCGGAGCCATTTACCCGTACTCTCATCTCATCTATCATTCCAGATACATCCTCATTCCTTTTTTTCTTCTCTCTATCCTCGCATCTCTTGTTTCCAATACGCAAAGGCAACTTATCCTTACTCCGGCTCATTCCTATAAATTGATAGATACTAACATACATATAAATTTCGTTTATGTTTACCCTGGGCCTTCTCCCTGCTTTCTGTTACCATTTTCCTGTTTTTTAATGTGAGAGTGATAAATAAATGAAGACGGGGCTACATCATGGCCAGACATCATTGTAACATTCATCAAACGTACCTTACCAATTAACTACTTATTTGGAATTGTATTATTAGCTTCATTGCTCTTTGTTTCGACACTCATGCGGCAAAATGCCTCAGTCGCTCAATACCACTGGCCACCGTTACCTCGAATAATTTATGTACATCTTTTCGTTATAATTTGTTGGCGAAATGGAATGGGCTGTGGGCTGATATTATGTGTCACCAGTCACCATCCATTAATTATATTTTACCTAGCTGTCATTTACACGTTGCGGCTCATATTTACTTCACAAACGAAAACATGCAAGTGTCCACCAGCTAAACCGTCTCTTAGCGCGTAGCACTCTCCTTTTGAGGCTCTGACTCTGTCCTATTAACAATTTATGTGTGAAAGCATACAGAGAAAGGAGATCTCGGTTAGGAGCAGGCAGTGCAAGTGTAGAGCTCTTGCTTTCACTTTCTATCAGAGCCATTTGCAGACATGCCATAACTGTGTACCTTGTCTAAATAATTAAAACAATTGCAAAGGAAAGCTGTCTTTCTATTCAGGACGACCATTAAACCATTTCCACGTCTCGAATGACCATTACCGAAAGTATTAAAAAGTAAGGATCGGTTAAGAACTGCCTCAAGAGAAGTACGTTGCTACACTTAAAAAGATAAAGTAGAAGACAAAAAGTTTCCACAATTCCCTTTCTCATAGACATTTCCAACCAGGAGGATCGCCATTTCCGTTCGAAGTGTCTTCAAGAAGTTTCCTTTTAATCTCGACATCCATTTTATATATCCATTTTATTATTTTCTTCATCACGTGATCATTGTGAAAATGTGACCTGATTTCATTTAAAATCATAAAATAAAGGTTGCGAATTTCTATGAGATACGTGAAAAAGTATAAACTCATCCCTTTTTTCTATTGGTGAGCTCACAAAGGAGGAAAAACAATATTGGCTTTGTGCAAAGTCGGAGAGAGGAAAAATGTTTGCTGAAAGAAAACCATCACCATTGTGTTTTTCCGACTCACTCTCACTCTTTTCGTTATCGTTTGCTGAAACTTCTATATAAACCTCTCGGAAGCGTTTTGCACATGGAGAAAAATAGGATTGTAGTCATAATTTTTTCTCCCTTCTCCGATAAAAACCACAAAAGAAAACAGTGACGAGCGGAGTAGCTGCAAGTGTGTTCATACTTGTTCACGAGTAATACCATTTGGGATTGAGGAATGAAGAGCCACATGAATGCACCCAAACACACCAAAAACACACACATAGACTACGTATGTCAAGCGGAGTCGACTTTCGCAAATACTCTTAACTAAATGGATAAGTATTTCTATACCAATACGGTGTGTCACAGATGTAAAGAAAGAAACATTTTCACTGAATCCATTGTTGTCCTAGTGTAGTAGAGAGGAGAAAGGCAAGCTCGAAAAGGAGCTCCTCTCTGGCGTCTCTGGCTCTTCCTTGACGGAAACCAATACATGCATATCTACAACAACTATACACCAGCACCAGCAATAGAACTGAACAGACTCGGTCGGAACGTCTTGTACGCAGCTATTAACGAGGCAATTTTGGTTGACTGAAAGGAGAAGAAACTGACTGAAGAAATGAAAGGAGACAGATCTGTGTCTCTTTTGTTCGATTGCATTCTATTCATCAGCAGTTTTTCCTTCTCTCGACTGCCACGTACATGACACATTCATCGGATTGATAACGCAAGACCTTTTCAGTCATCACCCACCATGAAAAAAGACTTAGTGAACTTTCGCCAAGTGAAACAAGTTTCATTCATTGTGTTCAAGCAAGGAAAACAAGAATACCAATTCACAAGAACTTTGTATCTACTTTTATACTTTTTATCATTTACACGGAGCCTATATTCATCATCATTTTGGTTGATATAAAATAGGCTTAACTGGGGCCACTACCCACAAAACAAATTCAGAGCTGGCACTGTCGTGGCGTGCCTCCTGCTTCGCAAATTTGCTCATTTGTAATTTGTATCACATTATTGTAGTCACTTGTACTTTGTGCTTGTGTTGATTTTTGTTATTATTATTTCGTGTTTTACAGGCTCCAGGTCGCCACGAAAAGGAATGATGAAGCATTCAGAAACACTTTGGTGTTGGCATAAAATTCAAAAAATGTGACTTTCAAGACGCCGTGCCACAACCCGAAACGATTTAGACGACCATAATTGGGCAGAAGTAATAACTTGACAAGTTTGTAACATGTAGTCTGAAAGTCGGAAAGTTTTACATTATTGTTATGAGTAAAAATAAACTTAGTTGTACATGGGGAAATATTTTTGTACAAGTTCTAATTATAAAATCAACAATAACAAAACTATCTCGTTTTTAGATCTACAACTTTATGCATAGACATAGGTGCCTTACTTTGGTTGAATTTTATTAATGTACGGTTATAGCACATTTTTTTTTCTTCAAGGTCATCTATTTTCCAGAAATCATAACAATGAGAGAAAACAAGATAAAATATATTATATGCATTATTAGGTTCCACAATATGGTTATGATGAAGTAAAGAACAAAGGAAAAGTTTTATTTGGCCAATTTATCTTGGGAATGTTTTTTCATCTCATCTCGCATTTTTCCCCTTCATTCTGTGCAATAGGCAAAACAGAGGATGAAAACAAAGCAGAGCCTTGGTAGAGCAACAGAGCAAGCAGGCTGCTCCATTTCCCACCCAGTCCGTTTATTCGTACTTCGGAGCATCACTTCGAATACAAATCTCCGTTGACATTTTCCTGGCCCCTGCCCAAACATTATTTTATCTTCATGATTGTATTACAACTTCTTTTTCTATTTTCTCTGAGAATTTTCTGGCTAAACAGACATGAGCACATTAGAAATACAATAACCTCCTCCTCGCACAAAATGTATGGCGAGAGGGAAAATGGTCTATTTACGAGGGACGACAAAAATCATGTATACTGGCAGAGTATAATGGAGAAGAATAAAGTGTATTGAATGACTTAAAACGGCGAAATAATCGAGTCGGAAGCAGACATGCCAAGAAAGCTCTATACCAACATAACACCTTCCACAGCTCCACATAAATCTTGATGATATGCTTATGCGATCCTATAATTCCTTCTACAATTGAGTAGCGGCAGATGGTCTACTGAGGAAGTGAGTGTGTAGTCAGCCAGAACTGACTTAAATCTTCCCTAATAGAAATGTCTATCTATACACAATGAGTGGAGGCATCGCCACTTTTTCTTTGTTTCACGAATATTTCACTTTTACAAGTCAGGCTGAGGTCAGAAGCACACTCGGAAGAGCTCTCCGAATCTGAAGCCTGCCTCCAGGAAAGGACTTTTCACTAGTTGGCGTTGACGACGGCGAAGCTTTCAAGAGTCATCGGGCCAAGTCAACTATGCAACAATCTGCTAGGCAATACTTCAACTGTACTAGATCCATCATACAAAATTTAAATACCACGATAACATTTCTTTAGGGCTTGCTTTAGCCATGAGCCGCTGAAATGACCAACAAATAAATAATACCCCGTATTTTCTCTGACTTTCTTCCTAGGACGTTCCTTCATTTCAATTCAAAATATGGGCCAATGTTTTAAAGTAATGTTTACTCAAATATGTGAATGTCTCGTTAACCTCACTCGAATGCTCTTTTTCAAAGCCTTTGCATTTTGCTCCATTGCTGCATTTTATTACTAATGTGTAAAAAGCAATTCATGAACGTAATAATGCCGAGTTATGCAGTTTCAGTTTTTAGGTGACAGGTGCAGCCTTTGTACATTTCTTACACTGGCTATTGATTTTTTCTTGTTTAGAACGTTTCCACTTGTTCTGTCCTAGAAACGATGACTATGGTGACCTTTTTCTCGGCGTCTGGCAGCAAATAATAATAATATGTAAATGGAGTAATAAAAATAATACTTTTAGAAGTGACACGGGCAATTTTAATGCGATTATATCGTGCTCAAGGATAATTTAATTTAACCTTTTAAAACCTACCACGGCGAATCAATATACGACGTTTGTTACCTCAAGGTACGTTTTTTGTTTTTTCTCCTTCACACACATAAATTGTGATTAAAACTGGAACAAAAACAGCTTTTTCTTTAAAAAAAAAAAAAAGAAGTAAATGGAAAAAAGAAAATTACAGAGCTCGGGTGGAAGTAGTAAAGTATTGTGTAAAGATTGCGTTTATTTATTTTTCCAGGAATAACTTAAACTAGGAAAGCTCCACGGAATTGTGATAAAAGGTGCTCATTTCACGACTCTGGTTCCCTTTGTAGTTTGATCAGTCTCACGCCTTGCCCTCTCCGGGTTACCCCCATTTCGTATAACTTGCTCTGCTGCTACTATTGCCATTATGAGAAACCTAATAAAAGAAGAAAAGGAGGTGGCTGCAGCCGTTAGAGATTTAGAAAACATCTTGCTTGAGCCAGAGCACAATAAGGTGTTGTTGATAAATTAATGAGCATGGGATTTCCCATTAACGTCGCTGCTCATTAATTCGCCCGTGTTGGAATTAAAAGATGTCTACCTGACTCTACAACAGTTGCTCAATGTAAGTTTTATTGAAGATGTGCGCATTTAAGTAAGGCGGAAGATAATGATATCGAGATGCAAAACTGCACTGGCCTTTTCTTTCTTTTCATCATTGTAGTCTTCGAAACGTCCATAGTCGTCGTATCCGCTAAGCCAGTTTCCACCTGGAAAATGAGGGAAAATTTTTGGCGGAGCTCATAAAACGGAGATAACATTTCTTCCTGTCTTTTCAACTCTGGAGATCTGAAAATGGCTTGGTGTACAGAGCCGCTTGGGGAATATTACTTAAAGAGGCAGCATTATGACGACTATAACGAGAGTATCATGTTTACCACCAAAGTGGAGCCATAGCTCGTGCAGAAGAAGGTTATTTAGCATTAACTTGAATCCGCATTATTACTGTCAACAATTTGTTGTTTCGTAATCCGCATTCTTTTGATGACCTGCTCCAGCTACATCCTAAGTACTATTCCCAGTTTGGTTAGTTTCGAGTCTGGTTTTCAGCCAATGAAATATTTAAGAATCCACTTCTCATCTTAAAATAACTTATCAAGAAATTATCCATCAAAGCGGTAAACCACGTACGACGTCCATCTGCTGGCTCATTTCATTTCAACCGACTCGAATGCATTTCGATGACTATCGCTAGCGATAATGCGGGAGAGAGGTCATTTTAATAGTGATAATAAAAGTAAAAGAAGTTGTGAGAGGGTAATAATCGTTGCAGTAACTCGGTGGTTTTTAATGGACATCTTATTCTTTCATATCGTCGTTATCTCTGATGTAGTATTGTGGATGCTGGTCTGATACCGGGAAGATGATGACGATGCTTGCTTTCGCTGAGCTGAGAGATGTGCTAATATTTACCTTGTGGATGATACTACGGATAGATCGGAATGAAGTAGAAAAAGAGCCTCGTCGAGAGAGTGAGTACAAGTACTTTTTAAGTAGATATAACAATGCTGGAACGAAGTACACAACGGTGGCCATTCATCGTCTTTTCTTTTTTCCATTTTTCTCCTCTGCACGTTCCCCATTAATGTGGCCTTTCTCTCAGCCTTTCTTCAGCCACTCGTCACACTCTTTCCTGTTGCTATTATTTAGTGTGTGTAGAAGAGAAGGAAATGAGAGAGAGAAAGTGAAAACGCCAAGAACAAGTTGAAGAGAAGAAGAAGAAAAAGAAGAAAAGTAAGAGAGGTAAAGTGAAATGGGAAAGATGTGTGTGTGTATATTATCCTCAGCTGAAAAATTATCCGTCTGTACATAAAATAAAGGTAAAAGTGTTCTCAGCGGTTTACTCTTCTATAGAATGTTGGTTGTTGGCATATGTGTGTCACAGAGCCATAGGCGTAAAGGGAAACACGAGAATATCAGATGCATACATGTACAAGGGTATGGAGAAGGGAAAGCTTCCCAGGTCTACACTTTTGTGATTCAGCTAACTCGAAGAAAAAGAAAGGAAAGGAAGAACGGGAAGGAGAGGAAAGGAAAGAGCGGCTTAGTTGATATTACCTAGAGATGTTTAGCATGCTTACCCTCACTACTCATCCCACAACCATTACCTCTTGTCGCTCCCAAGTCGTGCATTAATGTAGAACGTGGATGCTGTTCTGTACACAGAGAGAAAGCAATGTTCATGTGAGTGAGCGAGCGTGTGTGTACACTGCTACAACTAAAGCCACTACGTGGGAGAAAAGGAAGACAGAAAGGAAGACTTTCGTGTGAGAAAACGAAGCATATCGACAGACGCATCGGTAGCCCTTACTCCCTCGGCTGCTCTGTCTCATCTCGGCTTCACTCCACGCAGATATCGATTGCAACTTGGCTCCATATATTTTAGCCCGTTTTTATAATATTTCTGGAAGGAGAGGAGCAGCACAGAAGAATGATAACAGAACAAAGAGAAGAGAGAGTGAAAAAGTGTCTTTTTTATCTTCCCCTTTATCCGCTGTCTTCCCCGTAAAATTTCATAACCATCCATATTCCATCTTGAGGGAGAGAAGTAGTGGCGTTTTTTAAATTCACTACAATTTGTATAACTTTGCAGTTCCAACAATTTTTGCGCTCTCGCAAAATAATATATTCCATACCTAGACAACAAAACGCCAAAATCCCATTATACTGATACATGCAGCCAGATATTTACACACAGTTGCTTTTTCTTTCGTTTCGACGAGCTTTTACATACCACCAAAATGTTATCACAGCATTATGCACACTGTCTACATCCCTCACTGCACAACGATAGGAGGAAAACAGGCACAGGGAAAATAATGTAACAATGGTATGGCCTGCATTGTGGAAAGAGGAAACCACTAAAGGATCCATCTCCTTTACCAGAAGCGCTTCAAATATGCAAAAGATCGCTCACTTCCAGAAAAATATTACCACGTTCAGCAGCATCACTTATTTCACTTTTGTTGTGAGAGCAACTGACTGAGTGAGTAACTACTTTTAGAGACCATTACAGGCCTAGCTCACTGCAACGAAGTTGACTTACAACAACACAAAGCATGTAATAGATCATTTGGTGACTGCTGGTGACTCCAGCTCAGGCACTTGGTCTGTTTCCACTTGTTTATATTAATCATACATATACCTGAAAATCTTTGATCATCCAGAGACACCAAGACGCTCATGTGTAACTTTTTCTGCTCATGTATATCCCAAAATATTCCTTGTTTTTTCCTCAGTGTAAAATAAATACATGTACATTAGCAATGTCATCCACGTGTTACGTTCTTGGCTTCCTCACATTTCCACTCTGACGCCTTTTGACTGCTGCTTTTTTGAGCATCCTTTAACAGTGTGCATAAATATGCATATAGAGGGTATAGAAGTTGTATAATCCGAAAATCATACGGCGTCAAATCAATGTAAATATTACATTTGAGAAGTGAAAGTAGCATGTGTGAGTAAAAACCGTTGAAATGAAAGGAATGTCTATAACTCCTGTCATGGCAAAGTCTTATCCGAGTTCAAGATAAAATCCGAGTTTGAAATCATTAGGTAGTTAGAGCAGCTTTAACTCAGGAAGTAGCAACGTTTCTTTCAAAAAATAGAGAGGATAATTCTGTTTTGTTTTGTTTTTGTTTGTCACGGGTAGAGTTGAACGATTGGGAATAGAGAGTAATGTGAGCCAAGAGAAAGAAAGGGATAAAGACCAGACGACAGGACATACTGCGTGGGTGAATGACAGTCTTTGTTGACAGTCAGACATTTACAGACAGGCACATGCAAAGAATGACGAGGAGACGACTAGGACTAAGAGCGAATTTCACTGTGGAGAGTTAAGTTGTGAGTTTCTACCATGAAGTAGAAAGACGTGGGAATGAGCAGTCCAACACCGTTCACGCATGCATAAATTTTGCATACCACAAGAAAGAGCGGGTTGGAAGACATGTCCATTTCTCCCCAAAGGAGTTGACCGATCTTGTCAAGAGTCTAGAGACGCTGATCTACATATTTCCTCAATCGATATTGAATTGATTGAGGAGATTTGAAAAATCCAGAAGCGTCGTTTCTTGAGGAATTGATCCAGAACCAAACAGGCGGATTTTCAATAACGGCTGCTGGTTTACTAGAATGGTCGTTCAAAATCCACTGAAAGTCGGTTGAAATTTAAAAGTAAATCCGTTAGGCTTTAAATAAAACTCAACGGCATCCCTCTGTCGACTATTTTTCACGGAAGGTCCAAAACTAAAACATAAGACAGGTTTTTTCAAAGTCGTAAGTTCGATTTATCCAACACGCTAACGCTAAGCTGATCAAAGCATAGTCTAGTTTGAAAGATCAATTTACAGTATCGATAAGTAATAGAATGACACTTGGGCAGTAAAATTTTATAAAGACTTGTCAAATATAAAAACGGGAAACCCGTTTTGGTGATGTATGTACCTTTCGGATTGTTATCTATGGATTTTCAATACATTGTCTTCGTGTTTTATTAATATTATTATTAATCGTAGTTTATAGGATGTTTGAAAAGAACCAAACAATTTTCTTGAGCATAAATTGAAATTCCCTGAATGCTAAAGTTGACTGAAGCGGAACTGTTATATGATCAAAATTTATTAAATCCGACCACGGCTCGAAAACACTTTTTCAATCTTGTGTAGTACCGACATAGAATAATGGGGTAGATCAGACAATAAGAGAAACACTCATTAAATGTGTAGCAATTATTTTTCACCCTACGAAAGAGCATGAAAGTAACAAAGCATTTAGAAATAATTGGTACTTGAACACACAAGACAGTGTCAGAAAGAAGATTGAGATAAATATCCTCCCTCAGCAATTTATAAGAGGATTCCATATGGAATTTTTTCACTCATGAAAATTGAGCTCATTACTTGAAAATATCTTATCCGGTCGGGTGATCATTAATGTGAGTCAAGCTCGGTACGATGAACCGTATTGCACTGTATCCAATGCGTTGCAAAGGAAAAGAGACTGAAGGCGCGGTTGCAAAGATGACGCGATTTAACAGTTCCGACATTTGAAATCAGTTTATTTTTCATTTTGCCTTTTATGTTAGCTTAGGTATGCATAACATGATTCGAATTTTATTGTGCCGTATTAAAAAAACAGCAAGGCGATCCGCATGACTGCGTGCAATGCATGCATGTCTTCTTGATGTCATGTTTCTTTGTACAAAAATATGTAAAACCATGTCGAAAACAAGTGAGGCATGGGTTAATAAAAAGTAAGCAAGAGCAAGGCGTTCGCTTCTCATGCCGACAAAGAGGGAAACGTGAGTTTACAACTCATTTTCTTGCAGGAAACCTATAAAGAGCATGGGAAAAGAATCTGTAAATATATTTTTTGCTATAACGCAATGCAATGTGTTTTTATTTATTTATTTGTAACCAAGTCATCGTGTTTGTAACTACGCTTCCACTTGTCTACTCTAACAGAACAACTTCCAATCTCAATATAATAACCTTATATGACTGAAAACAATAGTGAGAAGAAAGAGAAAGCGGCCAAATATAACATGTGATTTTTGTTTTAGTGGATGAGTGAATGCGTGCCGCAAAGCTGAGAAATTCCATTTTCCTTTCCGTTTTCTTGCACTCGAGGCGGAAGCGATTGCCATTATGTACCCTCTACTCTACACTACACCACACACACACACTCAGTCAGTACACTTGTGCTAATCAAATCAGTGAAAACAAAAAATTCTGCCTTTGCTTACAATGCCGAAAGTGCCTATTAGGGGTAAAATGTGTCCACTCATATGATCCTCACTTCACTTCTCTCAAGAAGGTTTTGTGGTATAACACAACCATGGAAAGCATCACACAGATTAAACGTCAATTCGAACGTCTTGCCAGAAAAGCAAATCGGACTTTGTTCATATAAAAAGTCGACAATTAATCCAATGTGCCGTGTGATTTTCTTTGTCCTGGTCCGTTGGCTAAGTAGGCTGAAGGCACGTTGATTTCTTATTGTTAGCCAAAGTCTTTGACTGGTGTACACGCGTTTTTAAGTAATGAGGCAGATTTTATTCATAGCTTTCTTCCGGAACGTTTTAGCATTGGAAGAAGTCAATAAGAGGAAAGAATGAGAAAGATGGTGTTAGGTTGACGGGAGACTCGTGAATGTTTACACATACTTTGTACATTTTCTCGGCTCCCTGATACATGTGCAATGCACACAGCTTGATCCAGTATGCTTTCTTTTCAAAGATCTGTGCTTGTGTGCGTCTGGTGTAAAAGTTGCTTTCAGAGAAACGCTAAAACACATACATTTATGAGTTAAAATTCCTAAGTTATGGGATCAGTTTTGTGGTGGAAAAGCGGCAAGGCGGAAAGAAAATAAATCCTTGCCGTATCGTTTTCTTTTTTTATCATGTTTTATCTGCCATGCCAGCGTTTTACTTTTGTAACATACATATATGCGCACATTGCATTTTTCGGAATGTTTAACTTTAACTGCCACCGCTAAAAAAAAGTCAAACAGCACGGTGGACGATGTCAGGGCCGATTTTTACTTGGTTTGTTTTCAAAGGAAAATAAATGAGCTCCCTTGTTCCCTGTTTGCTGTATTAAAATAAAAATGCTGAGTCCTCTAGGGAAAGCATCCAATCTATCTTCTCGCTGAATACCAACTGCTCTCGCATTAATTATAATTTAATAAATGGACATGTTTCTGTTTCCTTGCTGGCAACAGAATAAGAAGTGCCAGGTGGCCGGTTGAAATCCAGTTTTTATAATAATATGGTTTACCCTTTTACGGAAATTATTTTAACCATAAAATGCTTTCAAACTGAAATGCAGCCGATGTATATGCATTAGTGGCATTTATACATTCTCATCGCCACCGACAATGTTTGGTGTTCTGGAAAGGTGAGAACTCCCGGGAATAAAAAATGGAAAACAAAATGTGCCATGAATTTTAAGTAAGTATTTCCTTTTAACAATTGTTGAGTTAGGAAAATATAAGTCAACTACGGCTGAAAACTGAGGAAATTACTGATGAAATACAATTTATCATACATCACTGACAAGTCAATTTATTTATATTGTTTAAAGACCTCTCAATTTGTGAATGAGTCATTCCCATCGCATACTAATGCCCCAATACATACTAATAATGTGATCCATAATAAAAGGATAAACAAATTACTGGGGCCATGCAAAAGGTCCTTATTTTCTTTGTCGTTAGCAAACCAAACATAAAATGACAGGTTGAGGAGATCGAAGATCAAATGCCATAAATTCATAAGTTTGTTGTTCAGTGAGAGATAGCAGCACAAAGCTTCCCTCCGCATTGATGGAGAGAAAGCAACTGACAGAGAGAAGAAATCGCATCGCAACTTCCTCTACTAGCACAACTTCTAAGCATGTCCTATTGGCTCCAATCTACTGCTTTGTTGTTGATGTGAGCACGAGTTAGGGCAGCAGCTACCTTGGTTCTTTCGCACATGTGTGCAGCGAGCGAAAGTGTGGCTGGATGGTGGATTGAAGAGAGGCAGTGAAGGCCTCTGTGCTTTTTCTTTGTTGGTTGCCTCCTGTCTGGAAACCTACACGTCATGCACTCTGCACATCTTCTCGTACGTAGATAAGGTGAAAGTTGGCTGCGAGATGCTGTTTCAAACAGAACCCATTGGAAGGAGTCGTTAGATTTAGTTGAATTCGTTTCCGGAAGATCACCTACACTTCCCTCGTGCTCTCGTGAAACCAACTCCTTGCATTCTCACTTGAAGCTGTGCACACATGTGTCCTAAACACAGGATGCTGGGAACTCACTAAATGCTCCGCGACATAACAATGTTTGCCTCCTTTGTATCCTTTCTCTCGTGCAATATGGACTCTAAGCGGAATACCGTTTGCAATTTTACAACATGTCCCATGGAAAGGAACCGACAATTTTTACCCGAGCCTGCTTTGTCGTCGTCCAAGCGTACTACGTTTTCTAAATGATTTCGTCCACATTTAAAATGAATGAGAGTCAGAGAGCAGTTCCAACGACACATTATATTGATGATGCGCGTATAATAATTACCCGTTCCAAGAAGAAAGAAAAAATGGAGCTCAGAGCTGTGGCGATGTTGATGATGATGATGATGGTGCCATTACATAAACACATTTTCTGGAAAGAATCCAAGAGTTGTTGGTTCTCTACTGTAGCCTCTGTGTAGACTGTCCCCGCGCCAGCACATATTTTACATTGCCCCGAAAAGACAGAGAAAGCCAAATAAAGGGAAAAATCAGGTAAGGAGATATCCTGGGAGGGTATTCAGAGCCGTGGATTTGAGTTAGGAATTATAAACTCAAATCCTATCTGAAGATTATCCAAATTTGATTTGTGAATACCAAACTAAAATCTGGATAATTTTCGAATGGGATTTGGATTTGATGTAGGATGTGGCATTTCGAGGGACAAAGTGTAAAGAGTACAATATTCCAAGCACACCACAATGTACGTAGTCAATCAGAATTGAGTTTAAAGACTAAAAGGCAATTTCGGCGGTTTAAAGGTTGTGAGTTTGAAATTTTAAAGCGATAAACTTTAAAATTTCTTCAGCGTCAGTGACTGATCTCAGTAGATTAATAGAAACAATACTAGGGCGTAGTGGGATTAAAAGTTTAAATGTCGATGTATATAAAACATTGTCACTTAACATTTACTTTTAAACTTTGGGTTAAACCTTAACCCTATAACCCAATTTAAACCGTTAACCGCCTAAATCCAATGCTCGATGAGTACACACAATGTTGTTGTACACAGGAAATTACGCTTGCGCTCGAATTCCGTTTCGAGTCATTCACTCACAAAGAGACACATCGAGAAAATGTTATTGTAAAACATCCGACGCATTTATATCCAATTGAAAATGTAACTACCTAATTAGATTAATGTTAGTTGGATTAAAAAGACGCTCTGAATCCCCTCCCTGGTTTTCAGCTTTGGCGTTGGTCACGATTGTTATTCTGTTTCGTAGGAATGCGATTCTTATCACTGCATTGATAACAATGTTCCCTGAGTCTACCTCACATTTCTCTTTTCACTCTCGTAAATACAAGCCTGAAACACTCCACGGATAAGGGTTGATGGAGATCTTGTCGTGGCGTAGTAAGTTGGACCATTCTGAGAAATTTGAAGCCTAGAGCAATGCGTCGCTTTTCTGTCCCTTTGTGTGTTAAGTGAATACTGGCATAAAGTCATATAATTTCAGAACGAACTTTCTGGAATTTGGTCAGAGATATTTATATTTTTGGAGAAAAGAATAAAGAAAACTAGATACGTACAACTCTGCTCCAGTTTCCAACTGAATGGTGGAATATTTTTTAAAACCCTGTTGGACTTAACAATGACGTTTTCTTCGTTCGTTCCGCAAAACCCAGTCGACTCATAGTCGTCCACGAGTTCACATTTAATGCCATAATTGTTCCTCCTTGTCACACAGCCCAGTCGATATCATTTACTTGATTTTGATGTTTTGTATGGCTCACTTTGTTAGCCCATAATGTACACGTCAAAGGAAAGAAATGGAGATCGCTAAAAGTTGGAGAAACGATTCGTTTGTCTAGCGGATGAATTCAAATAGGGATATAAAAAACAGCAACATGAGAGAAATTTTCCAAGAAAAAAAATAATGGTCGGGTAACGCCGACGTATCCTTTTAAGAAAATTCACATAATACCATGTCAAATGGATATAGCAGAAAAAGACAGAGCAGACAGACTGGTCGTCTTGCTACCATTAAATTTTCAGTTGGGTTAAAGCCGTATGTACTGATGAAGAGTTAAAGAGGGAAGGAGAGGAAGCAAGGGTGCTTAAGAGAAACGCATGAGGGAGCGCCATAGATGAAAGAGAATTGAGTGAGTGACCCCAGCACAACCAACTTATTTCATCTTTTTACAGACGAGAGAAAGTGGGATATTTGGGGAGGAACAGTGTACTAGTACTGAAACCAGGCCTTAATTATTCAAAGGGAGACACGCTTTGCATTTATTTGAACCACTTCCACATATGTACACAATTCTGGAATAAAAAGAGTCGAATGGTAAAAAGGGACTCGTTTTTTGCGAATTTATATTTATATTATGCAGCTTCCAAACATCTCCTTTTCCAGTCATATCCAGGGGCTCCCTCTTTCTCTTCCCGTCTACGTCGCTCTCATGTTCACTGTTCACAAAACTAACTTTAAGAGTGTGTTGATACATTATATTGCCCCTCTCATTCCATTTATTCTGCTCGTCTCTTCCTAAGCTGAAAAAGAGAAAGGATGCTAAGCTGATACTTTCATTTAGCTTTCCCTTTTTCTTGTGGGAAGAAGACAGCTCAGCTCGTTTCGGCAATGATCTTTCTTTCCCATTTCCACTCTTATGGTCAACGTTTCGAAGTCTAAAAACACTCCTAAATCTTAACCATTTTCATCATGCTTTATGTATATTCACCGAACTTTGCTGCACTTTATACTTGGTTACATAACATCATACTGCAAGTGGCCGAAAACTATGATTCACCTTATCAGGAGTGTGTCCTGGGCATAATAATAAAAAATGCGAAAATATAGCTAAGAAATTTAATGCAGTGGTAGTGGAGGAAAAGACAGGGTTGTGTAACAATCTCCGTTCTTGTGCCGGCATGGCATGTCTTCCACTTCCACTTCTTTCACATATCTCACTTTGTGAAAGGTATACTTTGGTTGAGACAAAGCGGCATAAGTGGAAAAAGTATATATCTGTCGTTGGGAGTGAAATACGACTCTGTCTGTCGTATCGGCATCTGTAGTCAACGTTTCTAATTCTCTGCAGAGCCTTTTACTCTCTTAATTACAATTCCGTCCTATGATTAGATACATCCATTTACTCCACGTAGAAATTTTCTCCGCGCTCAAATTGAAACGAATAGTGAAGAAAACGCCGTTCCTGCTGTAAATAGTGTGCAGTTTGCCTCTGTGTGGAACGCCGAAAAAAATCGTCACTGCGGGGTTGTATAAAAGTATTAATAAAAATGTTATAGTGCAGTGTCAAGACGATGTTGAACCACCATAAATACCGTGTAAGACAGTTGTAATACCATTTTCTTTGCAACAGACGTCCACATTTTTGTATTCTTTTTAAAGCTTGCTCTTCTCGAAGTAACGCACGTCGCAATGAATCGGTGGAGGAAGGAGGATTAAAAATGGATATGTAAAACGAACCTGCGTTTCAATATGCACTCTCCTTATCTGCCTCAACTGTGGATGACACTTGCGACGCGAACACTGCTCCAGGTCTAACTTAATTACGTTAACGAATAGCCTTCTCAAATGCATTCTACAATTCTCCCCATTCATATTTGTAGTATGCCGCTGAATTTTTCATTAGTTCTTTTATTTCCTTCAGTAATGCTAATTGTGAATGTGATCTGCATTTTGTGATTTATATGAGAAAATTAAGGAGACCTGAGGAGAAACTTGATTAATGTACGGTGGTCGCTTTCCACGTTTTATTACTCGCATGTATGAAACGCTACCTTGAAAAATTTCCTACACATCCTTGACATCAATTTACGATGGTTTGCAAGGTGATTTGTATTCATTGCTCGTACTGCATTATTGACTAAATAAGTATTGCCTAGAATGTGGTTTTCATGAATTCTAAAATGTGCAGTACTATTAACAATAAACTCTTACAGTGACTTAAAACTGAGGTGGCAGTGGCATGCCAGCAATTACATAAGAACGAGCGCTTCGCCTCTTTTGTCTGCATCAGGCCGCTGCTATCTGACCAATCTGTCAGCAACTATTCGGAGCCCTACTGTACAAGTAAACTATTCTTGGATGAGAATGGTACCCTCAGGAACTCACAGAATGGCTGCATGAGAAGAAAGGAATACGACTCTGCATGTGCGTTGATAATAACGGCAACATCGTTACATGACACATTTTAGCTGCTTAGGGATACACTTGGAATAAACTGCGATAAAGCGGAACATGTAAGGTTGAACACAGCAAGTATAACACAGGCACAAGCTGAACAGGAAGAAAGGATTTGTTTTTGTAGACCTCCTCGTCCACTCCGTCAAATTACGTGCACCGAACTGCCGTCCTGCTCAATTGCGACATTCATTAATGATGGGACCTGCATATAGTAAAAGACTTCTTGTCCCAGCTTCCATGATAATGGTAGATGAGTACATGGTGATTTTATCAAACAACCCATATTTCTAATAAAGTAATCTCAAAAGGAAAAAACGTGTGGGTTTTAGTAAAACAGGGAACTGTGAAACTAGGACTCAATTAGGCTTGTTTTTCCTTACCGGGTCTAGTTTCACCCTTCTAAACAAGAAAGTGAAGTAAAATATTCTAATTAAAGAGCGTTTTCAAGAGTTCTAACACTAGTGACCAACACTTGCATAAAAGCGCAAATTTACACTTCGACGCGCTTAAGCACCATGAAATAGTTTATTTCATCCAATTGAATTTATATGTCAGTTGCAAGTGTCACGCTAATAAACAAAATGTAACAAAATAATGACATCTACATAATTTTCATAATAAACCAATAAATTTTTGCTTTCAGTTAATGAATTTCACTTCAAAGTCAACAACGTAATATAACGTCATTCGTTTGCAGTCAACGGTATTACAAGCAAACGTTCAATGCGCAAAAATTATACGAAATTATCTCGCCTAGCTCCAACTCCAACACACTATCAGAGCGTGTTGATATCCCTATTCATCCGGATATTCTTAATAAACACAACTTATTTAATCCCACATATCGTAACTAAAGCCAAGATCTGGGCTGGATACCTGCTGCGTGTTTTCAATCCTTTTGCTTCGTCCACTGCGAATTGAGACGCAAACTAACATTCAAATTGTCCAGATAGATGTTCCCAGCCACAAAATCCAGCCAACCAGGTTTTAAATCAGGAAACAATGGAACGGATGTTTACTAAAGAATTGAGCAGGCACAACGGGAAACACCATTTGATTTACATATGCAACGGTGGAAGTACTGCAATACATCGTACGATAATAGTAAGCACGCACCGCTTACATTTACAGTTACGTTTATCAATTCAATCGGCCTTCTGGAAAAAGCTGGAAAAGGTACAGAGCGATGATACACTTTTAAGGGTGAACGTTGTTACTGGCTCAGGAAACTGTTAAACCACAAGTGCTGCCCAATTTTACAAAAGTTGCTGCCTCTGAGTAAACGGAGGGAGTAGTGGGAGCAGTCTGCATAGCCGCATAATTTAATATATTCAAGTTTGATCTTGCAAACGAAACATTCCCGAAATACCAGCGGGTATCGCAACACAAGTAATACAATAAACGAGACCCCATAGCACCACATGCAAATTTTGGCAAGAAACAAAAGAGCTTGTTAGAGTTTATCAGTCTGAAGAATCGGCTGTAAAGCTTGGTAATCATTTTCACAGAGAAATTATTCTTGACAACGTACTCAACTCAGCTCTCGTATCATTCATACCGACATGGACACAAGCGATGCGTAATTAAACAAGATAATCAAATTTTAAATTGCAACCAGCCTCACTTCACTCATCCCCAAATTCTTTGAACTTGTTCGCGATAAGAACGCTCCGAGTCTTTGATAGGATGAATCCTGAATTAAGAGCTAACGGTTGTATCAAATCATGATCAAATGTTATTTGAGTAAATTCGAATTGGATTATTCGCTAAAATCCATTAAAGCAAATCCGAAAAATTAAACATCAAATAAATACATACAAATAATAATGTTTGGATTATGCACAACACCTTTGAGTTTCCGAATTGCTCCTAATTGAAGAGTTGACAATGCACATACACATGCACATATCCGAGAAATCCGTACTTTGAGCCTTTGAAATCCACCTTTTGTAGGCTTCCCTTCAACCCATATCAACGTAGATCAAAGATTTTATGCTAGATAAATCGAGTTTTGCTAATGATAGGCTGCGCCTCCCACATGTGCCATAGGTACAACCGAGAATGCGAACATGAGAAAAAGGAAGCGAGAAAATTTCACTTTTCACAGTCCGCAGGCATTTTAGATTCTTGAGTAAACAGGGCAAAGAACACTAACAGTAAATCTTCGATCGTTGCTTCTATGCCTCTTATTGCATATTGAGTACGACTAAAATGCACAAAATATTTCATACGCAGAGCAATTCAGCAGATCTATTTTAATTTTTCCTCTCATCTTTAAAAGCAAATAAACACACGCCGGTTGTCATATTTTGCTGTAGATGATAAATCGAGTTGTACATACATCAGGCTTTCCGCCAACAGTAAGCAATATTGAGATGAAGAATTTCTGTAAACGCTCACCAGTCCCAATCCTTTTTCAGTTAGGAAAAGCGTAGGGCTGTTTGTATTTTACTTATTTTACTGACTTGCGTTAGTATTCGTCTGATGGTACTCACGGATGGCTGCTCACGTTAAACGTATATTTTATACGCTCCGAACGAAGCAGCATGTCGATAAAAATGGCTGATATTACTTTTTGTTTTATTCCAGTCACTTCGAAAAGTATATGACCTACGTACTTAAATAAAGAATTCGTGGAACCTTTCCCCGTTTTCATTACTCGACAGACTTTCTCTTTCCACATTAGTTGAAGTTGAAATGTTTGGTGAAAGTAATTCAAAAGTAGGAAAAGTGAAATTCAAATTCTGCGTGAATTCCACAAACTAAACTAAATACGATGTTTCATTCAGCAGCTGCCACTCGGCTCGCTATAGTCGACCGTTAAATCTTTTGATCTCTTCTTTCTCCTGAAGGTGAGTATCATTGTATCAAAGACCCAGAGAAAAACGACAGTGAAACAAACCACTGACTGGAATAATAGTACATAAAAATAGAGATGCTGCTGTTTTGACAGCAACCTTCAAACGGAGAAAGTATTAAAATTATCTTTCTTTCTATTCATCCAGTTGTACTGGAAGTGGTGACGCGAAAAATACAGGGTTGGAGAAGAAGAAACGGCATACAAATACATAATGCATTAAGCACAAGATCATCAACTTTTTATAATTCAATGAATGAACGAATGAGCCAAACTCTCAAGAAGAGGAGGAAATTGTTCGCACGCTCCTCTCAATAACAACACTGTCAACTGACGTAAACCTCCGCCTTTCTTATTTAACTTTCAGTGGAAGGAGGGAGGAAATGAAAAAGGAAGGATGTCGGTTTTGTCGTGCTCAATTTTTACAGCACTTGCACTGTACATTCAATCTGTGATTTTTTTAGTCTTTCCACGTCTCAGTGTTACCTAGTAATAAATGAAACATTTTCTTTTTAAGTGCAGTGTGTAAGGCTGTCCCAAGTCAAGTAGCTGGAATAACACAGAATTATGCAAACAATAAGACCTGTCAGCACTTAATTATTCTTTTTTAAACTTAGGGCTACTTTTCCAGGGGCATGACAGCACAAAAAATTCTCCAGTGTGCGTTAGAACTGATCTTTCGTCTCTAAAGTGCTTCCATGAACTCTCTTTGTGAAATTTTGTTTCATACAATAATATAGTGTTATCCGAAATTGAATAGCTCTGGTGTCCAGGCTTCTTTGACGATGTCCATCACTGAGAAGGAGAAATAAACGACAGGAGACTAAAAATTCACTGTTGCTAGTCCATTACAAATGCAATGTTTGAATATACGCACATCCATACTTCACTTTAAACTACTAGAAAAAATGTATACAGAGCAATACAATAGCGAGAAGGAGAACAAATATATTATTATATCAGGACACGGTACTGAAGTTAGACGACCTCATTTGTAAGCCGAATTGGGAAATTCTAGTTAGCAAGTCAGCTTTGTTCCTTTTAAATTCCCTTTGTATTCCTACATCCCACAGACATCTCTTCCAACTCACTAAAAGCGCTTTCCCTTGCAATCTAGGCACATTTCTTGCCTCAGTTTGCTTTTATACATGGGTGGTAAATACTTCTTAAATAGTATTGCCGAATTGTGTGGCAGTCATTTGAAAAGTGTCATTATGAGTGTGCCGCTTTTTTCTCAGCCTTTTAAGACGGTCCCCCTGATGGATTAATTCAACATCCACGTACTCATAAGCTTATGCACTTGACTTGACTTGAGCGGAAGCAAAAAGCGTACTAGTGTGTGGAGATGTCGAAAGGACAATGAATTATTTATACAAGTGTCTCAGTAGAGCGTCAATAGCCTGTCTTTTTCATCGAGTCAGAAAAAAGAGAGAGAGAAAGGAGGAGGGGGAGAGTGAAAAGATAGACAAGGAGAAAGAGGACTTCTTCCGCTGGCAGTCCGCAAACACCGTAAGTATCTATTATAGGAGCGCGGAGCTCTCTTGAAAATACGGGGAAAGGACTCTAAAGCTCTTGAATACTTCTTCTGCCTCTGCTGCTCCACGCTTCCCATTTCCCGGCTTTTCATTGCACTTGTGGGACCACAAGAAAGTTGGTGCTTAAACGTATTGTCATTCCCTCTTTTGGCCACGCTGACTTGAAACTGGAACTGGAACAAGTTGTTGGTTTGAGTGGATCGTGTGCGGTGTTGGCCTGGTACTCGTTTTCCTATTTTTATTCCTGAATGTGGAAACATGAAAATGTGAAGAAGAAACAAGCAGCATCAACCTTAAAAACCTCATAATCGAGAAGAGCAGAATTCAGAGAGGGAGGACACGGAGCAGTCACACAGTCAAAAAGCAAGAACAAGTGAGTGTGTGCAGTAATCTAATAAAATAATTAAGCCAAGTGATGTATTTATGTATACGGTTGCTGCAAAGATACACACGTAGTCCTCACACACGCAAAAAACAACTCACCCGGTTGGAGCATTGTGCAGTGCCGCAGTACTTTTTTATACTCTATTAATTCGTCCTTCTTTCAAGATTATTATGATTATTAGTTGTTGGCAATACCACCAGTGCGGAAGTTCAGTTGCAATTTTCACACAACCACAAATCTACAATGCAGGCCTGGAGAAATTATCAAAACTTTACAGTTATCGCTCCCGTCATTGTTGCCCGAGGGAGCTGTTAGGTCAGTCTTGGTACATCCCATTTTCCTTTATAAGACAAGGGAAAATGAAGAGGAAAATGTCATTTTTTCGTTTTACCTGTTATCACAAAAACGTCACTTCACAACAACGTTAAAATCGTTCTGAATCCTCACAATTGCACTTGGAGCAGAAAATGGAGAGTGAGTGAGACAGTGACTAATAATAGTAGCTTCACTATTCGTTTTAGACTCTAGTAGTAGCGTTGTACTATGAGATATTATTTTGACTCTTTGGGTTTTGCTTGAAATTGTAAAAAATGCTTGCATACCTGAAGTGGTGCCAAATTGTATTGTTACACCTCAATAAATATAAAAGGCAAAAGAATAACACTTAAAACGGTCTCTTTTATAGTTTTCTGGAAGGAAGCAGTTAAACCATGTTTTGAAGAGTCGCCACCACAATAACAGTAAATTGACTTTTTTATACAAAAAAAAGTGGGAGGAAAAGTGAGGAAGAAGTTACACAATATTCTGTACGTTGTGGCTTAATATTACATATTTCATGTCCCTTTGTGTTAACTCTACTACTGCATGAATACTACCAAACCTCACCAAGGCGCAGTCAGATTCCGACGAAAGTAATATATTATCATGACACACTATTAAAAATAAACTTTTTGGCATTTTACTGCAGACGCACTCACATCTCCACAGAAGAAGGAGGAGCGTTGAAATGAACAAAAAATCTTGTTTGCATACATCTCCCTTGTATTCTTCAATGCAGTGTTGCCACACAAACAGCCATGTAAAATTCCATTCACACGAAAATGCCTAAAAAGAAGAAAAGTGCTTACCCGCAATCGCTAAGAAGATCATGCGATGTCTGTCATAAAATGGGAGGAATGTGTGAAGCGCCGACTTTATTTTTGATTTTTTGTGTCAAAGGAAAGCAAAGTATTGCCAGTTAGTGGATGCACGGGGAAATTCCAGGTAGCAACCAATAAGCACTTACTACGTATTTGACAATTTCTCCTTTGACTTCAATTGAGGTTGGAAGTGCTCCATTTAAGAACTTTCTTTTAGAAACAAACTAAAAGAAGAAGAAATTCAATGGTAATTTTAAACAAAATATTTCTTTGAGTGCCCACATGTAAACTGTTCGACTTTTGAGCATCTTTGTTGGTATTATTGCTTTCATTTGAAAAGAAGAACTCATGGGTTAAGAAAAGGTTGGAGACAGAGATTGAAATTTGATGTGTTTAGGCAGCTCATCCATTTTCACAGAGAACGAAAATGGTTTTGGGGAAAGGCAAACTCTCGATATTTACCTGCATTTGCCATAATACGCTTACATTAAAATCGAGTAGCATCAAATTTATTGAGTGCACTAAAGCAGTAACTGCAAGAAGAACTTTCATCCTGTTTTTTATACTTTTGCGGCATTCACAGTAGTGGTTTTCTCCCAACGACAAACGATCAACGTTATGTTTGCAAACACTTCACAAAATTCAATCTGGTTAAAAGCATGTGTTGTGTAGTTAAAATCCCTCGTTTATAAATTGGTATGCGAGCAAGAAGGAAACTACTCAAGTTTAGAACTTGTAGTGGAATGAGCAAAAGAAGAGTCCTGGTTTGCGATAGAAAATTAATCTCACTGCCGTCTCGAGTTTTTAAGCTCAGAGGGAGAAAACGAGCATTCCAGCCTTTCACATTTTTCAACCTCTTCAAATTCTCCATGAAACAACGAGATTCAATAAGGTACATACATACAAACAAGTCAACCGACTCGTATCAACATTTCCGTCTTTGTCTCCTCTTCTCCTTTCCTATTCGTGAACCAGAGTAATATGCTTTTGCTATATCAAAAAAAATGTCTTCATCTAATTTCATTTACCTCTGAAGAATAGTTTTCGTAAATTAATGACTCTCTTTCCCAACTTCCCGGTGGCTTGTATTGCGATGCTTAAAAAATCTAGTATTCCTACCGCGAGAAGTATCTGCGTAAGAGCTACTGGGGAAAAGTAATTTTGTGATCCTCTGTGTCTCGCGATGTGGTTATATGGAGTAGAAACTTTTAGATATTTGTTCCGTATGCACATATTGAATCAACTCATCAATCAAATTTGATTATTTTACCGTTTTCCGTGACTTGGAGTAGCTATCTTTTATAAACACATACTTGCCATTCTGTTGTACACTTGACTCAGAAATTAGTTGAATGGTGAATTGCTCCTGCTCAAGTAAGCAATTAGACACAAAAGAAAGCAAAATGGAGATTATAAGTCCATAACAACCTGCCCAACAAGATTTATCGATATTGGACAATTACTATGAACACACAGTAAATAATACAACAGACCAAGATTTGGTCTCAATTTACATAAATATTTGTGGTAAATTTCGTATTTCAAGATGATCTATTGCGTACAAGTATTATTGAAAAACATTCTGGTGAAGGAGCTTCGTATTTTCGGTTTCCAAATTAAATATCTCAATTTGCTAACTTTTCGAATTGCCCCATTGTAAAAGTGAGGCACAGAGGAGATGAAAGTCAAAAGTGTGGCTATAACATGCCTTGGACATTTTGATAATGGGAAATGGAAAGTAGCCTATGAGAAGAGTGGCCATATGGCGGGCGGCACACTTTTCGTCAATGTTATCCACAGTGTTAGTAGGTTGATTTAACCTGATTGGAATTACCAGTACACGTATCTTTCCAATCAATGCCCACAGTCCAACGAAAGAAAGGAAGGCCTTGAGAAAGATTTAAAAATCCCATAATCCGTGTCTGCACGACAGTAATAATATCCACCATGACAATTCACTTTTGGAACAGTGCTACCAATTTTGGTGTACGCAAAAAAGTACCCTTTTCACATTACCGTTTCAGTGACTAGAGTCGTCTGTACAACATAATGTCAGACGTAGTGAAAAAACGAAGATGGTTTGGCACGGATAGTGAGCACAGAATCATAAAGCCTATTTTGCAAGCCAGTCAACTAATAAAGCACAGCAGGTACATCCTTTGACCCACTTTTCATACTGAAAAAAGTAACTCCGTGATATTATTATTATGTCTACCATCACCATTACTTTTCACTACTTTGTTTATGTTTCTCTTCGTGAGGGAGTAACTCATCTTAAATCCATTTTAAACGCAATATACGTAAGTACGAGTACCTAAGCAGAAACCTCTTTATGTTCCGTGTAACTTTGCATTTTTTTGCTGTATGCGGAGAATGTATGCCGATTAAGTAATAAATATAAAATAATGCGGGTGAGAGATGAAAGCCGTCAGTGACAGTGATGATAAAAACAATTTGCTCCTCCCTACTAAGGAATGCATGAAGATTTGTTACCGGATAATATTTACTGGAGCTAAGATTGAATCGTACAACCGTGGATTCTCTCACCCGTTACAAATTATATTATATTCATATTTCGACAAAATATTACTCCCTCCTAAATCAGTGCTTTGGCAATATCGCAGTGACTTTGGACTGGCAGTGAAACCTTGGGGTGAAAGCGTGTTCGACTCCGAATAAATCGTGGGAATATGCTAATTCTACTCAATTTCGTGTCAGCCATGTAAACGATATCGTATGAGTGGTATCAGTGGGATTTATCCGCATCTCTTATTGTTAAACAAAAACTATAAATTTGACGTTTTCAACGTTATCTCTTCTAAAAATCAGTGGAAAACGTAAGTCCTCGATAATTGCTTTGCTTAAGTGTTGTAATGTCTGTTTGTAATAGCGGCATTTTACAATCCCTCACAATTCCTGACTTTAGTAGCATCATCGCGAATGTTGACATAGATTAATCGCCGGTAATGCTGAGATAACAAGGGTTGGAGTTTGCTCTCATTTTCAAGTATACCTCACCTTAATCACACGCAAAAATATGTCTACCGAAACGAGAGCCGAAATGGTTTCTCTTCACGTCAAGTCGATTCCATTCAATAACTCAATTTATTTTTCATGATTTAGCAGCGTGCCCCGACAACTATCTCTTGTAATAAAATATTTGCGCTGTGGAAAATCACATTGGCGCTTTAATGGCTTTTTCGAAAGGAAATGAACTTGGCTTTTATTTCTCCTCTCTTCCCTGTATTTTATCCTGTTTACATAAACTAATCTAATCCTTCTCAGGAAAGTTTGTGAGAAAGGAAGAAAGAAAAGTGAAGGAACGAACGAGACAGGATAATAAAGGAGATGCTGCCTCAACTGATGATGACATCGATATCATAAAACCAAATTAACTAGTAGATCGCCAAACAACCATTTTTATTGTGCAACTTTAAAAAGGTTTATTGTGCTGCCTCCTCGAAAGAGAAAGTTTTATATGTAGGTAGGATAATGAATAAATGTATTAGCGTAAATACATTAGTAAATACGTGCCATCGATCCTCTAATGACACTTTAATGCTGGAAGTTTATTCTACTTTGAAAGTTAGAGAGAGAATTATTACGCCAACAAAAAACGTGTCAAGTCTGGTAATCTTTAAGAAAGACGGGTGGGAACTATAAACACTTCTCAAACAAGAGATTATTCACCTTGCTCGCAAAATCTCTGGATTACACTTACTTAAGAACATTTTAACGCGTTGACGTGCCACTTTCTTAGCACTGCGCTCGAACATTTGCTGTTCGTGTTGTTCACCCTTTCCACTTTTGCACACGGAAAAACTAGTGCACAGTGGAATCCTTTTCTCTCTTAAAGCACCGTTACCGTTGATTCGTCGGCTCCACATTGTGAAAGTAAAAGTGGTGACGACGGTGACGTTATCATAAGTCATGTCGCTGCATCGTACAATCAACGGGAATATGTATACATAGGCAGACCATTGTCACGCTTGGGTGTCCACGAGTCTAATTACGTACAACTTTTAACGTTTCATTTTCAGACGCGCTGAGTGTGATAAATAGCGTAACACAGTAATGCTAACACTGCTCCATCTGCACATACATGGCTTTTGTCATATGATAAAAAGTGGACTGGTGACGATGAAGAAATTGAGGGGCATCTGAGAAGTTGTTGATAGTTACGAATGATAACATTCTTTGATCTCTACTTTAATGCCGGTTTTCTCCCTCTGCTGAAATTCTGCTCTTAACGTCCGGTGTGGCTCATGTCCACACTTGAATGGTGTGGGTTTATGTGTGGTGTGAGAGGGAAAAGGGGAAAAGTCACTTAATTGGATTGGATCGGGTGCCCTTTGTGAGGCGCGGCAATAGCACTGTATAGAACAACAGCGAATTTCCACAGCATTCATCTGTCGACGCGGAAATAGTACCCATTCAACCATTTATGCTCCTATTTACTTTAGACGATCAATTCACAAACACACTAGGTGATGAAAGTGATGTGATGGAAAATTGGTGGCTTTATGTGTGCATGCACATTTGTGTCTCTACTACTTACTCCATTTCCATCCTTTTTCTAAACATCTGCAATTCCATTTCAATTCTAAGACTTTTATTTTTCCTTTCGTGGCGTAATGCACTTTTTACTGTTCGCTCAATCGTTTCTCAGTCTGCGATTAGAGATAATATTGACGCAGCAGCAAGTACCATTAAATTAGACAATTCCAATTCCATTCACCAATTCTTTCCTGGTGGAATCCAGGGAAAACCGAAACAAACAGATGAAAGTCATGTGCACTCTCTGTCCCACATCTCAGCCTAAACACATTCTCAATACCATTATTTTTCTCCACTCATCCCCAAAATATCGTTTTTTTCAATGAGATAAGTATGCTAATGTAAGTAGACTGTGAAAACAGCAAATCTAATATACAAATAAGCTGTGTCATAATTACAATGTACCGATGATAAGCAGCATCAACGTTTTTCATTTTTTCTTAAATTTTAGTAGCGTCTGAATGTTCTTTGAGTCGCAACCTGGCTTTTGAAAATAAAGCTGAAGTATAGGAAAACTGATGGAGAGCTAAGAGAAAATGAATCTTCTGCATACATCTTATCGACATGATGTTGCTGTTCAATTAGCCAATGAGAGCAGTTTAGGTAAATATTTATTAGCTAAGCGGTGGCAAAAAGGACAAACAGGTGTGTTGATTTATACCGCAACCTTTGCTGGCGTTTTATGTGCGGCGGCACCACGTGTCTGAGATGAGGGCGTGGTTTGTTGAATGGAAGCCGTTTCGAACAAAACAGCAGCATGGTAGCATGACTAGAAAATTCTGGTTGGCAAGTGAACTGTTACTTTATCTTTTGTGTGAGTGGCCTGTCTAGATGTTTGCCTGAATGTTCGTGAAGTCTTGAATGAAGTTGGTTGAAGGAAATAATGTAAATGAAGACGAGCGCTTTCTTTCATCCTTTTGGTTTACTTGAAATTAAACTTATCAAGCATTTGGCACTGGTTCCTATGTTTGTACCTTTTGGGTTGTGGAAAAAAATGTGAAGGGTAAAGAGTGAGAAATTAAAGTAGGCAGAATGAAATAAGCAGGCACAAAGCAAGCGCGTCATGTTATAATTTGATTTTTGCTTGCTACTACCAAGGAATAACAAGAGCAAACCTTCTAGTGGAACTGGAAGTGGAATAACCCGGTGTGAATTAAATATAAATGAATTCTAACTTCCTACATTTCCTTCGAAAAGAAGATGTACGATTGCCGAGAACGAATCCAATGAAATCTGCTCCTTTTGCTTGCCACTTCTTCTTCCACTTTCCCTGGTCGACTGGACTCAATCCTAGAAACCCTTCCGTACACAAGCTTTATTGTACACTGAGGAAGTAAGACGAAAAAACGACCAGTGAAAATTCATTGCCAAAGAGTTAAGTTGAAGAAAAACGAGCTTTTGGCAAGAATGTGCAAGTGTGTTAGACACATGATAGCTTTTTTCATTATACCCTTTTGCCTTGCCTCTTTCTCTCTCTTTCCTCACTTATTTCCCCATCATCCTTCTCTACTTTCTTTGTGTCTTTGATTTTTTTGTATCTCTACCATTGTTGTCGAAGCTTTCGGGGTACCCCGGAAGGCCTAAGAAGGAAAGTTGCTCCAAATCAGTAGAAATTTGGTACACTAGTAAATTCGTTGTCGCTGCTGTCATAGAAAATATCAGTTTGCCCCCAAGTTGCCAAATTTGCATAGTTTTTGCAACTTTATACAAATTAATGCTCAAAATCGGCCCAAATTGACATGTGGTTACTGAAGTGGTAGATTATGAAAATATTTAATATAATTAATTTTCAAATTTTATGCAAATGATGTGCTAAATGACGGAATTTCGAAAATCTGACACCGGATTCGAACTTAACGACCGAGAACTGTGTCAAGACGCATTATGGGCATTTTCAAATTTTGACTAATTTGCATAAAATTGCAAAATTATGAAAATTTGGCGATTCAGGAGCAAATTTTATTAAATAAGCAACCCCAAATTCACTAGTGTACCAAATTTCGGATGATTCGAAACAATTTTACTTGTTGGGCCTTCCTGGGGGAGTTACCCCCAAATTCTTTGGTAGCAATGCTCTTTACAAGCCCTGTTCTGCAGCTGTCTTACACAGAAGCTGAATGAATGCGCCGAGCGCTGTCAGGGAGAAGCAAAGAAGAAGACAAGCAACTATGTACAAAATGTTCCCGTTTTTTCTTCTAGAAGCGAACTATCACTCGAATGTTTCGGTTTACGTAGATAAAGGAAGACAAAGACAAAATGTAGACAACGTTCAATTCGATTAATCTTGTTCCCTTTTACAACAATCCATTCCCTGTGTGTTCGTGTGTTGTTATGTACGATGTAGCGTAAAGTATGAATGAAAAAGTTAAGCTGTGTGCTTGCTCAATGAGGAAACTTGTTAAGGGTGAAGATGTAAAGCGAACAAAATTTTTTCACGGTTGCGTTTGAGTTCCAATTTATTTGTAACGAATCTGTCTTGATACTTTTGTCTCTCTTTTCCCTGACTGCCGCCTTTGGAAAATGTATGTAGGTATTAGAACAGTGCGAAGGCGGACGGATGACTCCAGTGTGTTCTAATTCCGGATCCAACTGATTCCCATCCAACAGAAGAAAATACTACGTTATTTTGGCATATCAATTACTTATTGTTAGTGTTGTCAGCATTATCGGAAAAGATCTTTCTCTTTCATACTGCTCCCTCACCAAAAGCATGAATTTAGAATCTCATTATCCTCTTTTCCAAATCTCACATCACAGCCATCAGGATCATGATCGTCTCTTTTTGCATTCAATTTAGGGATAGAGGGAAAAGGAAAAATTCTTCCCTAGTGTAATTTGATAATGTGCACGAGTAGGCACGGCGCGATTGTTAAAATTTAGGTGTAACTTAATACATGATTTTGATCCATTCTCGCCACTTAAAATAAAATGTTTCTTGCTACTCTCATTTGTTCTTGTAAGTAGTAGTGACTAATCCTGAAACAGCTCTTGCCTCTTTTCTCTTCGTCTCTTCTAAGTGAAAAGAACGCCTAAGGTAGTTTTTAAAGCTCTTTCCGTCGTTTCTCAGCAGGTTCATGTGAACCAGATTCTTCATACAGTTGAAGAAATGCCTGAAAATTGTCGGCAAAGATAGTTGTCAAGGCAAGGACTTGTCATATGTAGAAGCCATCACATCACGTAAAACTCCTTCGAAAGAAAGCGAGGCAGTGTTCGGTAAAGCTAAACCAATCCCTTCTGCTCAAATTTGTGCCAACAGATTTAGAAGAAAGACAATCATTCTACATCTCAGAGAAGGATCAACTTCACATAAAATGCCACCAACATCAGCCCACACTCAACGCAGCGAAAATAAAAACTTCCGCAGTGAGGTGACTCTATCTCTACATAAGCTAGGTTTTGTATTTAATTCTTCGTTTGAACAACCGACAACTTCCCTTTGTGCAACTGGGCGAACCTCTTTACTAAAAAATAAATGTTTTGCTCATTTCTCTGAAAATGGAGCAGACTGACTTGTTTTGTTGCTATTACTGCGAAATTCAAAGGCGGAATTATCTCCTTCGTTGAGTTGCTGACTTTCATCAAGAGGAATCTGGTGATTCTCCTTTTAAAAGCGACACGTAATTTATGTACGCTTACTCGAAAGTAAAACGCATTTTGGTAAGTAGGTACCTACCTTATAGAAAGAAAGGAAGTAGAAAGAATTCCATGGACAAAAGATGTATTTATTGCAGAGAAAATCCTAAATGAAAGTTGTGTACACAGATTGATGATAGATTCATTGCTGTGCATGCCCTGGGTAGATTTTTTTTGTTTTTATACACGATGATACTATTCATGGGAATTGCATGTCAAAAAGAATACCAAGTGAAAGACTAGGAGAAAAGTGAGAAATTTCTACTTCTCACGAATCTATTTCAGGCTGATGTTGAGTGGGAGGAAAGGAAGCTTCATCCTGCCTCCTTCAAACTGTCATTAGAACGTCAAGGGTAGAGAAAGAGAAAATGAGTTATCTTCTGCGTGATTTTCCTTACCTGTGATGAGAACGAGTAGGCAGATCGTAATGGTGTACGACGTGGCTTGGGTGCAAAGCATGATTACGGCCAATTTATTCTGTAATAATTAAAAAAATTTATTAGGTAGAACATAAACTCATTACTTTTCTGTATCTTAAACCGCCGCTTTCATTTCATCAGCTTTCAACTATTTGTAATTCCATCATTGTCATTTGTATTAGAATTAAAGTAGTAGATAACTGATTAGAAATTTAATTTCCTTTTATTAAGTCCATCATAAAGAAATTACTCATGTGCCCTTAATCTTTCGATTATTAGAGTAGCGAAAGGATGTTTCGCTCAACTATGAGCTACTTTTGTCTCTCTTTGCAACTTTTCACACCTCTCATTGAGCGCCAACACGCAAATAAGAAAAGTTGTAAAAATTGTCACAACTTTCACTCGTTTCATCCCTTTTTCGCTCGACTGAAAAACTTTTTCTCCAGTTTTCTCAAGTTTTTCCCACCTTAATTCACAACAGGTTTTTGAAAGTTCATCTTCGCACACACCAGCAGAGCTCTCCCATAAACAAGTTTTGTTTTCCCCGTGTTATTCTGCAACAAACAAAATTGTGGGAATCACCTAAGTACGAGCTGGCAAGCACGGACACGATTTCTACATCAAAAAAGTCAAAACTCTTTCCATGTAACAAATCCATCTCCGTAAAATTCATTCGCATAGCTGTAATTGCAAGTAGCCAGTCAAAATGTGAATGGTGGAGCCAAAAGAATTTTTCCTCCTTTACATTGTTCACTTAAGTTTTTCACTGAGAAAGTTTCGCCAAGGCAACGATAAAACTATTACAGTTTCACAATATTTTATTGAATGAAGAATGCCCACATTTTTATCCAGCATCTCAGCCCAAGACTGCTACCAGACCACGTTGTTTAACTTCTGCTTTTAGGCTTGCTCACTCTTTCTACTTCTTGTTTTAGTGAATTGGAGCCTGGTTTCGGAATTGGTGCTCCACTTCTCACTTTTCTCATCTTTGCTGCTACATAAAAAGGCAGAGAAAATGCAGGAAGCTGAAGTTAGGATCTTCTTGCATGAGTCATTTATAGACGTATACCACTTTTTGGGTTAGAAAAGTGAGCATGGTAGTTTGTGTTGTAGAAGTAGTGAAACATGAGACAGATGTCAAGTCCTCAAATGGTATCGACAACGATTAGGAAATCAATACGTCACGTTCTCACTTCTCAATTTTCTTCCTTCTTCTTGGCAAACTCTAAAAATAATACAGGCGCAACCCAAGAGAAAGTAATGTGCATTTTTTCGTCTTCATCTTTGGCTAAATATGAGGAACAGTGTTTGGCTCTTCAAGTATACATAACACATGTTCACCGTGTTTTCCTTTCCTGCACTACATTTATACGTATTCCGTAATATTAGTCTTCTTCCAAGCGATTCCTTATGAAAGTCAAACTTGCCGTTCATTCTTTGTTGTCACCCTTTTCCCTTCTCGTTATGATTTAACCTCTTTTCTCTCTTATTTCTGTCATATCAAAGTGTCACATGTAAAAACAGACGTTTTCCTCGAGTGATATTGGAAAATTAAGAAATTCTTTACTCACTCGTACTATTATTTATGCTTGCGTAATCTGCTCCATTGTAGGTGCATTCGCCAGAGACACAATATTGTGAAACGTTGCTGTCCGTATGCACTCAAGTGGGGAAAACGGAAAAGGAACCTTTTCTCCTCAACACGAAAAAGTGAAGTCGAAATAGAAACAACGTCAATAAGTTGCTGCTCTGTTTTGGCAATAACTCAAAATTAGAGAAAATTTTAGCTAGTTCATGTTTTTCTTTTTAGTGAATGGAAAACTTTCTCTGTTTTATGCATACAATATCGGTCTGAAGTGAATGAAGTCAGGCTGACTCGTGTTTTCTCTTTCCTTTTAAAAACAGAATCGCTCACTGCTCCTGCTCTTATCATTCTCCACTCGGAGAAACGAAAAAAGGCCACGTTTTCTTGTTCTGACTTACGATGACAAGCTCCAAGAATAAGAAATAAGAAAAAGAGGAGAAGATGAGAATAAATTCTATTGTTTTCCTTCGCTTTACTCCAGCCTCATGTATGTCATATAATTCGCCTTGTGTCTTTATTTCTCATAATAAAACACAAAGATCAATAATACTGACATATTTTATCCTGCACCATCATCTATTTCAGATTTTGTTATGACTGTGGTAGGGCTCAACTGTGTCACTGTCACATGTCACATGTCAAGACTAACGTCGTACTTTCGAAACACATTTATTTTAATAACTAGATGTAGTGACAGGACCGCCAATTACGGTTAAAAATAGCTAGAAACCAGGAGTCACCAAACCCCAAAAATTTATAAAGATGTCGCTGGAACGATTTACTTTGCTCCTTCGGGCTGAGCGTGGAAAAAGTTTGTTGGCTAAAAGAATAAATGAAATGCTAGAGCCAGGGGGAAATCGAGGAAGAGCAAAACATTATGTAGATCAATACCAATAATAAAAACTGAGTGTTCCAACACAATTCCAGTGAATAAATGTTTGATGAGTTGAAAATGATGGCAGGACATATTTTTCTCTCACTGTTCCCCGTAGCAAAGCAGAGAAAATGTAGAAGAAATGATGATTCTCCATTCTCTTTGGTCTGAATTATTGAGAAGATGAATACAAGCGAGTGCAGCACGCAACAATATTTGCATCGCAAGCAACCACTATCAGGTTTTAAAACGGCATATGAAATGGTGCATACAATGGATAATTCATCGAATTCCAAACCTACAACAGGACAAGTTGAAAAGGAGCCAGTAGAATAAGTCAAGTTCGAATTGGTTTGGGGAAGCCCTTCCATACCTCAAATGGCTGATCAATACTTCTCCGTGGAAATCCTTCACGTTCAAATGTGGAAGCCCCACCGTGGAATGGATGAAAACATATTTTTATTTATTCAGGTAAGGAAGTGGATCACAAGGAAAAATGGCGCTGTTTTCCCTTTGTAGTTCTTTTATAATGTGAAGCGTATAACAATAATAAAGTGTGAAATTTTTGGAAAAGAACAGTATTCGTTTTTTCTGACGATTCCCACAAAAATGGCAACGGTTCGTAAGAATTTATGTCATACATGAACGGCTGAACCACATTTTATCCGGAATGGAGAATGCGGTTGATGTTTGTGTGTATTTGTGTCCGATGCGCAACTTCCAGCAGAATAGAGACTCTTTTAGTACATTCACCACTGCACCAAGATGATGACTTGCGTGTATTTATAGGTTCGGGGGAAAGAGCTGCGAGGTTCAGCCGTGGATGGATAAAAAGACTGAGCTGAGGAAAGAGGGAAAACGAAAAGAGTGACATTAAGGGAGGAAAACCGCTTGCTTTGCTTTTTATTTGCTTGAATGTTGGTCGTAGAAGCGGCGTTATAGCCATTTCTTATGACAGGCTCACAATACTCTGTCTGCTGTTATTTTTGTGGGAAATGCACAAGTGTTATTTTTTCATACTTCCACTTTTCATTGTTCTGGAGAGGGAGAAAAGCGAGCAGCGAGAAAGAGAATGCCTAATAATACCTCAAAACATATCTTCACATTGCGATGGAACACAACACACGCATGTATGATAAAAGTTGATGTGTGTAACAAAAAGTGAAGAGTAATGTCTACATAAAAAGTTTCTGACGAGCCACTAGATGCAAATCTAAAGGAGTGAAAATTAAATTGAAATTTCTCATCTTTGAGGTCAATATAATAGGAGAAAAGAGCGTGAATAGAGGGGTTGAGAGAGGGGCACCTGGCTAAGGGAAAGCCTATGCCAAGGAAAGCCTTCACACTCTCCTGCCACTAAACTTTTAAAAGCTGAGGCGAAGGCGAAACAGGAAAAGAATTATGGGAGCGATGAAAATCTTTTACTACGAGGTATCTAATAACAATCCTTTATTTACTTAACTGCATTATATTACTCAATAATATCATGGATATTATGAGCTAGTTTGATGATGCAGTGTCTGGCTTACAATTTTTCTTTATCCTCGTAGGATTTTCATTATTTTTTCTCCTTTTCTCCTATCTTTTCAGCTTTATTTGAATGGTGAGTGACTTTTCTCATCAATTTCATACCCTGTGCGTCTGTTTCTTCTACATTATCCATTCACCGTATGGCTCGAAGAATTTTAATGAAAATGAACCACACAACTGAGAAAATACCAACAGCCCTTTTTCTTTTCAGTGAAATATCACTGGTGCGTGGTTCTATTTGGTTTCCTTTTATGGAAGCACTTAAGAATTGACCACGATGGAACGTGTAAAAGCACATCAATTATTTACCATTTTTATGTCTGCAGTTAAATTAATGAATGAGAGAAAATGGACTTCTTTTTCTTTTTCTAGTCTCTTCCCGCTCTGCTTTATGAACTCATTAAAAAGGGGAAAATCTGGCTTACCTCAGCCGTCTAATTTGATAACCAAGCGGGTTGGTTAAAAGCAAGTCTTTGTCTGACTTTTTTTCAGCCACTTTCCAGTGAAGTCACTGCGAGTCGTCGTGAATCGTGAATACATATACATTTCATCACGAATATTTACCCAAACGAAATGAAAATATTTATTCAACGAGCAAAAAACCCAACCGAGAGAATAAGGAAAAGAGAAAGTGGAACTGTTGAAAGCAAACATGTCCCTTGTTGATAAAATTTAGGGGCTATGCTAAATTAATTAATATTAACGCACACTACGAAATGCTCTCTCTCTCCCAATGTTGTATCTCACTGCTTTTTGTAACAAACCCCAAAGAAAATGAAAAAAGCAACAAGACTACCAAAACAATGTAAACATTGAATGGAGTCTGAGAGAGGAAAGAGAGAGAGAGAGAGCAATTCGCTGGGCTCTATTTTTTTTTACTTTAAGCTATTATGAGTTAAATGAAAGATCATACATTTTGAAGAACGCTCCGGTACTTCTCCTTGCAGATATCGGATGTATTTGATGCTTAGTCACGACGACGAGATTCCGCTGAACAACACTAGCCCGGTGAACGGCTTTCTCTTCTCTTGCACTTTCGCTAAATCCAGCCGTACCGAAATTTATCCACGTAGAATTAAAAAGGTATTAACTCAACATGATGCTGACGATAAGAAGGTAACTCTCGGTAAATGTTTATTCAATCAGCTTAATAATAGAATAGCTTTTACAAAGCGAATTCGCCGACAACAGGCGTCACACGATTTTCCCCCCTCTGTTTTCTCTCTCATTATTTCCGTCAAATCGCATTTTATGTGCATAGGGAGCATGATTGAGGAGCAAAAACTACGCTGCTTTTACTTGGAATTAAATTTTCTAAAACACTAACTTAGGTACTGAAGCGGTCGTTACTGGAATTTTATAGCTACTTTTATAATTTCGTGAACACTACACCAAAACTTATCAGTAAAAATGTTCATTGCCGTGTTTCGAGAACGCAACGATCCGTTGCCTGTGTGCCAGATTTCTGCGATGACGCCGATTGAATTACATATGCGAGAGAACCGATGGGGAAGAGTGACGCACAGTTTGCTTTTTATGAATTTTATTGTTCTTCCGACAAACTGCAATTCATTTCTTCTTTTTTTTACACAACACACGCCACTGACATGCAGAAGTAGGAATCTAGAATTGTCATAATTACAGTAATTGAATAGTTTACGACGTTTTGGGTTGTTTTCTGGAAAAGTAATGAGATGAGATGAAACTGGATATCTCTACAAGAATACTTGCAACTCTACATCTAAAAATTGTTACTGGGTAGCGAGAATGTTGTCAACAAAACGAGGCCACGTAGACGTTTGTACTCCTCGGCTGTAAATAACGTGGTCTGTGGTCCATGTAACATGAGCAGCTTCTCTGAGGATTTCTCCTCTTATTCTTCTTTCAAATTAAAATACGTGAAGAAATTGGATGGCACCGCTGTTGCAAACCGAGAAACAAGGTAGTTATGAATGAAAATGTTAAAATATCTGAGTAGCAGAGAACAAGTACAAATACCATGGCATTTTTTCTTTCTGTGATATACTTCGTGGCAGTTTAGAATCTTTTGTTGAGCTAAGAAAATCTACCAAATTTCAGTTGAAATGTACGAAGAGAAAAAGTGAGAATCCTGACTGGAATGTTTTTTCTTTCTCCTGTTTGCTCGTTCGAGTAAGTCAATTTAAAGTCAAGTCGAGGTGAGTTTAGCCACTGCTGGAACACAAATGGCAAACTCGACTGCATGTCTTGAGAGAAGTGAGCGCTGCTCGGCCAGAGAGAAAGAGAGAGACTAAAGACGAACAGGCAGAGAAAGTGAGGTTTGCTGTTGGGTGTGTGGAGAAAGGGAAACCAGCCACCACGCTTAGCTCACCATTGCGAGAGAAAAGTGTGTTTGTCTCACTCCTGCTATGCTTCTTCCCGTCTCCGACTCACACATCGCCAATATTCTCCTCTACGCCACTTTCATTGCTTTCCTATGACTGAAATACATAAAAAAGGATTCCTTGCTCCTTGCGTCTCTCTCCCTCTTGCTCTGTCGCTGGTTCCGTGCAACTTACAGCGCAGAGGTAAATTCCGCTACGATAAGAACACGGTCCGTTTCCTCCTTTCACTTTTCAACATTATCCAGCCTGCCAGCCATGCAGACAAGCATTAAGCTCTAACTTACCAGCACGAGGCAGACGTACACAATTTTAGTCAGTATTTGTGCATGTGTGAATACAAAACAATGCCCATGTACGAAGTACGACCAACCTGACAAAAAATCGTCTCCTTCGTACATATCCATTATGGAATCACACTGCAACAGAGAATTTTCACTTCGAGTTCAATTCGTATAACTTTTGTTAAACTGGTTTCATACGCTTGATGCCTCCCTGCAATCATTTCTCCTTGCCCGTATGAATGTTAATTTCGTTTTAAAAAGAGACCATTGTGACGAATACACCACTTCTCTATGAGACCACACAAAGGAACTTTTCCCAGTGAAGACAACTTAGTGGACACACCAACGACACTTTTCCTATTCACCAGCACCACTGTTTCAAAAAATAATGTTGTGCTGCAATTGTTACCGCAAACATTTATCCTGATTGAGTTTAGTGCCTTGCCTTATCGCATATCGTTTTACTATTTACTTTCACTATGTTGCGGTATGAGGGCAGCGAACGCCTGCGACAACCGACAGTAAAAATAGAATGCATTACTCGAGTATAATCAAACAAATGCGCAAACATTGTTTACTTTTATTCAGGCTACTAGGATGATATCAATAAGTGGAAGTTGGAAGACAGGTTTTGTGTTCCAAAAGAATAGATTTGTATGCAAAATTTTTTTGTTATACTTGTGATAAGATTTTCACGGCCAATTTCCCGACAAAAGTGGTGTGTGGAAAAGATGTTTAAAAAGTCTAAAAAAACTCACAGAGACGGCAGGGTAAAGCAAAAGCAGCATGGTTTCATTTCTTTCAAGTCGTTGGCAAAAATGTAAACATTCCGACTCACCTTGTGATTTCCTCAAAATCGAGTTTCTCCATTAACGGAGGGCTGGAAAGCTACAGAAAAGGAATTTTAAATATCCACACAACACCTTGCATTTATGTGCCAAATTATGATTAACTTTCTAATCTACCGCCTTAGTGTCGAAAGCCAGACGGATATAACTGAGTTTGTAGCTGGCCAGACTACAGAAATTCCTGGAGGCAGTCTAAAATAAACACGATAATGCTGAAGGCACATTGTGGCTAGAGTCAGATTTCTCAAACAATTTCTTAAATTAATTTCGATACTTTTCCCTCTCTGCATGTACATAATACAGCCACTGATATTACTTCTGATGAGAATGGTTCCGCTTTCAAATGTTTTACGTTAGAACACATTGGCAATATTACTTGGCCGTCTCATCACTATTGCCTGCCTGCTATTAACTTGTGCCCTAGCATCGGACCACTTCATCCGTTTCTGTCTGGCTGTGAACAGAAGTTGCACTGCATTATGGGCTGATCCGGCAGGATTCGTTGCCTTAGCTTTCGTTGTCAACAATTTATTCAATACATCTGGTAATTCTTCACGGTAAATAAAGTTCGCTCCTTCCTTAGATTTTTATCTGCCTTTCACCCTTTTCTTACTAATGTGCAATTTTATTAAAGAAACAAATATTTGTAAGATTTACACAAAAATTTAGTAGCTTCCCACATGAACTTGATTTGAAAGGAACGAATTGTTGGAGAGAAAAAGAAGGAAAATAAATCGACTGAGGAGCTGAGCAACCCTTTTTGTAAGATATGTTGTGTTTTGTGTACAGCATGGAAGCAAATATCATGCCAAAACGTGAGTGGTAAGTTAGCATGTGCAGGCAGGGTCAAAATGAAAGTTTCTGCAATCAAGTTTTGTTACGTTGAAATGTACAGCGCGTGCATGTTTCTCTTTTCCTTTACTCCTCACGCTCTCTTTCGCATGCCGAAATGTACATAAGGAGTAATAAAAGCAGGACTACACTTCTGTGAAAAAGGGCTTGATGTCAATGCTTCTGCAATGTAATCTATAGAGACTGGAGTTGTATCAAAAATGTAGGAAGAAACAAAGAAGTCAGTGAGTAAAAAAAAGAAAGACACGTATTAAAACAATGAAAGGAAATTTTTTATAGTAAACACAAGCATAAGTTTGCGAGAATTGCAAGTTTCCCCTGGAGAACTACATAATACAAGTTTGAATGTTCAGGTCATTTAAAAAAATGCACACAACTTTTATACTACGGCAATACTACAAGAAGGTAACGGTAGTTACAAAACATTAATCGTTATATTTCCTGCAGCCTTCATTCTCCTAATTTTTTTATTTTACACAGAGTTGTTCATGAGTGTCAGCTTTTTTTCTGCTTATTTAACATGGCAACGGGTAAAACACTCACTGCCTGCCCAACTGATAAACACGTTTTATTTGATCGGGTAAAAAGTTACATAAAAGCAAAAGAGTGTAACAAATTTGTTTGACATATTGCGCACCTACAAATATTTGCAAATTGTAGGATAATCATCGTTGCGTTCTGTTGTACTCATTTTATGCCTTTGCTGCAGTCGGTCGGATCTAATAAAAATGATGATGATTCGTAACAAGTTTTGTTGTGTACATGAAGCATCTGCAAAACTGCAGAGACCAGTCATTTTTTTCTGTCATAAATAAAACTTGCTATCATCACATTTTCTAAAAGCGCAGGCACGATCCTAATCAGAAATGGACATGAGAAGGGAAATCGAATGCAGTCTTGATTCTCGAAGCTACTGAATGATCCCAAGGGGAGAATCATAAATGTCTAATAATCTTATGCAATTAGCATATTAATAACATATTTATGCATTCTTCCACGTTTAAGGGAAAGCACGTTAGTTGAAATACAGGCATCGGAACCAAGGAGCGGGATACTCGACTGCTTACAAGCGGAGATCTCAAATCCAATCCGTGATGAAGTGGAAGGTTTTCTCTGTGTTCACATTTTTCAACTGGTGAAAAGCTAAGAAAGAATAGACAAAGACTGTGAGAATGGGAAGATAAAATCTCGTGTTTACTTGATAGAGAGATTTTGTTATGAGAAGGAAACCCGGAGAAAAGGGAGAAATAGAAGGAAAAAAAGAAATGGTGTTTTCTCTTTCCCTTGAGGCCTGAATCAAAACTCGTCCGCCAACTGGCCTGCTCCTGTCTACTCAGTACAAAATGTTTCGCAAGTTGAAAAAAGACACATGTACACACGGCAGCACTCAAGATTTCCTGAAGCCCACTCTATACACTCTCATGTGGATCTATACGCCACTTTCGAAAAACACAAAGTGGCAGTCCTCGCATAGTTCAGCTACACTATAATAATGCAACCACTTTACCAGATTCCTCCACCAATCACCGTCTTTTTACTTGAATCTGCTTTTTAACATATATTTTGAATTGGGATATACTTTGTTCAAAAACGGAAAGAGAAAAGTGAAACTCTATAAAATTATACAGTCTACTCAGACGCTGCTCTCGAAGGATAAAAATTACAACGTGGAGTTGTCGTTTTTTGCTCCCCATGTGATGATAACAAGAAAGGGTATAATATCAGTTGCTTTCTCTAGCTCGAGCAAATTTTTTTCCCGATATGCATTTTTGTAACTCGTTTCTTCCACTATTTCTCAATACCACCCTGAAAACGACACACGCTCACTCACACTCTCTCTTTCACACACACAAACAGCGAAGCTCAGTAAGAGAAAGAGCGCCTTATAATAGAGCTGGAAATTTTTCTCTGTTCTGCATGCCATTAGATTAGAAAGGAGTGCACGAAAAGTATGTAACAAAATATTGCATGGAGAGAGCCCCGCAACCCCATTTGCATTTTCAAAGGTTATTAGCTGAATGCAGGCATATTACAAATGATAGTGGATACTATGACTGCACGCCATGTGAAAAGCTTACTTTCACTTTCTCTCTCAACCAAATGGTACGGCAGGAGTCCAAGCAAGAAACCACTCAACCAGTGCTGCAACCACCAAGCCTTTAAGACCACTACCATAATCATATTCACCTAACATCAAAATGTATATTACATGCACGATGTGTATAAATAATAACGAGTTGACTCTCCAGATTCACCACAGCCGCTATTACAACAACCAATGTACACGGACTTTTTTCTTCCTTCTGCCAACTTCCGAACGAAAGTATAAAAAACAGTTGTACAGTTTACTGGTTACCTCTGTGCTCCTTCCTCGAGAGGCGTAGGTGAACAAAGCAGTTGTGCAGCGAACAAGAACTCTTTCAGGATGTGGACACCGGAAAAATATTGTAAAGGTGTTCTTCTCCATCAAGCCAAACAAAGTTGCTTATTGTAGAAACTGCGTGAGAGTTCGACATACACATGTGAATGAGGAGAAAGACGTGCAATAATAAACAGAATGTAATATGCAAGCCAAGATTTATTGGGAAGTATAAAGATAGAATGTGTGCGTAATCGTAGTAATGCAAATGCTAGTAAGTAGGTAACACGTTTTTCTCAGGATATTTTGCTTTACAGATATTAGATATCATTTGCGAAGGAGGGAACACCCATGCATTTCTGAGTCAAGATTATGTTTGTATGGTGAAAACGAGATTTTTTTTCGGTTACTTGATTTATACGTATTCAGTACTTTTTGTTATGAAATCCTTACAAAAGAGGAGAAATATGTACTTCGTTGTATCCGTGCTGCACTAAAAAGTCTAAAATATTACCCTTTTTTATTTTCGCATACTTTTCCCATCTAATATCCGCACCATCTCAGCTTTCATTCTTTCCGCACTTTCACTTCACCAACTTTCACTCTGCTCGCATTGTCCTTTCAAGCACTTCATCGTTGGATCTGATATGATATATTGATATGTGACTTCCTTCCACTCCTGCAATTTTTTTCTCCGTCTCCGAGAGACTTATAATGACTTTAAACGTGCTATCTTGAAAAAATATGACTTTTCGTGTCTGTTGTATGAAGTAATATGTTTAATGCCATGATTTTGGCGGCCAGAGAGAGTAAAAAGAGAGAGATAAAAGTTCTCAAATCTAACAGTTCCCATTGGTATTCTTTGCAACAACGTTCTGATCGCTATTATGAAAAATAAATTCCACATGCAGTCTGATACTTCGTACACCAATAATAGACTATATTTGTTCATCCCCATTGTCAACATAAACGAATCTTTATTTTGTTATTATGTATTTTGATAAAGGAATCGTTTCTAAATTCCGCGAATCCCCTGTATTCTTTACCGCCCCAGGTTACGTACTTGAAGAATGCACATTACCTTTTTACAGAGAAATCAACAATGGAACGTAATCAGATACTTCAGCAGACGGCAAATTATTGTTCAATATTCCTTTCAGATCTCTAACAACAAAGACTTCGTTTAGTAACACCTAAGGCCCCTCCAAACAGCCACAACCTCATTTAATACGTTCAATCACTCCGAGTAATGACAAATGGAGCTTTTATTTATTATGAGGCGACACTTCAAAAAATGTTCAAAGCACTTTAAATAAATATCTTGCAAAACATAATTGTCACAAAAGAAAGTTGTGATAGCATTGCCGTTTTGATTGTGAGGAGATAAAATTTAGCTGAATCTCTGCTGTTTTATTTTATTAGCATAAAAGTGGCTTGGGCAGGTAGGTAGGGTGCTTGTAAGAGGAATCTGCAAAGTGTAACAAAGAAGTTGGCAGTTTGCCGAAATTAGAAGAAATTCGGCAAAGAGCTGCTTTCTTTTTCCTTTCGTAGAAAAAGCAGTTGTAAGGATATAGAAAGGTTACGGTGAAAATAAAAGAAAACTATTATTCTCTAGACTTTTCCTTTGTCATTTTTCTTGTCTGAAATTCTTCCCGTTGTCTCATCACCAAGCGATAACGAGCAAAGTTTGAGGTTTCGAAGAATGGACGAAAAAATATTTTCACCTCCAGTTTCAGTAAAAATCAAGCTTTAGATTTGGAAACATGAGAAGGAAGTGCGGGCTACGCCTTTTCAAACTCTCGTCTATAAAATATAATATTTCAACTGTTTTTCTCTCCGTCAGCATATCCCTTGAAAGGCATGACCGTGCTTGCTATGTGCGAATGAGTTTTTCATGATTTAGATGGGTCATGCTGATGTCGTCTTTTTGTAACTGACTATTCAACTTAAATAAAAAATAAAATAAAATATTGCCTTTGATATTGTTCAAATGTTTTATATTTTACACATTTTATTGTCCAATGTCGTGTACAAGAAAACTTCACCATCTCCATTGAAAACTAAGTTAGCCAAGTTACCTAAATTTTACCAGATACATATTTTAGAAATTGACGGCCACATAAAAAATGTAGTGATCATGTCGTACTTTGTTACATACTTACCTCGTGTCAAGTCATATTTTACTTTAATAATCAAAAAAGTTTCCCGTTCAACCGACACATGTAGAAATGACCTACATTACAATGAACTAAACGCAGTGCATCACGATTTATGCATCTTCTTGGCAATGATAAAAAATGAAAAGGGGCAAAGTAAAATAGGAAAAACAGATGTGGTAGTAAAATTTACAATTCATATTTACTCGCTAGCCTTAAAAATTTAGAGAAGTGCTGGGATCACAATTTAAGTTCTATCTACTGGAATCATTGGAGATGTGTAGGAACGCAGGCAGATGGTCATGGAATGCAATATTTCTGGAAACGAAAATACGTGTGGCGTCTGGGTAAGCGAAAACCTCTAGCTCATCTGCATGCAAACAGTGAGTGACTAGCAGATCAAAAATTTAATTTGAGCATATTAAATTTAGTTAATTAGATAGGGGTTGGGAGCCAGGGGATGACATCGGTTCCAGAAGTAATATCTTGTGCCTCATTCATAGAGAACGCTCTGGCTGCATTGCCGCTGTTTTCTTTCCTTCTTACGGCTTCCCCTTGCAAGTAAAGTGGCAGAGGGAGAGGAGTGCCAGCGCCAGAAGAGTCATCAGACCGTTTATAATGAAGTCCATCAGCCGCTCTAATGCAATCATCGTAACGACGAAGGAGAGTCTGCATCACGGGCCACACTACCTGAAGGAATTTTTTTAAATTTTTGAGTTTTGTAACTGAGTTTTATTTTCATTTAACTAATAAAGAATTTATTATCTTTACTTGGTACAAATATTGTGAAGAAAAATGAGATCTCGGGCAATCCCCACAATCTTTCAGCTAATTCCAAACACTAGGTGTTTGCTAAACAAAATCATCATTATCGGAATCCTCATCGATATTCTCGTTTGGAGGATACACTGCTGGTGGAGCAGGAGGAATCGGAGGCAAGAAGGGAGGAGTTTCACCTGCAACAATCCGTCTAATGATGTCCATCACAGTCATCCCCTCCGTTGCTGTCACAAGCCGGTCTGCAGGTATGTTAGACAAAATAGTTAGTCCGCTGGCATTTATTTCTTGAATCGACTTCCTGTTGACTACTGGGTCCTCTGCGCACGTTGAGTCGTTTGGGAAGATGAACCCCTCGTAGTAGTAATAACCATTTAATATCTCCATCCCAAAAACTTTAAAAATTGCATCCGGAATTCTGATGTCAACACTCTCTTTCTGGTTAACTTTCCTTGATGTTGCCCTACAAAGAATATAAGGAATAATGATTAGGAATAATGATTTATGTTTCACTTGTTCGAACAATTAAATTGCATAAAATTAGTGTTACTTACCTCACGATTGTACCCGTCCAGACATCGAGATTGTGTGTAGGCAAAAGAAACCTAATTGTGTTTTCCATCTTTTTGAGAGCCCCAAGGTTAACTTTCTCGTGCTGGACGCACCCGTTCGAAAATAAAATGTTGTCCACTTTTTCTCGCTCAACGTGTTGATGAAGACAACAAGAGGCCAAATGGCCATATTGGAACCCTGGAGGAAGTGGACGAATCTGATTTTCTGCATAAACGCAGTCCGTAGGTAGGTCAACGTCAGCTATCCAATCGTCAAATCTGCCCTCTCTGCCTTCTCTCACATAGTAAAAGTTGGCCTTTGTGAGATGCTCAAAAACGACACTGGTGACTTTGAATTCCCGATTGAAGCTTAGCATGAATCCATCTCTCATCACCATTGGCTGATCGGTTGGCCTTCCAAGGACCTCCATCTAAAACCAAGTAAGTAAAAACATCTATTTGTAACTTTCTAAATTATTTTATTTATCGAAATGTAGCATTTGAACAATAATTAATTACAATTTTGGCCTTCCAAGGACCTCCATCTAAAACCAAGTAAGTAAAAACATTTATTTGTAACTTTCTAAATTATTTTATTTATCGAAATGTAGCATTTGAACAATAATTAATTACAATTTGTATTTTACAACTTACCCTTTCAAGTAAAACGGCGTCAAAATCGTAGGGGTCTCGCTCATAACGACAAGAGTAACTGACGGGTGGTCGGTCAGTGTGACGTTGACGAATATGGTCTGCGAAGTATCGTGAGCCAAATTTTCCATGATTCCTGTTGTAGGGGCATGACCGAGGGACCTTCAGAGCCTTTTTCCTAGGTGTTCGACCAGGCATAATCAATAAATGAAACGATGTAAAAATAATAATATTTTTACAACTGTGTCACAAATGCGTAAAAGCAGCTACATTTTGAGTAACTCTCAGATTAACCTAATCATGTAAATAAATGTAATGCCAATGCAATGTATTATCAAAATTATCTCACTTTCCCCCAACCTTGAGTTCTTTATTTGAAGTGAGACCGTTGATCTGAGTGAGATTTTCCTTTTTGAAAATTCATCATATTATTTTGATATTTTCATTTTCATTTCCGAAATTCATTAGTAACTACGATTTTTAAAAACAAACGGATGCGGACGATATTAGAATAGTTACTCGAAACTGAAGCTGCATTTACGCATTTGTGACACAGTTATAAAATTATTATTATTTTTACATCGTTTCATTTATTGATTATGCCTGGTCGAACAACAAAGAAAAAGGCTCTGCAGGTCCCTCGGTCATGCCCTTACAACAGGAATCATGAAAAATTTGACAGACGGAAATTCGCAGACCATATTCGTCAACGTCACACTGACCGACCACCCGTCAGTTACTCTTGTCGTTATGAACGAGAACCCTATGAATTTGACGCCGTTTTACTTGAAAGGGTAAGTTGTAAAATACAAATTGTAATTAATTATTGTTCAAATGCTACATTTCAATAAATAAAATAATTTAGAAAGTTACAAATAGATGTTTTTACTTACTTGGTTTTAGATGGAGGTCCTTGGAAGGCCAACCGATCAGCCAATGGTGATGAGAGATGGCTTCATGTTAAGCTTCAATCGGGAATTCAAAGTCACCAGAGTCGTTTTTGAGCATCTCACAAAGGCCAACTTTTCCTATTCACCAAGAAGAGGACATTGCGATTGGATAGCTGACGTCGACCTACCTACGGACTGCGTTTATGCAGAAAATCAGATTCGTCCACGTCCTCCAGGGTTCCAATATGGCCATTTGGCCTCTTTCTGTTTTCATCAACACGTTGAGCGAGAAAAAGTGGACAACATTTTATTTTCGAACGGGTGCGTCCAGCACCAGAAAGTTAACTTGTTTGCACATGAAAAAATTGAATTAACTATCAATGGATTAATATGGTTCTACAATCTCGATGTCTGGACGGGTACAATCGTGAAGTAACACTAATTTTATGCAATTTAATTGTTCGAACAAGTGAAACATGAATCATTATTCCTAATCATTATTCATTATATTCTTTGTAGGGCAACATCAAGGAAAGTTAACCAGAATGTGGGTGTTGACATGAAAATCCCGGATGCAATTTTTAAAGTTTTTGGGATGGAGATATTAAATGGTTATTACTACT